>CM043880.1:16007275-16423240 GCA_024034495.1 Camelina laxa
AAAGTATTTTGACCTTTATCAAAAGCTTTGGGGTTACACAAATCTCTCGCAGGATACGACAATCAAAATTTCTTTCTTGTTCTAGGTTAAGATATAAGAGAAACAAATAAAAATTTTCTAGTGTTTGTTTTTGTGTTATCACAAGAGATTCGCTCGACCTCTCTCTTATCTCGTGATCTCTCCTCTGTTTTTTTTTATGCAACAAAACAGAGTGTATTTATATATATGTCCGACGGTTGTTTACAAATGTTTGCAACCATTTGTTTAATCACCAAAAACCAAAAGTCACAATGGTTTATTAATATAACCGTTGATACACTTAAATTACCAACATTCCTCCCCCATTTAAGTGTAAAATTTGATTCACGAAATTAGTAACACATAAACCAAACTCATGCATCAATAGAAATATCGTAACGATTGAATTTATATCTTAGTGATATTACACATTTTAAATGCCCAATAATTAGGATGTCCTATGGATTGAATCCTTTTAACTCATTTTGGATACTTGAAGATAATACACACATGAATTTTCACACTATCCTAAGTATTTATACTTGACACTATTATAAGCCATGTGTCCCTATCCATTCATGAGCATATAGGAAGCTAAGTCCAAGCTTCTTGATGCGGCTCCACTTCATACTCATATAGGTAGATCTTTTAATCTTGCACCTGCAAATGCAATTTTTCAAAAGATCTATTAAGAAGAGAAATTCAACCTAATCCTTTCTTGCAGGTTCAAGCACTTACTTTGAGGTGATACAACAAGTGCTTCAATCTTTAATTGTAAGCTTTCCACATTGAATTCAGCCTCTAACGTTGTATTAGAGGTTGGAAATTTCAAATGGGCTTTAAACCCATCCCTCTAGCCGACTTGATCACCAAGTCTCTAGCTAACCCATTAGTCAAGTGATCAGCTAGATTTTGCTCAGACCGAACAAACTGTATGGTAATTGCCCCATGAGTGATCAGCTCACATATCATGCTGTGTCTAACATCAAGGTGTCGTGACTTACCATTATACACTTGACTATAAGCTCTAGCCAAAGTGGCTTTACTATCACAATGTATACAAATTAGTGATACCGGTCTCGGCCACAAAGGAATCTCATAGACTAAATTTCTTAGCCAATCTGCCTCTTTGCTAGCAGCCGCTAACGCTATGAACTCTGATTCCATAGTCGAACTTGTAATACAAGTTTGTTTCCTAGAAGCCCAAGAAATGGCACCTCCTCCTAGCAAGAACACCCAACCACTTGTAGAAGAGTTCTAAGCTGGAGTTCCAACTTGCATCGGAATATCCTTCTAAGACCGAAGGAAATCCGACATAAGACAAACCATAATTTATGGTTCCTTTCAAGTACTTAAGCACCCGTCTTATAGCTTGCCAATGGTGAGTACTAGGGTTACTAGTGTATCTACTCAACTTTCCTACCGCATAAGCTATATCCGGTCTAGTACTTGTAATGGCATACGTTAAACAGCCAATCAGTTGTGAGTATTCGAGTTGTGAAATCGCTTTTCCTATATTAGGCATAAGCTTCACACTCGCATCCATGGGAGTGCTCACAGAAGAACATTTCTCATAATTGAACCTCTTAAGCACATTTTCAATGTAATGAGACTGAGATAAACATAGGCCTTTGTTCTCACGCTTGATTTGAATTCCAAGAATCATATCCGCCTCCCCATGTCTTTCATGGCAAAATTTGATGACAAGAACTCTTTTGAAAGTTCTACTTGTCTTAAGTCAGTACCAAATATCAACATGTCATCAACATATAAGCAAATGATTACTCCATTACCAGAATCATCAAATTTGCTATATAAGCACTTGTCTGCTTGATTCAACTTGAATCCATTTGATAAGATAGCCTCATCAAATTTTTGATGCCATTGTTTAGATGCTTGCTTCAGCCCATACAATGACTTTATTAACTTACACACTTTTTGTTCATTCCCGGGCATAAAAAACCCTTCAGGTTGCTTCATATAGACTTCTTCTTCCAAAACACCGTTCAAGAACGCTGTTTTAACATCCATTTGGTGGATCACAAGATCATTAATAGCAGCCAAAGCAACTAATAATCTTATAGAAGATATTCTAGCAACAGGAGCATAAGTATCAAAATAATCGATACCTTCCTTTTGTCTAAAGCCTTGGATCACCAATCTAGCTTTAAACTTGTCAATTGTTCCATCGACTTTCATCTTCTTTTTCAAGATCCATTTGCAGCCTAAAGGCTTGCAACCAGGTGGGAGATCGGTTAGGATCCATGTATTATTCTCCACGATGGAGTTTATCTCATCGTTCACCGCTTCTTTCCAAAACACAACGTCTATAGACTGCATAGCCTCATCAAACGTTCTAGGGTCCTCATCAACATGATAACAATACAGGTATTGATATTCAACCTCATCTCTTGATCCCTCAACTAAATAAAGCTGAAAATCAGGACCCAAAGATTTTTCAATTCTTCCTCGCTTGCTCTTGCGGAGCATAGGTGACGCATTAGAAGGAATGAGTGTGTCATCTCCTTCCTTTGTTCCACTTGAACTAGGAACCCGGTCCTTTGGTCTAGGTATTGATGAGAAACGAGTCTCATCAAATATTGACTCAATCACGGTGTTAACCGATATAGAATCATTAAGTTCTATGACATAGAACCTATAAGCTTTGGAATGCTCAGCATATCCAATGAAGATGCAAGCAATACCTCTTTCTCCCAAAGTTTTAATCTTTGGTTGGGGTATTCTAACAACCGCCCTACAGCCCCAAACTCGAAGGTAATTCAATTTTGGTTTCTTTTTGTACCAAAGCTCATATGGGGTAATCTCGTTCCTTTTGTTAGGAACCCTATTTAATAAATAGCAAGCCGTTAGCATGGCTTCACCCCAAAATCCGTCACTTAAAGAGTAAGATAACATAGAATTAACCATTTCTTTTAGGACTCTATTTTTCCTCTCAGATACACCATTTTGTTGTGGTGTATATGGAGCCGTAGTCTCATGAATAATTTCCACATACTGAAAATAAAAAGGATCATAATACTCTCCACCTCTATCGGTGCGTAACGTCTTAATCAAATCACTATGTTGTAATTCAACCTCGGTTTTATAAACCTTGAACTTATCCAGGGCTTCATCTTTAGCATGTAATAAATAAACATAACAGAACCGAGTATGATCATCTATGAACGTGATGAAATACTTTTTGTTCCCTAAAGATGGTGTAGCATGCAAATCACATAAATCACTATGTACAAGTTCTAGCACCTTAGAATTCATTTCAATACTCTTAAAAGGTTTTCAAACTATCTTAGTCAACATACAAGTACTACACTTCTCTAAATTTATGTCAAAATTAGGAATCAATCCTTCTTTAGACATATCAATCATTATTTTATAGTGCACATGACCTAATCTTAAATGCCATAGAGAAGAATCATTTTTGCTAGAACATGCCATGTAAATAGAACTCACAACTTTATTAATATTAAACATAAACATGCCATTACAAAAGTACCCAAATCCAACAAAGACTCCAGCTTTAGATAAAACATACTTATCCGACTCATACACTTGTTTATAACCACACTTATTTAAATCACTACCAGAGACTAAGTTTTTCCTAATTCCAGGTACATGAAGTACATTATTGAGATCAATAGATTTCTCGGAACTAAACTCCAACACCACTTTTCCACGACCTAGGATAGGAGCAGTTGACTCGTTGCCCATATGAAGTACAGAGCCATCTTGAACTAGTTCATAAGTCTTGAACCAGCCACAATCATTGCAAACATGTGTAGTTGCACCCGGGTCAATCCACCACGTCACTCCATCATACTGCATATAAAATGCCTCAGAAATGTTTGATACATAACCAGATGTGAATGTGAATCATTTACAAGATTCTGACCTTGATGAGTGATTTGGCCTTGGTCCTTAGACCCTTGCTCTGAATGGTTTTGTCTCATTCTGTTCTTATCCTTTGCATCTCGACAATCACGTCTAAAGTGACCCGGCTTGTTACAGAACCAACAAACGCTCTTAAGCTTTTTGTTAGGTCCACCGTAAGTGTTGTCATTAAAGGGATGTATCTTCCCCTTATTCTTCATCTTAGAACTCCCACCTTCCTCCATCATATTGATTGAAGAAGGTTCAGCCTCTTTGGGTTTTCCACCCTCTTGCACCCTTAGAGATTCCTCTATGCGCAAATGGCTACCAAGTTGTACCAGAGACAACTCTTCCTTTTTGTGTTTTAACATGCGCCTAAAATCCTTCCATGAAGGCGGCAACTTTTCGATGATACTCGACACCGAGATGGATTCATCCATCTTAATGTTGTGTTGAAATTGCCCTAGGATGCGAAGCAATTCATTGTATTGCTCAATAACAAGCCTTGAATCAGACTCTTGTAATTATTAAAATTACTCACAAGAAACTTCTTACTAGAAGCATCCTCGGCCATGTACTTTGATTCCAACGCATCCCACAGTTCCTTTGCGGATTCGACATTTTGATAGACATCAAAGAGAGGATTAGACATACCGTTAAGGATGTGGTCACGGCATATGTAGTCATCGTTCTCCCATTTAAGTTGCTTCCTTGTCTCTTCTATAGACTCCTTCTCCGCATCCTCCGTCACGGTAGGTATTGGCATGCTTAGAACATACACCACATTGAGTGTGATGAGAAGGAAATGCATCTTCTTCTGCCATCTTCGAAAGTCCACTCCCTCAAACTTGTCCAACTTTCCAAACTTTGGAGTCATTTCACGCACCGATGCACTCGTCATGTTCACCAGAAATACTCTTTAAGAATGTTGTATATGCCGGTATAACTCTAGATCGTAACGTACAGTGAACTTGGATAATGATGCGAATCGCGCAGAAAAGCATTTTTCTTAAAGAGTATTTTGACCCTTATCAAAGCCTTGGGTTACACAAAATCTTTCGCAGGATACAACAATCAAAGTTTCTCTCTTGTTCTAGGCTAAGATACAAGAAAAACAAATATATTTTTTCTAGTGTTTGTTTTTGTGTTATCACAAGAGATTCGCTCGACCTCTCTCTTATCTCGTGATCTCTCCTCTGTATTTTTTTTTATGCAACAAAACAGAGTGTATTTATATATATGTCCGACGGTTGTTTACGAATGTTTGCAACCATTCGTTTAATCACCACAAACCAAAAGTCACAATGGTTTATTAATATAACCGTTGATACACTTAAATTACCAACAAAAACTATATCATCCGGTAATGACGAAAACGACAAATGAGATGGTGGCGGCGGAGGCTGTGGAAGAGGGTTTGACTCGTTCGGTGATTTCATATGGCCGGCGTTTTACTTGTAGTGTGATTAGGTTCTTTATAAAACCAACATATTGTAAACTGCCTTAACTCAATGTAATTAAGGGCTATATATACACACACTAGTACATACAAATTCTAATACGATTAGAAGTCTTCTAGTCTACCATATTCGAGTTGGATAGGGTCTTCCAATTATATTAAACTTCGAATTCTATTACAAGTAGGATCTCACGTCATATATTCTTCTTTTAGTTATCTTCACTGTTTTTCCTCCTTCGATGTGGTTATTAGTTGATTGTGGTGATGCTATCATATTCAACTAGTATTGGTCTAGAATGCCAATTTTTTTTTTTACCGTTGTGATATAATTATAATATTTTGATATCAATCACATAAAAAACAAAACAAAGAGAATTAACGGTTTACAATTCTTAATTATTACTAATGAAACGTATCTTTAGAGGATAAAAAATAACTAGGATAAGAAGAAAACAGATGAAAATTCAAAATTATTTGCATATTTCTCAATTAACATAACAAATGAAATACAATGAATATATTTGCATAATACTAAGAACATAAAATGGTAATAAAATAATTTTACAAATTAACTTATCATTCCGAAACAACCTCTACTTTTGTCATTACGTCTGCAAAACAGTATTACCGTCTTTGATACCTTTATAACGTGCATAATATATGGGACCAGCATGGACTTCAGGATACGCGGAAATAAAAGAAGAGAAAGTGTAACAAACTTAAAATTGACCTGCTATGATCACCATCTCTATTCTCTACTAACTAGTTCGTAAAAGCGTAGTTACTTAGTATAGGACTACTTTGAATTATGGTGGTTGGAGTGTGCATCACCAACGCTTCTCCTTGGTGGCAATTTTGGTGGTATATTGAGATAGAAAGTACGAAATCATTAATTCTATTATATATATATATATATATATATCTATATTTTGTAATTTTTGTATTTCCCTTACGTTTAACTTAAAAGCTATGGTTCACTTCTTCTATAAAATGATTGTATTCTCTTCATTCTCTCTTCCCACACATTCATCAAACGAAATTTCTCTTTTCAAACAAGAATCACTTAAAGTCTGCGATCTCTACTAACTACTTCTTCAAAATGTATCTAAACAAACTACCCCTCTTCCATTCTCTTTTTCTCATGTCGATATTCTTGCTATCATCATTGCATTTACTCATTTCTTGCAAGGATTTTCTGAAAATGTAGCTACCAAAATATCTTCTTCCATTTTTTGTTAACTCATATATAGTTTATGCGCTATCATAATCTCATTTCTCTGAAAGTTTATTTTTCTTGCTATCATTTCATTTAGTTTCTTTTTTTTTTTTTGGTAGAAATCATTTCATATAGCTTGGAGAGACTTCTGATATCTTCCATTTTTTTTATTATTATTCATATAGTTTTTTATGCTGCCATCTCATTTCCCCTTAAATTTGATTCTCTTGCAGGCCTTGGTTGTTGTACCGTGAAATGGGATCCCGAGAGGCCCGTTTCTATGATCCTGTGAGAGAGAATGTACACATTCGGCCGAAATACCCAAATCTTGAAGGTACCAGATTCCTGGGATCAACATTGGGTTGGGTTGTCATGTCCAACTCCGTTGCCGTACACCCACGCGAACACCATCAAACTTCCTTATACAACCCTTTCAATTCAGAACGGCACCAACTACCCCTTCTCACCATTGGAAACCCGCATCCCAAGACTGTGGTCAATTACGGTGTTCTCACCAGAGATCCTCGTGAAGACAACACTTATGTTTGTCTCTTAACCGATAACTTTTACATAAATGATGGCATAATTACTATGAGTCTTCCTAGGGAACACATGTATTATGTAGCCAAGAGGAACGGAGCATGGGATCAGTATTGGTCAGTGACTTCTATCCCTAATTATCATACTCATGGCTCGCCTATAGAGTCCATCTCCCCATCTGCGGACAAAATATCACTTATTATAAGGGGCCATAGTCTGGACTTCACCTTCCAAACCCAAGACTGGAATGTCAGAGAGACTCAAGAGAATGATCCCATCGAATGGAATCCTTTCCACGGCAAAACTTTTGACCAGATAAAACATCGACTTCAGATATCTCCACAGATTCCCACAACTCTATCCATTATTGGCACTAAAACCGATCGCGAGAGGGTGAAAAACAGCACTTGGGATGGTGGCAATCATAGTGTTTCTTACATTGAGGGAGTTTGGGTTGAGGTTCGCGTTTAGCATGATGTTTCTTCTCTATCTATCTACGTACCTCCCATCATGACTCTCAAGTTATTTCTCTGTTCTTCTTTTTCGTTTTAATATGTGTGTGGTTTAAGATTTGTAGTATTTACTATATAATATATTGTGTTGCAAGCTCTACTTATTGTGATTTGGTTAAAAACTCTACGTTGGTTTGTTAATAATAATAATAAAAGTTTCTGATCTTTTATTAATTTATTTTACGTTCAATATAATAAACAAAAACAAAGAACTCTAACTTCATTGTACAACATCTATCTCTGCGTTCATATGTACAGACAAAGTATATTATACTAACATATCGTACAAGTAAACGTATCAACCTGTGTGCAACCATTTGAAGTTATAATAATTAGTCATGTATATGCCTCACTGAGGCAGCCTCAGTAGTCAGTATATTAATTCAGTACCGAGGCATGCGCAGCAGCTGTATTATCTTCATTCTCTCTTCCCACACATTATTCATCAAACGAGATCCTCTCTTCTCTCTTAAAACAAGTATCATTTTAATCATGTACAGCTGCTAACTAGATCTTAAAAGCTTAGTTACTTATAATATATACTAATTCACTGAGGCTTGCGCAGCTGTATACATTCCAGTCTTGGGTTCTATCTCAATATACCACACCAAAATTGCCACCAAGAAGAAGCGATGGTGATGCACACTCCAACCACCATAATTCAAAGTAGTCCTATATTAAGCAACTAAGCTTTTAAGAACTAGTTAGTAGAGATGGTGATTATAGCAGGTCACTTTTAAGTTTATTACATTTTATCTTCTTTTTTTTTCCGCGTACCCTGAAGTCCTATCCATGCTGGTCCCATACGCACGTTATGAAGGTACCAAAGACGGTAATACTGTTTTGCAGACGTAATGACAAAAGTAAAGGTTGTTTTGGAATTAAACGTTTCAGAAAATTCCACTAACCAAGTTAAGTTTTGTTTGACACTAACATGTAAATCTTCTTAGGGCCTCATTGGTTCAAACGTTGCGGTTACGGTTGTGGTTGCGGGAGATTGCGGAAACGGGCGATCGCGATTTCAAGCGTTTTGAACGATTGGTTTAGCGGTTTAAAATTAGTACGTTTGCGGGAAGTTTACAACTGGTTGACCAGCGGGTGCAATAGCGGTTGGAACATAATAAATGTGATATATAATATATAAATGTTTAAAAACACCAAAATTTTATTAAACTAGATTTATAATTAAAATTTATTAAAAAAATACTAAAATAATTATTCAAAAAACAAATAAATTTCATATTGAAATACTTATTCTTTTATGCATTTGGTTTTTCACCAAAAATTTAATCAAGTAATTTGATAAATGACAAAACATATGCTTTAGATCGTAGATCTTTTCTCTTTTCTCTTAGATCGTGAGTCAGTAGTTGCATTGGTAGGAATGGTCAAGTGAGAGTTGAGAAGAGCCACTGGTAATTTGTTTTAATATTTTCACAAATAATTTTATTTTCTTAAATTTCTTATGAAATATTCTATTTATTTAGATTTTTTTGAACTTATGTGCGATGTGCCATTAAATTTACATCAAGTTTTTCGGGTTATTGTTAATTGGAATATTATTTTCTTATAATTATTTATTTTATAATCTCTGCAATCGTATCCGTACTTCATTTTCTCTCATCCTTAATGAGTAAAATGGTTAGATAGAAGATATAACAAAAAAAAAAATTTCCTTATCATTGATTTATTTTAAGTTCTTTTACAAAAAAAAAAAAAATTGCAACCGCAATCGCTTGCAGGAAGCAGCTTTTGGAATTCAGTAGTTTAGAGCGGTTGGGAGCGATTAGAAGTAATTGAGAGCGGTTTGTGTGATTGGTTCTAATTGCTAGCAACCGCAGCGATTGCGGGAAGTAGGAGGAGAACCAGTCAACACCTTATTCTTATCTACAGAACGTTTCCCACAACGTATAAATAATTAAATACTACTGATTGTCTAGTCAACATTTTTTATTTATTGACATTTTAAGCAGTTCTTTTAATTTTAAATATTTATAAATACTATTATTACATTAACCAATTTTTATAGTTAATTTGTAAAATTATTTTCTTACCTATATTATGTTCTTAGTAGTACACAAATATACTCATTGCATTTTATTATGTTAATTGAGAAATACACAAATAAGTTTAAACATTGAACACTTAAATTTTGAGTTAATGTTTCAATTTTCATACAAATTTGAGTATTTTTTAATTTAGAAAATAAAATTTCATAACAAAAATAATATATTTTTATTGTTGATAACACAAAATGTATATCTCAAATCCCAATACTCATTATATCCTAAACGTAAAACCCTATGCCCTAAACTCTAGTTCAAAACTTCATTAACATTTTTTTTTATTATTGAGGATTAGCAAAACATATTGTAGAGAGAGGACTTGATGAAACGTAACATTACATTCACTACAGAATAAATCATTTGCAGAGGACTGTCTCTTGAACTTTTTGTAGAGAGAACCAAGCATTTGTGGTAACGTCATCAACATCACTTTTCTCACTTTTCTTTGTATATTTCAAGCATTTTAGTGATTGGTGATTTTCAAAACTGTGTATCGGTTGTTTTTGTTTTGCGTATGCCACAATTCTCGTCTATTTTTTCAAATGTAATATATATGCGAATATGCCCTCTCATCGTTAATGATGATTTTGTTCTTGCATCCGGTCATTGTTTATGTTTGGATGATAGTAACATTTTGACTTTCTCTTACCATGAGTACCCGAAGATCTGGCATTTCCAAGCATCAACGAGCTGATAAATTTTGTGGTGAAGGGGAAATTGGATACTAATTGCTGGGGGTGCCTTGTTGAGCACATTGTCTATTCGATTTGGGTACAAGCAGTCACAGTAGAAACTGAGTTTCACACAATAAATTTGTTTAAAGGGGGAAAACAAATTCAATAACACTATCTCTCTAAGAAATCGGTTCAAAGAAAACAAGCAAGAACGAATTGAAATCTCTTGGAAAGCAAGCTAGGGTTTTGCTCAAGAATAGATAGGAATTAGGGTTTTTGTATTAATTGCTGGATGATCTTACAATGAGAGGATTGCCCTCTATTTATAGGTTTTTGAAGATCTATTGAATATATTGACTTTCCTAATCATGGTCGAGCTGATTAGGAAAGTCCTTCCTTTCTTGATAGGTCAGCCGCAGGGCGAGTTGAGACGTCGGTCTGTCACCTCGGTATTGGGCTTCTCGGTTCTATTGGACCTTCAGAGACGAAGTCCAAATGAAGGTTGAGCTCCCGGTTTAGATAACCGGTCCTTTAATCAGGTTTAGATCGGTATGTTGGGGGTGCTAATTCCCGCACTAACAGTCACTTGATTGGAAACCTCAATCGAATGCCTCTACTGGGTTAAGAGAAGGATGAACTAAAAAAAACCTGACGACACTTTTCTAAAAAACAAATCTTTCAAAATAACACCTCCTAAGGTGTGTTTTCTTTGTTGGATTTCTCATGTTAAAATGTATCCAAAGTCTCCTAAAATCTGTGTTTTGATTTTCTATTAAAAAAAAGTTATACTTTGAATAATAGTTGCTTTTGTATGATTTTAACAAATTACTAATTGAATAACGAGATATTGAGATATTGTGATTGATTTTGAATGATTATATAGAAATTCCAAATTGAATAACATTGGATTTGGGAAGTAATTTAAAAATCATAAATGGAATAACATATGATTTTAATAAAAAGTCAAAATTCTCCATAATCCTCATTTGAATAGATTTCTTGGTAGTTTTCTTGCAAGGCAAGAATGTGGAAAAAAGAGAAGAAGAATTGCTCAAAATGATAACAACTTGACTGATGTAAGAGTTCTCCATGTATGTTAAGGAAAGAGTATCACCATATCACTTATATATTACTTTAATATACATTAATTATATAATTATATGTAATCTCTTTAATTATGTCCTTTTGATTATGGTTTGTGTTTATATACAGTAGAACCTCTATAAATTAATACTCTTTAAATTAATACTCGCTATAAATTAATAAATTCTTCTGGTCCCGAGTTGGGCCGGTGTAAAAAATGACACATTTCGATAAATTAATAAGATAATATTTTTTTTTGGAAATCCTATGTAAAAATATAGTCCCATCGATATCACAAATTAATAATCAAATAATATTAAAAAATATATATATATATATATATAAGAAAATATAGTGAAATACTGAAATATGACTCTATTGTTGTTTGCATTCTTATTAGAGCTCATCTCTAATATCTTTCATTGTCGTCATCAAATCGCATCCAAAATTACGAGTTCTAAATGCGATAATTGCTTTTATATGTAATTGGTTCTAAAATTACTGCAATATCTTATTCGTCTTCATCATTACCATGAATGATACTAGTAGAAATTTCTTCTAAGGTCTAAACTGCTAACATCTATCATTTTTACTTAAACTTTAAACTTAGCAATTACAATAGACAAGATTATAAATTAAGAAAATTCTTTAAAAATATGATTGATAACAAAAGTATCTTATTTTGTAATACATAATTTTTAAAATTATGAAAATTAAAAATCTCTTCACAAATTAATATTTTATTAATTTATCGATAAATTAATAATTATTAATTTATCGATAAATTAAAACCTCTATAAATTAATAAAATTTCATGGTCCCGACCTTATTAATTTATAGAGGTTCTACTGTACTAGATTTTCACCCGCGGTACACCGTGGGACTAAATTTTAAATTTTTGTATGTTCAATAATAATTTTTAATTTATTTAGTTTTCAAATTCCCAATTAATTATCTTTTATCTAATTAATTTATAATTTTGTATAGAATTGTTTTTTCTTCTTCTTACGTTTTATACAGTTTATAACCTAATTACATTAAATTTGTTATTAGATAAAATATAAAATTTTAAAACACTTAGGTTTGTTTCTATAACTAAACAGAGGTATATACTTATATGGTATGTTAGTGTATATTTTTATTTGTATACATTTTTTTTTTTGGAATATTAAGAACGTGTTGTAGTATGTGTAATGTTTTGTAGTTCATATACTAAATAATTTATAAGTTAATTTTCCAAACTATGACTACAAATCTATAGTATATGAAATAAACTAATAGTTTTAGTGTTGGTTCTATAGTCCAAACCCGCCATGCTAGGCGGATCAGGCAACATGTTCAAAGATTTTTAATCGCAAAAACTTATCGTACAAAACCCGCAAAAGTAAAATATAATATGTGAGGCTAAAAATCACTTTTTAGCAAATCAATTTTTCAAATTTTTAAAGAACAATATCTCTTCACTCACTTCCTTATCACTACAAGAAATAGGGTATTTACGACTACGTATGGCGACTAAATGCGTAGTCGGGAAATTAAGCGACTATTTGCCAACTATCTTACGACTATTTTACAACTGCGTAGCATTAGTCGTAACTCAGACGTTATTTGCCGACTAAATACAATAGTCGGTATTGTAGTCATTGATTAACGACCATTATACGACTAAATGGGAAGAACTTAATTTTGTTGGATCAAAGCAGCTAATTTGGCGACTACGTAGCAACTCTTTCTAATAGTCGGTAATTTGGCTACTAAGTAGTGACTAATGATTTGGCATTCTTCACATATATATAAACTATAAATACATGCATCATGTTGTGGCATATTAATCTCATTTTCAAAGGCACAAACCAAATATATGTAAGTAATATCAAATTTTTAATGCTTGGTTTACCATATCTATACTTATTATTAATTATTAATTGTTAATTGTTTTAGACTTGAGCTTTTGTTTTCTATTAGTACAGTTGTGAATTGGTTGCAAAGTGAAAAATTACCTATGAAAGGTGAAGCTCAAGAAAATGTACATGAATCAGTAGGTCTGATCTTTTAAAATTAGTATCTTCATTTATGCTAAGTCATAAAATGTAATTTTAATTTAAAAATAGAAAATGTAATTTTTATTATAGTAAGTATATATGTAAATAATGTTTGTAAATTTAAAGTGATCAATATATATGTAGTGTATATATAAGTAGTATGCTTTAAATAATATGTAAAGTAAATTAAATTATATGTTTTTTTATAAAATTAATGTTGGCTACTGATTGACGACAAAAAAGTAACTAAATTCATAAAAATTGTTATTACGTCTTGGACTAGATTTTGGACCAGATTTTGGACTCCAAAACAAGCCCAATTGTTTAAAATATTTTGCACCAACTGATCCGCGACTAATAAGCGACTAAGTTTAAAACATTTTGGGTTAATTAAACCCGGGAATCCATTTACGCGGTCCAGCCCAAAATTAACCCTAACAAACGAGATAACCCTAATTTTTCAACCCTAATCTCTCATTTCTCACCATCTTCATCTTTCTTCTGCCAAATTCTCTCTCAATCGCCGAAACACTAATCTCTCAATCTTATTTCTCACCATCCTTCGTCTTCCTCGTGCCAATTCTCACGATGCATCCTCTTAAGAAGCCTGGACGAAAGAGGAATGTTGTCGCCAACACTACTCTCAGAGTCGGCGGCTCTAACCCTCCGTTGAAGGTGAGAAGAGTCAACCCTCTACCGCCTCAATACAACTTCACGCCGGCGGCTCAAAATCCTACGCCTCAGACGCCACAAGTACCAGTCCGCGTTTCCCCCCAACTTTCGACGTCAACTGCATTGCAGGTCAGAAACTATCCACCACCACAGACTCTATTTCAGAACTCCGTGAATCGAAGCGTTGATGACCAACCAACTCGGTCATTACCAGAAGTTCAGAACAATCCTCCGGTGAGATCGAATCCTTTGCATGATTCTGCAAGATCTCCAGCTCAGAACAATCCTCCGGTTCGATCGAATCCATTTCATGATTCTGCCAGATCTGCAGCTCAGAACTCTCCAGCTCAAAGTCATCCTTCTTCTCACGGTAACAACTTTGATGAGTCAGATCCAGTGTTGCCGGAACTCCGGGAGGACACGTTGAGGGCTCTTAACGCCATCCTTATGGTGCCGGACCGTCATACTTTTACCAACGTCCTCTCTCCGGAACCGAAGCCTAACACGACTTGGTATGTAAACACGTAGAAAACTCCAGCTCATAACATGTTTTCATATGTTTTCTTCTAGATTAGAGTTTGTTTTCTAGATTAGAGTCGATAACTTCGTTGATTTTAGATGACACACAACATCGCTATTGTTTATTGTTTTGTCGAGTACATGAACTATTGTTTATTGTGTTTGTCATTCCCAAGTCTCTCATCATTTAGTAGTAACTAGAAGAGTATATGTGTTTTGTCATGAACTATTGTTTATTGTGAGTACATGAACTATTGTTTATTGTGTTTGTCATTCCCAAGTCTCTCATCATTTAGTAGTAACTAGAAGAGTATATATGTGTTTTGTCATGAACTATTGTTTATTGTGAGTACATGAACTATTGTTTATTTTGTTTGTCATTCACGAGTCTGACTTGATTCTTATGTTATGAGGTTTACTCGGGATACTAGATCACAACTTGTGCGGAAGATTACAAAGGTTTTTACAAACAAATTTGATGGTCCATTCTACAATTGGTAATGTGTGCCTCCGGATAGAAGAAAAAGATACTTTCTTGAGTTTGCGGTATATTTTTCTGTCATATATCATTTATAGATAGGTTTTAATTGTTGCTTATCACTAACTTAATTCTATTTTCTTTTTCCTAGAAAACACACACTTGGGATCCATTGATTACAGGGACAGTGCAACAATTTTTCTATGAGATATGTCAACGCCGGATGAAGAACATGGTAAGCGACGTTAGGACTAGTCGAGTGCAACCTAAATGGATCGAGGGTGATCTCTGGAAAACAATGGTTGCGCAGTGGGATACTGAAGAAGCACAATAAAGGAGTCGAATCTATTCCAATGCTCATATGTCAGACCGTAATGGTCTCGGTCCACACTCGCATTTATCTGGGCCAACATCGTATCAACAAGTCAAACAAGGCTTGGTGAGTAACTTTAACTTATGTCTTAACCTTTCTTTTGTAACTTTAACTTATGTCTTAACTTTTTTTTTTTTTTTTGTAACATTCCAGGAAGAGAAACTTGGGAGACCGGTGAGTCTTGGTGAGGTTTTCAAAGAGACACATACAAGGCCAGATGGTACGTATGTTGATCGAAAAGCCGAGAGGATCTTGTCAACTTATGAGAAAAACTTACAAGCTAAGATATCTGAGATCGAGTCAGATCCTTCACGAGCTCAGGAGCTCACAGCAGAAGATTATACGACCATCTTTCTTCAGGTAAAGTACCATTTTCACAATCTATATTTAAAGAGTCTTCAAAACTTTCATTTTCAGAACTAACAGTTTCATTTTTTCTTTTCTAAGTCCACTGAGAAGGATTCACGAGGTAATATTTTTGGACTTGGAAGCCTCAAGGATCATCTTCAAGATCTTCTCAATGGCAAGAGCTATCAACGAGGAGAGTCGTCATCGTTTGTAGCATTACAAGAGCAAGTGAAGGAAGCTCATCGTATAATTGAAGAACAAGCTGCTCGTGAAGCAGAACACTCCAAAGTTCAGGCTGCGCAACAGAAGAAGATAGAGCACTTGGAAAAGTTCATCCGTACGATGTGTCCTGCCTATGTCGAATTCCAAGAGTCTGAATTAAGTGATGCATCCACCGCCACTCCAACACAACAACCTCCTTCTTAGGTTACTTCTTAGGCTACTTATTCGGCTACTTATTATGGTTTAGATTCTCTTTTGGTTATTATGAACTTGTCACTTTGGGATGATGTGTCAATCATAGTTTTTGATTGATCACTTTTGGTTCTCTTTTTGTAATTGCTAATGTGGTGAACTTACTATTGTGGTGAACTTTTGGTTATTAAAAATATGAATTTTAGGTTTCTGTTTGATTAGAAATTGGATTTATAAAACAAAACAAAACAATTTTGATTTTAATCACTATAGTCGTCAAACCAGTCATTAAAGTTGACTTAAAGTCGTCGTAACATAGTCGTCAAATAGTCGCTAAATAGTAGCCACGGAGTCGTATAATTTAACGACGAATTCACAACTATTTTCAAACTAGTCGTAACATAGTCATCCAATAGTCGTAACTAGTAACGACTACCTTACGACTATGGTTACGACTACAAGCTATAGTCGTAATATTGTTGCTATTTACCGACTATGTTACGACTGAATTTCCTTACCGACTACCGATTTACGACAACAAATATTAGTCGTAAATTAGTCGTAATGTATGATTTAGCGACTATTTAGTGACTAATAGTGCAGTCGTAAATCACATGTTTTCTTGTAGTGTATAAAATAAGAAAATAAAATCTGTATACATTTACAATTATGTTTGTTACCTTTTAAAACACTTAGTTTCTATAAAAAATTTTGAATATAAGTAGAATTAATTTTTTTAAATTAATTATTTAATACGAGTGACTTGCATGTAAATAAATGTCAACTTCAGGATTTATTTTCTAAATGTCTCTAAAATGTATATATATATAAGTTGTTAATAATACAACAACAATAATAATACAATCCTAATATTTTTATTCACACTCCCTCGTTAATCTCCATCCATGTATCTTAATATATGTTTCTTACAAATGAAAATCATACAAATATTATTATTTAATTTGATGAGTTTCTTAGTTAATGTAATAACTCTCTCCAAAATTTATAAAACTTCTTATTTAAGAAACTTCAAACTATATTTAAGAAACTCAAACAATTTTTTATTAATAATTTTTCTTAGTCTACTCTAAAAAATTTATGTTAAGATATTTCAATATAGAGATGACATGACGTGAGCAGGGAGAGAGTTTTTTGGTTTGTTCTAAACACAAGGATTTATATAAAAGAGAAAGAAGTTTAATAATACATATGGGCCGTAAAGGTTCTGATTGGGCCTTCCCGAGAAGATAAAATCTCTCCAACTGTTTTATATAAAAGAAAGAAAAAGAAAAAGAAAAAAAAAGGTTAAACCATTTTCATTCTCGGGTGAGATGGAGGAACCGGGTCAAGAAACGAGTATTCCGGGTTGTAGACAAACGGGTGTGAAAAGTTCATTCAAATCCGCTCTTCGATGTCTTCTCGCCGCTTGTTCCAGACAGGTACTAACTACTGCTCTCTTCCCCAATTGTCGCAATTTGGGTTTCGAAATATTGTTAACAGTTATTGAAAAGTTGTTGTAGTGTCTTTTTTAATTGGTTCTCGATGATTAATTGGATCCCTTTGATTTAAAAAAACGCTTGAGATGAATAAGAATGGAGTTTTGGTTCTGATTTTTGATTTGTTTACTAAAAGACTTGCAAATAAAAAGTTAACTTAATCCAGTGAAGTTTTTTTTTTTTTTTTAGGGCTTATTTGTAAACTGAAGATGAGGTTGTAGTTAAGTGTCAAAAAAATTAAAGCTTGAATTTTTTGTTTTCTTTTTTTTGTTTCGTCTCTGTGTAATGTACTAATCTATACTAATAAAGCCTCTGTGTTTTTTGTTAGGATTTTTTTGATATTTTCTCGAAATTTAGTGGGAATGAGCAAGAAAGGCTTTATCGGTTATATACTCAGGTATTTTTTTTTCTTTAGTATAGAATCCATTTATTAGTTTCATAGATGTTTTGATGTTTTTGATGTTATATCTCGTCTCTCTCTCTCTGACATGTTTCTAGGTTGTTGTGAAATTGCATCGGACTTTAGAGGTAAAAACTCTTTTTTGACTCTGTCTGAGGTTATTCAAAGTTTTAAACATTAACATACCTGTGATGGGGTTATATTCATATAGTGTGCTCAGTTAGAAACTCTTGGTAACGTTTTTCACCATTTAATTGTTTACAGGAATATTTTGATGAACTCTGTCACAAAACTCAGGTACCTTTGACTTATACATCTTCTTATTTTGCTTCTTACACAACAAACTAGTGAATGTTTTTCATCGGTTCCTTTTTATGATGACACACACTTGTGATGAATAAGTGAAACACTTTTTATCCCTTTTTGCAGGTTGGACCAATTCTTGATACAGTCGAACAGCTGATCGAAGAACAGAATTTGGATCCCTTGTTTTCAGATAAGTAGGTCTCTCACGCACGCCGCTTAATCCATTTTGTTTTACTCTTGTTATGCATTTATGGCATTGCCCTCTCAATTGGTAAGTCCCCGTGTTTTGGAAATTCTGATATTACTGTCACAATGACTTCATCTCAGGACGGATGTAATGGCAATAGCAAAGGATCTTACAACAGTAAAGAAGAACGAGATACAAAGGTTAACAGCTTTGCTCCAAAGGGTAAGTAGTACTAGTGTCACAAGAAACTAATCCTTTGCTTATATAGCCCCATCTTTTGAAAACGATTTCTTCTCATGTTTATCCATTATCCAGGCTGAAGAACAGAATCGCCAGAAGGAAGCCCGAATCAGCCTGCTCAAAGAACAAACACAAGATTTCTCAGACGCAACTGCCAGAATCGAAAAGGTATTATAACTTTTATTCCATTTTCAGAATCTTAAACCCACTTCTTATTCTCCGTTTTTAGTCGTCCTCAAAATGTAAATTCTTTTGCAGCTGAAAGCTGGGTTCTCGGGCTACTTTGAAGGAAAGGACAAGCTACCTCCAATATAGTTTCAAGGCAATTGCAATGAAAAAGCATGTCACATTCATTCCCTACATTTCTATATAGTTTTTTTTAGAGTCTTATTTATCAATCTAGTCACAACTACTTGCTTCATTGTAAACTACTGAGAATCTGGATTAAACTGGTTTATCCATTGTGTTCTGGTTACTTTGTGGTTTGATAACACTTCATGCAAAATATTTTCTCAGGTTACTACTGTGGCTTACTCATGAATCGGCTCGGTTTTGTTGTGGTTACTTTGATTTTGGTTCGATTACAATTTTAGGCACAAAGGTTACAAAAGCACTTGTCGTAAGCTTTATTGATGTACGTGGCTTTTATTATCATCACCATAAGATTTGTTGTGTTCATTTTATTTGATGTGTATTTCCTTTACGTGAACCATCATCATCTAGGATTTTTCTCGACATTTTCTATGAAATTCAGTGGGACTAAGCAAGAAACTGTTTTCTCGGTTATCTTTAATCAGGTATCTCCCTTCACTATTCCCTTTCCAGTAACAAATTAATCATATGCCAGTGCATTAAACTAGTACCACACAAAGCCGGTGGTTTCAATTTCTTCGTGTTGGTTTTTTTGAGGCTTAACGAATGGTTCGCAAGTGCTTTAGAAACGAATCTGCTGAGAGCTACTTAAGCTTGATGCCTTGATTCATACTTCATGTCATTGTCAACATAAACTATATACTGAGGGGTATTATGTCACCGTAGCTAGGGTTGAGCAAAATAACCGGTATCCAAATAACTGACCGAAACCGAACCGAAAAAATCAAACCAAAACCGAACCGAAATTCTTCAAATAATCGAATGGTTAGTAAATTCCTATATCCAAACTAACCAAAACCAAACCAAACCGAACCGACAATTAAATGGTTACCCGAAATATTTAAATACTTAAAAGATACCAAAAATAATATATTTAATATTATACAAAACTATAAAATAAACTTAAAGTATTAATTATCTCTACATTCAAAAAAAATAAATACTTTAAATAATCAATATATCTAAATGTTATTATTTTGAATTTACAAAGTTAAATACTATTTTATAAAATTGGATCAATATTTTTCCCTTTTTGTATTTATGTAATGTATTTTTGGTTAATTTTGGTTATATTCGGTTATTTTTGGTTATATTAGTTTTATTTGGTTAATTTCAATATAATTTATGTTAGTTATGGTTACCTCTTCAATTAACCGAACCAAAACCGAATCGAAAGAAACCGAACCGAACCGAACCGCACCAAAATTTTTAAAATATCCAAATGGTTATTATATTACGATATCAAAACTAACCGAAACCGAACACAACTGAACCGAAACTGAATGGGTAACCGAATGCCCAGGCTAACGGTAGCACCTTCTTAATTTTCAATTTATATTTATTGAAATAAAAAAATAATATTACTAAATGAATAAAACAACGTTAGTACCGTAGATAACTAGATATTACAAATGTAGAAATTAGAATGAACCGTTACCGATAGTCACCACAACACATGCAGCAACGTAATTTCTGAAAACCATTTTGCGTTCTTGTTTATGCTACCATTATTTAACAGGTTGCGAGAAGAACATATATGTTAATTAACAATGTTGTTTGGTTTCCTATTTAGGTTGAATTTGTGTTGGTGTTGGTTTTGGTTTTGGTTTTGGTGAGTTGGCTATATATTCCAGTTTGATGAAGCTTAAATTATCAGAAATTAGGCAAATCTTTGTGGTTATACTTTCAATTGTTGTTTGATGGCTAGCTAATTTTCTCACTAATCAATGTCTTGCCGAACGTTTTATGAAAGAATCAGATTATTTTCTTTGCCGTTAAAATACATATGTGCTGCTCTCTATGAAGTTAGTTCATATATCAGTGGTTAATTGGTTGTTTTCCTTGTTTCTAGATCCAGATATGAGTAATTTCAGAGAGATGGGAGACTCTTAGAGGTAATTGTGTCATTCTACTTTTTTTCTCGGCTTTGAGAGTTCATCAGACGTTTGTGTCTGTCTTCCAAAGTTAGTCCCTTGCCTACTTATTGTGCTTTTTTTTTTTAATTGTGTAGTGCTTGTTCACGACAATGCTTCTCCTCCAGTATGAGTGTCTCCTGTGCTGCAGTTGGTTCAGGTTAGTATATTCTTCTTTTCTTTTTGCTACTTATTGTTATGTTTTTGAGTGAGTTTGAATGGAAAAAAAAATATTAAAGAAAACTCTTAATTGCAACATCATCGCAGAAATAAATTTTGAAAGAGCAGTTGAGTTTGGAAAACTCATGTGGTTGAGCCCAAAGGGAAGCACCTAGCAACTATTGTCTGGCTACATGGGCTTGGGGACGTTGGCTCAAAGTATTTCCTTTCTGTCCCAATGTCCCAAGGAAAATCACCTAGCATAGTAGTTTATTGAATCTAGGCTTCATGACATTGTAAACATGGTATACATATCAACACATCTTTATCAGCTGAAATTATGTGATAAGCATCTTTGCCTTGTTTGTTAAGTATTCTCACTTTGACGATTACATAAGTTCTTAAAAATTTGAATTTTTAGATCCTCCTATGTAAGATCCTTCCAATGGACTATGTCAAAACTAATAAACTTGCTTCAGTGTCTTATTTTTAACTTTTCATTGTTTTTAGTTATAAATATTGTTGGATCCCAAAAAATGGACCCAACCATTGGAGATGCTCTTAAGATCTTGGAGAAGGTTTGGAATCGAAATTTTTTACCGTTTTGGAGACCCAACGATGAATCCTCAAGAATAAGGGCAGAGACAACACCTTTGTATCACTTATCATCTCTAGAAATTAACGAGACAGACGAAGGTTCGATGAACTCTTTCACGAAATCCTCTGGAGGAGATGAAGTTGATGGACATGCCGAAGTCTCAAGATCCATTGTTCTTCAGCAGAAGAAAATAGCGGGAGAATTGAGGAAAGAAGAAAGTTCTTGTTCTCTCTCTCGTCATAGCAATAACAATAGTAAGAGCAATAGAAGATAACGGTTTATTATAATATTTCGTTTGATATTCTCAATTAGGATCACTTCGTCATAATATTTATTTATTTGTAATAGAAATATTAATAAAATGTTCTGATGCTTGTTACTCTTTACTATAATTCTTCATAAAATATTTTATACTTATAATACAGACAATAATTTATTAGGTTGTTTCGATTCATTATGACTTTCCATTTAATAATTTTTAACTTAGAGTTGCATCTTTTTGCTATTATATTTTTTTATTATAATTTGTTATTTTAATGGTTGTGGTTTTTGAACTCACGGTTATATATGTTTAATATTTATGTAGTTTTAGCCCTACTTATTATTTTTCTTCTTTTAGATAATTTTTAATTTTATTTTTAGAATATATTTTCAAACTATTTTATTACTTTCAAATAATATCATTATATATAATATTAAAACTAGTATTTTAAGTTATTTGAACTTTATACGATGAAAAAAAAAAGTTATTTGAACTTTATAAGTTTTACTATGATTTTGATGATTTTAAGGAAATTGATATGATTTCTAGTAAAATCATTTTAAATCTCACCCCATAAAATTTGGATTTTTTTTCTTAATTAATGATATCATCTCAAATTCTTTAAAATCATTAAAAATCGAATCCACAAACTGTTATCAGTAACACCAGATTTCATTAGAGTTTTTTTTATGTAGTATAGACTTTGTATGAATTAATTGTATACAATATATTCTTTCTGTCGTAAATCATAATTTAAATCTTTTAATAAAATTTTAAATCAAAAACTAGAGATTAGCAAACCAAGATTATCTGTTTTATTTATAAGTATCAACAACATCGATTATATGTGGATGTGTATGGATGATAATACCTTACTACATATTATCATAATCAATTTTCGTAAATGTTAGTGAGTTCAAGCTATCAGTAGAATTTTTAAATTTGAATTGATCGCTAAGAAGATGAGCTATTATGCGATTTGTGATGTCTCACGTGTTTAGAATTATGTTAATTAATCAACTCGTTTGAAAACAAAAAGCAAGTCTTTACCAAATCACAATGATTATGATGAGATGCTATTCACAGTTTTTTTTTGTTGAAAATTTTATGGTATATCATTTAAAATTTAACTAATTCTTATTTGAAATATTTCGAGGGTGTCCTATTAAAATTTAATTAGAATGTAATGTTAAAATGAGATTTATAGAGAATGACGATTGTGATACCGTTAGAGCAGTTGCTAGATATTGGGCTTAGTGGGCTGTTAATTAGTATATATTTTGAACCCAAACTCACTTTCTTGTTTCCCGCCTAAGTCCCTTTTTTCTTTATATTCTTCCAAAATAAATCTCTATCGTTTTTTATTTATGCCAATTAGTTTGAATTTGTGTTTTTTTGTCTTTTAGAAACAAACTTGTTGATAAGAGCTACTTGAGTATCATACGTATATACTTCATGTAAATAGAAGCTGTATATACTTTTAGAGAGGGATATATATGTCATGGAACATCGATTATGTGTTTTTGCAAAAAAAAAACATCGATTATGTGAGTGATACTTAGGATGGATTCATATATATATATATTTCATGTCAATATAAATCATAACTAAGTAGTTGACAAAAAAAAAAAAAAATCTATAGCCCACTATGCCATGTTAAACACTTGTTTATTTGAGAGCTACTAATGAATAAAGTAATACAGAAAAGAAAAGAAAGTATTTACTAGCTAGTTTTGCTGATAAAGAAAAAAAAAAAGAATTTTATTAATGAATAAATAAAAGGACCGAAAACATAAAAGTATCAATAGATAATTATTGCTAAGACTAAAACTATAAACTGTAGTAAAAAAAAAAACGATCGGAAAAGGTCAAAACAAAAGGACTGTTGCTGGTTTTCCTCCCTTCTTCCATTAGGCCATTTTATAGCCATATCTTTTGTGGTGTTCTTGAGCTTTTTATATTTGGAAAAAAATAAAAAGTGGGCTTACATCACAAAAACTGATCTTATTTGAGAACTGTTTTTTGGGTTGTTCTTGTGTGACGTGACTGATTGTTATTGGAAATTTTTTTTTTGGCAAACGAGAAATCACTCTCATTTTATTTTCTTGGATATTGTCGAGCTAGGGTTTGTTTTTGTTTCTTCTTCTGTTCGAAATCGCGTCTAGGTTTTCTTGTTTCTCTCCTTCTGTTCTTATTTTTTACTTCGATTGTTGATTTTGGCGAATTGGGTTTCTCTGGATTGATTTTGGGCGATGTTGATGTCGATTTTGTTGGTTTAATTCAGTTAATTTTCGCTATTGACTAATCGATCGTGCGTATGGATTACTATTTCCACTGGGTGAACCGATTGAGCAGGTGGTTGTTCTGATCGAACAAAGTGAAAAGTACAACTCTTTCTTTTATAGTTTTGATCAATTGGGGTTTGATTCACTGCTCCAGTTTTTCTTGATTGTGTTGAATGCTAATCTTTTTGCTATACTCACTGCTCCACTTTTTTGGGTTAATAGTTGGATAAACTCATATGTATAATCATCATAACAATGTGATTCATTTTCTAGCTTTTCGAGTTAAGTTTGGGTAACCAACATTGCTGGCTCAAGTTCATGACACGTTTATCTTACTAATGCAGGCTGGGGAAGACATTGCTGAACAAGAGAGGGCTAGATATTCGTGTTGCAGCTCTTGTAAGTCCTTTACAAGTCCTTGGGAACAAGAAGCTATAGCGACGAAAGTATCTTCAGGACAAGGGATTGTCAAGTTACCCATGGGATGATCATACACCGGAACTCTTATTTGGCCTTACTCAACAGAGCTTTGAATGATGGCTGGTTCAAAATGAAACCCGCTCCATATCTCTTCTTCTTGCTCTCCCCTAGTTCTAAATTGTTGATTATGATTTGGTATTTTTTTGAGATGAGAAACTAAGTGTTCTCTCTCTGTATATATATGATGGTGGGACATTGAAGTAGCACAGGGAGACTTTGAAGTTGTTGAACATGACGAATCAAGAACTCACTGTCACATTCACTTTGAAGTGGTAGAAACTGCAGGGGAAGCTCTATTTGAATGGGAGGGTCTTGGTCTGCCAAATTCACAAACGATCAAGTCAAGAGAGGCAAAACCATGTGCTAATAGGTGAGTGTTATAGACACACCTTGCAAAAGAGCGGACGTAGTGCTCATTAAAACAGGGTGAATGTCATACGAGAAGAAATGTGCTGCAATGTTTTTTTTGTTTCATAAATGTTAATTGTTAAAGTTTTTAACAATCCAATAGATGTACACTTATCATTGAACTTATACTTAAGCCATAAATGGCAGAAAAGTTATAATAAATTTGAACCTTGAACTTAGTAATAGCTTTGAAGCAAAGAAGAGTTTTAATACAAGCACAAGATTAAAGGAGAATATATGGAATAAATTTGGACATTAATCTATATATTAATTAAATATAATGTTTGTGTGTTTTAATTAATTAAGTAATATGTTTGTTTTTTTTTAGAAATTTTATTTACAATGTTTTGTTGTTTCATATAAAAATTTGGTATTGTATTTTGAATTTTAGTAAAAGTTTTATAAGTTTGAAATTTAAATGTTCTTTTATAATTTTTATAATTTATAAGTTTATAAGTTTAAGAATATGTTTAAGAATATTATATAATTGTAATAAATTTAATTGTAATATTATATACCAAATTTACTAGATTTTATAATTATAATATGTTTAAGAATATTATATTATTAAATCTTAAGATCTTAAACATGTTCTCCCTATAACTAACTTTTTAGCCAAAGATCTTAACTACTGATCTTAGATTATTTTCCTAATATATTTAATCTAAGAACACAAAACAAAGTTATGCCTATAAAGATGCCCTTATAGCTTTTGTTCTTAATAATTAGTGTCGCTGTTTTTATCCATAGTCACTGCTTTATCTGGCATCTCATTTTCGCGACACTTGCATCGCTACTCAAGGTTTTTCAGTAGCAGACGTGTCGTTGGATCAATTAAAAAAAAAAAAAAAAAAACTAGTGCTATTTTGAGTGTCGCTCGGCGACAACTAAAATAACACGGCCATCCACACAACGCGAGAATGTATACGACCGAGGGGCTATAAGCACAACATCAAGCCATTCAATATTACCCCAAACTTCACCATGATGGCTCTTTTCAAGCGAGATCATAGCACACCAAATTTCTTTGGTTGTAGTAATAGGAGACGGCACATAGTCCTAAAAGACAACGAGTTTTCCACCACAATTACCTATTTCAATATGAGTTTTGTATTACGCGTGAACTCTACCCAAAGCTTCAACCAGTCTCCACTCTTCACGCTTTGTGTCATACCACCAAAATATTTTATCACCATAACGGTAGCATACATTCTCTATCTCACACATACTCTCACCCAAGTCTGCCTCATCAACTTCCCACCTACTTTCTTTTGTAAGGTAAACAAAGTTCTTCTTATTGCTCCTCACGTAAATTTTTCCTTGCTTCACTTGGAGATTCTTGACCAAAGAGTACCGGAGCTCCACTCCAGAATCCGGTAAAGGTTCCCAAGTTTGAGTCTTTGGGTAGAAAACCTCAGCCCAATGCGTCAATTCATCTGGTTCACACCCTCCCATTACATATAGATTCCCGTCGAGGGCGCACGTAAGGGCATTCTTATGAGCCACCATCATGCTGGGGGCTATACGTTTGCCAGTAAGCTTACTATAGATCCACACGTAAGTCGAGGAGGAGAGTGTATCTTGTTCACCAATCTCGTATATTTCTGAACCAACAGTTTTGTGGAATATTTGTAAGCGATGGGAATAAGAAGTGGGCATTGGTAGCAACCAATGTCCGGTAACCTTGACGTCGATCTTCAAATGGGTTAGGGGTTGATGATCATAGGGTTTAATCCAGAGACAACACCATCTACGATCAAAAGGATAGGTGGGAGATTGTAGACAGACATAACCCACATTGTTTTCGAGTTCCAAGGCAGGATCGTTCCATGTCAAGCGCGTCAGAGAGGATGAGCGAGCAGAAGCTCTTGGAGACAAGAGAGAGCGTTGGGTAGTAAGACGTTTATATGCGAGCCAAATATACTCAAAACGATGTCCGTCGGTAAGAACGAAAACAACCACGGAGATGGTGACGTAGCCGGACAATTAGAAGGGTTTGACTCGCTTGGTGGCTCCATAACTCTTCGTAGGTTTTTAAATTGAAACAAACACTTAATTTTTGTTTAAGTTTTGAACGAAACACCAATGTAATCTTGTTGTATGGCATGGTGTATATTTATAGCCTAAAGGTCTCCTAGTCCTATATGTATTTGGTTTATCAAAAAACTAATTATTAACAATTACATTATCGCTGATTCGCTGTCATAATCTTTTTTTTTTGTTTTTTGAACAACGCTGTCATATATTTTTATCAGAGATTCGTCACATATAAAAAGAAAAAATATATGTTTTGCTAAAAAAATTTATTAAACAAAAGACTTTAGTTTATTGTACTAAATCTAAATGGAAAAGGAATAATATATTATATTACTTTTCTAAAAAATTTATATTAAAAGTATGAATTTTGTTACTAATCTTAAAATTTGACATAAGATAATTTAGTCCGAAAAGGTCATTAACAGAGACTAAGTTGAGTTCGAGGTATATGGGTCCGTTCAAAGTAGTTGAGCGGATGGGACTGGTGGCATATAGGCTGGAGTTGCCTGAAGTTATGTGCGCGTTCCACAAGGTCTTCCATGTGTCGATGTTGCGGAAGTGTCTCTGTTAGGATGATCAGTTGTTGGCTAAGATTCTCGAGGATCTTCAGCCCAACATAACTTTGGAGGCGAGACCAGTGAGGGTTCTCGAGATGAGAGTCAAGGAATTTCGGAAGAAAAAAGTTTCTTTGATGAGAGTCCTATGGGAATCTGATGTTGCGGAGGAGCAGACTTGGGAGCCAAAAGCGAGGATGAAGGAAAGGTTCAAGAAGTGGTTCGAGAAGCAGGCCGCGACTTGAGCTTGTCTAGCCTGGTCCCAGTTGTAGTCCGTGGCTGGAGCAGAATGAGTATTCCAGTCCATCTCTCTTGTTACTTGGTCGCTTAGAGGTGCCTAGTTGTGCGACTAAGTACGAAAATGAAGTGGTGTTCGGGATACAAGATTCTGTGATGCTTGTGCTAAAAGAGAAAGTTTTCTGAAATGGAAGTTTTTAAAAATGGAAAGTTTCCTGAAGTGGAAATTTCTAAAAGTGTAAAGTTAAGTGTAAAGTGCTTAAAATGGAAATTTTTTGGGAGTTAGAATTTGTTCATTTGTAGTGGTTGTGATTTTGCGGGATGTAAAGTCTTCGTGACGGTCTTTCGGGACATATGGTCTATTTAGGTAATCCTTCATGATTTTACTCGAATCAAATTTCAAATTCATATCTGTGGGAATTTAGAATCTAATTTTCATATTATTCATTTTTTTTTATAATTTTTCTCTTCTTTAACTCGGTTTGGTAAAATATGCTCTGGAACATTCTAGTCTATCTTCATCTTCCCTCAATGTCGTGCTTAGTAAGGGAGAAAACGGGCATTTGCCCTAAACCACACAAATATTTAAAATTAAAAGGCCACAAATTTTCAAAAAATTGCCTTAATATTTACTTTTAAATAATGTTTTAAGAACTTTTTTATTTGGAAAAAATCATAAAACTAACTTTACAAAAAAAAAAAGACTTGCTTTTCATTATATTAATTCACTTAATCTCATTTATAATGTAAATACTTGGAACATGGTAACATTTCCTTTTTAATATATAATTATTTGAAAACAGTTTATATATACAAAAGCCACAATTTTAGAATTGGCCTTAAGCCTCTATTGATCTTAGCATGGCACTGTCTTAACTAATAAATTAGCTCAAATCTTTCAAAATCATTAAAAATTGAATCCACCAAACTAGTGTCAATAACACCATATTTCATTAGATTTTTTAAACTTCATGATTGAATAACATAAGATTTATAGATTGTTTATAAACCATTTAAAATAGTATTGACTTTGTTGTAAATCATATTTTAAATCTTTTAATAAAATTATATATATTTTACTCTTTAAAATACTATTCAAAACAAAGCTTGTGATGAAAACTATATATTCAAATCAAAAACTAAAGATTAGCAAACTAAGATTATCTGTTTTATTTACAAGTCTCAACAACATCGATTATATGTGGATGTGTATGGATGATAATACTTTACAACATATTATCATAATCGATTTTTGTACAAAATTATGTTTAATTTTTTATATTAGTGGGTTCAAGCTATTAGTAGAATATTTAAATTTGAATTGATTACTAAGAAGATGAGCTATTATGCGATTTGTGATATCTCACGTGTTTGAAAATTATGTGTGAATTAATCAACTCGTTTTGAAAACAAAAAGCGAGTCTTTTACCAAGTCACAATAATTATGATGAGATGCTACCCACTGTTTTTTTGTTGAAAATTTTATGAAATATGATTTAAATTTTAATTCTATAAAAAATACTAATGAGATTTATAGTGATTGACAATTGTGATCCCGTTAGAGCGGTTGCTGCATATTAGGTTTAATGGGCCGTCAATTAGTATATATATTGAACCCAAACCTCACTCTCTTTTTTACCGCTTAAGCCCTTTTTTCCTTTATATTCTTCCAAAGTAATTGTCTATGTAAATAGAAGTTGTATATACTTTTAGAAAGGGATATATATGTCATGGGACATCTATTTATGTGAGTGATACTTAAGATGGATTCATATATATATAATATATATTTCATGTCAATATAAATCATAACTAATCTGTAGAGGGGTAGTTGACAAAAGAAAAAAAATCTATAGTCCACTATGCCATGTTAACACTTGTTTATGTGAGAGCTACTAATGAATAAAGTCATAAAGAAAAAAGAGAAAAAATACTAGCTAGTTTTGCTGATAAAAAAAAAAAAAAGAATTATATTAATGAATAAAGAAAATGACCGAAAAAAAAGTATGAATAGAGAATTATTGATAAGACTAAAAAAAAAACAGTCAGGAAAGGTCAAAGCAAAAGGACATTGTTATTTGTTGATATCATTGCAATGAGTCCACACAACGCGAGAATGTATACGACCGAGGAGCTATAAGCACAGCATCAAGCCATTCAATATTGCCCCAAACTTCACCATGATGGCTCTTTTCAAGCGAGATCATAGCACACCAAATTTCTTTGGTTGCAATAATACGAGACGGCACAAAGTCCCAAAAGACAACAAGTTTTCCACCACAATTACCTATTTCAGTATGAGTTTTGTATTGCGCGCAAAGTCCACCCAAACCTTTGACCAATCTCCACTCTTCACGCTTTGTGTCATACCACCAAAAAAATTTATCACCATAACGGTAGCATACATTCTCTATCTCACACATATTCTCACCCAAGTCTGCCTCATCAATTTCCCACCTACTTTCTTTTTTAAGATAAACAAAGTTCTTCTTAATGCTCCTCATGTAAATTTTTCCTTACTTCGCTTGGAGATTTCTGACCAAAGAGTATCGGAGCTCCACTCCATGATCCGGTAAAGGTTCCCAAGTTTGAGTCTTTGGGTAGAAAACCTCAGCCCATTGGGTAGTTTCATCTGGTTCATGATAACAGAACAACACCAAAACCAGAGATTTTGGTACGGTGTCACTTTGGAAAAGGAAGTATTGGGTCAAGTCGCTTTAATAAAGCCCAAGATCAAAGAGAGTCGAGTAAAGCCCAACAAAATAGAGTCACCTCCTTCAACGGTCATCTCACAAGAAGACAAACAACGAGGCAAAGAACCAGTCGTCAGCCGTACGGAGGCAATTAAGCTTTCAAACCGAATTGCCACTCTTGATCCTTCCTGCTCAAGAAGATCTTGACATCTGGCAGAACACTCTAGACTTCTCTATAATACATCAAGGATTTATGTTTTTTGAGTATAAATAAGATTGTAAACTCTCACTTGTAAGCTAAGCAAAAATGAAAGATTAAAGCTTCAATCTTGTTAAAGTGTTTTTACTTTCAGTTCACACCCTCCCATTACATATATATTCCCGTCGAGGGCACAGGTAAGGGCATTCTTACGAGCCACCATCATGCTGGGGGCTTTACGTTTGCTAGTTAGATTATTATAGACCCACACGTCGGTCGAGGAGGAGGGTGTGTCTTTTCCACCAATTTTGTATATTTCTGAACCAACAGTTTCGTGGAACTTATGTAAACGACGAGAATAAGAAGTGGGAATTGGTAGCAACCAATGTCCGGTAACCTTGACGTCGATCTTCCAATGGGTTAGCGGTTGATGATCATAGGGTTTAATCCAGAGACAGAACCATCTACGATCAAAAGGATAGGTGGGAGATTGTAGACAGACATAAACACATTGTTATTGGGTTTCAAGGCAGGATTGTTCCATGTCGGGCGTGTCAGAGAAGATGAGCGAGCAGAAGCTCTTGGAGAAAAGAGAGAACGTTGGGTAGTAAGACGTTGATATGCGAGCCAATATACTCAAAACGATGTCCGTCAGTAAGGATAAAAACAACCACAGAGATGGTGGCTCCATATAAGACTCTTCGTAGGTTGTTTTTTTTTGTTAAGTAAACACTTGCCTATTGTATGCATGGTATCTATTTATAACCTAAAGATCTCTTAGTGGACCTAGTCCTATATGTATTTGGTTTCTCAAAAACTAATCATTAACAATTACATTCTCTTTTATTTATTTTTTTGAACAACGCTGTCATATATATCTATTAGATGTTCGCCACATATAAAAAGAAAAAAAAATGCTTTGCTAAAAAGGTTTACAAAACAAAAGACTTTAGTTTATTGTACTGAATATAAAAGGAAAAAGATTAATATATTACTTTTTAAAAAAATTATATGAAAATATTACATTTCGTTTCTAATCTATACTATTAAAAGGGAAGCATTTTTAATAAGTAGACATAGATTAAGAGATTATTACATGAAATGCCACTTAAATTATACTTAATCATCGAGCCAAACAGACACTAAATGAGTTAGGATTAGTAAAAAAATCGGAGCCAAACAGATATTATTTAGTATTTAATTGTATATGTCATTTAAGCTAAACAAATAAAAATCGTAGCCAAACAAGATGACACATATTAAAGTGTATATTTTCCTAAAAGCTAAATAAATCTTTCCACATAATTACCTATATTTATGAGAATTACGCAATCAACTGGATAAAAATGATCTAATGTTTATGGAAATGGATTTAAAAATAATAATAATTACCTAATATTTAAGAAAATTATTTAAGTTTGTTCCCATAAAAATCGGACTCTTAAATACGAAATTACATATTTAATTGAAATTAGTATACTATAACAGCGCAATCAACAAGATAATAATTACCTAATGTTTATGAAAATTGAATTAAAAATAATAATAATTACCTAATGTTTATAGAAATTATTTAAGTTTATTGCGATAAAAATCGGACTCTTAAATTCGAAATTACATATATGTAAATATTTTAATTTTCTAATATATTTTGAGATATGTTTGGAAACAACTATTTCCAAAATGGAAAAAGATAACGTTAGTTTTTTAAATTTGTTCGAAAAAAACTAAAAAAATACTTTTGTGAAATAAAACAATAATTACTAACAAGACCACAATAACCAATGAAAACTAACTATAAAAGGAATATGTTCTTTTCTATTGATTTCAAAATGATTAATAAGAAAGTATTTCAAAAATCTATTCAAATTATAGATAAAAATAAATTATTATTTTAAAATTTATGAAATATCTACTAAATCCTAATTTCGTAAAAATTCTAATTTTACAAAAAAATATTATGTTTAATTAAAATAAATGATGAATAGTATAAACTGATATTGAATTTGAAATTAATTGAAGATAATTTAAGTAATTAGTAACTGATATTGAATTTTTCGATATTCTGAAAATTATAATAAGATTTGTTTAAACTCATTTTAGTCAGGAAACAATTATTAAAAGAAAATGTGGACAAATTTATAGTGGCAAAATTGTAGATGAACAATTAGGAAATTTATGCAATGTTTTGGGCAAAAAATATCTTAACAATAAATGAAAAATCACAAACATATATTTAACTTATGTCATACCATTTTCCTATATATATAATGAAATATTTGTTTTTAAAGCTTAGATATCCTTTTTTGTTTTTCAATTTGGATAGCACATATTTTTTTTTGTTCTATTTGCTAATTGAAGTAGAATCTAATTTTGAGTTTTTTTTATTTATTCTTGATTTCAGCGTTCGAATGGAGCATGGAGATAGTCGTTTCCCCTCCTTATGTGTTAGTATCTCTTCAAAACTATGGTACTTTGATCCATTTATTTTTGAATTTTACTTAGTTTGTTGACTTGGTGGATTTTATATTATGTTAAGTTTGATCTTTATTTTGCATGACACACTCTCTTATTGAAAGAGTTTAAAAACTGATTTATTAAATCATCAAAAAAAGTTATCAGGATATTGAGAAGAGCAGGAAGAACTGTTCATAGAACATGGATCCTCAAAGCAACTCATAGAGCTGTAATTATTTTTATTAAATAATGATGTAATTTTGTGGTTTGTATTGAGTTTTAAAGTGATTTTTGTGTATTATTAATCTTTGTGCTTTTTTTTGTAGATGGCAAACTTTAGTTCAATAATTGGACTTGGGAATCAAACTCATAGGTATGTAGTACACATAAACATTAAGATTCTCATTATTGTTAATATAATGTTTTTTTTAAAAAGTAGCTAATAATTTGGGTGTGTTTATACATGGTTAAAGGTTAACATAGTCAAGAAACCTACGAAACTGTCTTCTTCTTTGTTTAAAACGAAATTGTTTTTAATTTTATGTTAATAGATCTTTATGTTCATATAGAGAATAAATGACTAATAAACCTAAAAATTATGTACAATTCCAACTCATCCTAAGACAAACATCACACAAGAAGAAAGTATGAAAACTATTTTAAAATAGCCATCAAAGGCACATAAGGATGCCTATATTTTTTGTGAGATTAGTAGTGTGAAGAAGAAAGCATGTAGGTTGAAACATGGAGTAGTAAAATCAAGAGACTTTAATTATGACGTGAAGAATATACTTCACTTGCGAACAACATGTTGTATAGAATATTTGTGCATCCATCCACACGTTTAGTATAATATATATATATATATATGTGGTATAAAATATAAAGTGTATATTAATATATTTTACAAAGAACTTGTAAATTCACATTTTTTTTTATAAATGTAAACTTATTTAATTTGATGGTATATTATTTGTTATTTCCAAAAACAACCATCTAATTGAATATGTACAATAAAAAATCATTATTTTTTTTTTCAAAAAAAGAAAGCTTAACAAAAATAATAATTAATTCTGATTATAATAAATAGATTAAAACCAAAAAAAATGAATTTTTTTTTCAATTTTGAAAACAGTTATTATATTTGTAATATATAATCTAACCACGATTTACTATTTTGAAAAGTAGTATATTCTTTATATAAATTTTGGATTTTAGATTCATCAGTATCTCAAAAAATTCAAATATAGTCGATTTCCAAAATATTAATTCAAAATATATACTATGTTGAAATTTTGGTTCATAAGTGAAAAAAAAAAAAATTACAGTTAAGAACATTTTTAATGGATTAATATCATAACTGCTACGTTCTAATAAATTGTATGGTGAAAGGATTATTATTTCATTCTCACACTTTCGTAGCAAACTTTTATAATTTTATGTTATAGATCATATACAACTAAATATATCTACAAATAAAACCCACACATACGTGAGGATCCGAAACACTTACTTATTTCCTTATCTGATAAACTAAAATATATAATATGAAATGTGTATATTATTATTAAAACCATGGTTATGAGATGGAAAATCATATCTGAGACGGGATATACCACTTTTGTTTTACTATTTTCTGTCCTGAAATAGATATATGTTTTTCTCTTACTGTTTTTTTTTTAATGTAGTTATCTTTACATATAACAAAGACAAAACTGTTAAATTTTTAATTCTAAACCAAATTATAAACAAATCGAATACTTAACTGGTATAAATGCTGATAATGAATGTTAACATTCCTAAAAAAAATATGTCTACAAACATAACTCCACACATATGTAATATATGTGGTATATATTACATACTTAACTGGTATAAGTGCATGTTAACATTCCTAAAAAAAATATGTCTACAAACATAACTCCAAACATATGTAATATATGTGGTATATATTACATACTTAACTGGTATAAGTGCGGATAATGAATGTTAACATTCCTAAAAAAAAAAAATGTCTACAAACATAACTCCACACATATGTAATATATTATAAATCTAATAGCAAACTTAATTTTTGAAAACAATCTTAATCTTTAAAATCAATCCCGCACGTAGGTGCGGGTCTGAATCTAGTATAAGATAATTGTCATGAATACCACCAGTACTAAACGTTGGATAAATAAATAAAAACTTTTGTTTCTTTTCTAAAAATTCTGATATTTTAAATAATAATTATTAAAATAATATATTTCTACAGAAAGTTATAATAATAATTTCTAATTCTAAATAGAAATCTGTACAATAAGATTATCTCTCACACAAATTATACAATGAACTAGAATTCTAAAAAATATGATTATAATTACTTTAAAACTATGATATAGGTTGTCACTTTTCTATTTTGTTTTTACCTTTTTTTATAGTTTTTGTTAAATAATAAATATCTACTAGATAATTTTTTCACTCAACGTAAATATCAAAATAACAATAAAAAACTGAATAATAATAAAAAATCTAACTATGTTTTTTTTGTTGTAAAACACTTAAGTGGACTCTATCAGACCGGCCCATCTACTGTCCAGCCCATTGGGTACTTAGGTCCAGTCTATTAATTCATGGGTTCAGCCCATTAGGCACATGGCCAATGGCCCATTCATACTTTGTAATTCCTATTGTGTTTTGATCTTAGGGCTACTCCTTGCCCTATAAATATGTAACCTCGATTCCTAATGAGAAATAAGACTAAGAGATTTACACCCTAAACTCTCTAGTTTACAACATGTTATCAGCACGATAGCCTCTAGCCCTAAAACCCTAAAACCGCCGCTGATCATCTTCTTCTTCCCTAAGACCCTAAACCGCCTTTGTTCTTCTTCTTCGAGACTTCCCCTCTTGTCTCGGAGATCCCTTGTTGATTCACGAGCATCATCAGCTCGTGATCAAGTTCTATCCTAAAAACCAGTCGAGGTTTATCGTTCGCGGTTTCGGGGGTGAGTTCGCGGAACTCGTTCATCGTTCACGGAACTCATCCATCGTTCGCCGTTCGCGGAGGACGTTCAAGGTAGCCAATTGCTGTTCGCGGTAGCTGTTCACCGTTGGCGGAAACTGTTCGCGGTCCGAAGAAGCTGTTCACGGGAAGCTGTTCGCGGGAAGTTGATCGAGGTTCGCGGGAAGCAGTCCGTGATCGAGTAAGAGAGGAATAAAAGAGGTCTTTAGCTCCCGGTTCATATCCAGTCAGAATCCATTTGGTGTTTAAGAAATGGCCGAGGACATGTGCTAGTAGTGGACAGTGGTTCCAGCCACACTATATTACACGACAAAAGATATTTCATAAATCTTATAATGAGAAATGCCAATGTTAGCACAATTGCGGGTATAGCAAGTTTAATAGAAGGCTACGGCCTGGCTCACATTTTGTTGCCTAACGGTACACATATCGAATTAAGTGATGCCTTATACTCACCCAGCTCCAAGAGAAGCTTATTGAGCTTTAAAGATATAAGATCAAATGGTTATCACATTGAAACCAAGGGTGAAGGAAATAAAGAATTCCTATACATTACAGAAATTGTAAAAGGACATAAGAAAGTCCTAGATACTATACCTGCCCTAGCCACTGGTTTATACCATGCTAAGATCAATATGATAGAAGCTAACATGGCAAAGAAGAAAATGTTCAATGAACAATTCACTCTATGGCATGACCGGCTTGGCCATCCGGGTTCGAACATGATGCGTAAACTGATTAAGAGTTCGAATGGGCACAACCTTAAAGAAAGAAAAGTTTTCCCTAAAAATCTTACTTGTGTAGCATGTGCACAAGGGAAACTTATTATAAGACCTTCACCAGTCAAAGTCACAAAAGAGACTTTAAATTTTCTGGAAAGGATACAAGGTGATATATGTGGACCAATACACCTACCATGTGAGACGTTTAGATATTTTATGGTTATGATCGATGCATCAACCAGATGGTCTCACGTTTGCTTGTTATCCACGAGAAACCTAGCATTTGCTAGGCTGTTAGCTCAAATCATACGGTTGAGAGCACATTTTCCGGACTTTCCATTTAAGACTATACGTCTCGATGGTGCTGGTGAATTTACATCCCAAGCGTTTAATAATTATTGTATGTCCATGGGGGTGAGTGTGGAACATCCCGTAGCACATGTCCATACACAAAATGGATTAGCTGAATCCTTCATTAAACGAATACAATTGATAGCTCGACCATTGTTAATGCGATCGAAGCTGCCCGTGTCGGCTTGGGGACATGCGGTCTTACATGCTGCCGAACTAATACGTATCAGGCCATCTAGAGAACACAAGTATTCGCCATCCCAACTATTATCGGGTCGAGAGCCAAACTTGTCCCATCTCAAAACATTCGGTTGTGCCGTATATGTACCGATTGCTCCACCACAGAAAAGTAAAATAGGACCTCAAAGGAGGATGGGAATATATGTTGGATATGAGTCTCCCACTATTTTAAAGTATCTTGAGCCAACCACAAGAGATTTATTTAAGGCCAGATACGCAAACTGTCAATTTGTTGAGTCCGAATTCCCTATGTTAAGTGGAGAGACTAGCAAGCTGGGTAAAGAATTAACATGGAATCAAACATCCTTAGAATGGCAAGATCCTCGGACTATGGCATGTGATGCGGAAGTCCAGAGAATTATTCATTTGCAAAAGGCTAGCTAACCAATTGCCAGATTCCTTTGCTGACCCAAAGAAAGTAACAAAATCGTACATATCAGCTTGCAATGCACCAGTACGTATTGATGTTCAAAAGGAACACAATAATAAAGTTGCTACAGAGTCTAAACCACGTTTGAAACGAGGTAGACCGGTAGGTTCCAAAGATAAGAATCCTCGGAAGTCTAAAAGTGCAAAACAGACCGAGGCTAAGAGAATTATAGAGGATACAGACACTGTCGTAGAAACTCCTAAGGCACCAAGTGAGGATCAGGACGCTGAACCTCATGAGCCTGAAGGAACCGACAATAATGAGATCTCAATAAATTATATTGTGTCTGGTATTCAATGGAACCGAAAGAATGTCGACATTGATGATATATTTGCATACAAGGTAGCACTTGAGATAAATGAGGATCATGAACCCACATCCATGTTAGAGTGCACTCAAAGCAAAGATTGGCTTAAATGGAAAGAAGCTATTGATGTGGAGTTAAACTCTTTAAAGAAGAGAAGTGTGTTTGGTCCGATCATAAGGACAACACCCGAAATTAAACCACTTGGACATAAGTGGGTCTTTGTAAGGAAGAGAAATGAGAACAATGAAATTGTAAGATACAAGGCACGGCTTGTAGCACAAGGATTCTCTCAAAGACCTGGCATAGATTATGAGGAGACTTACTCCCATGTGATGGATGCAACGACTTTTAGATATCTAATAAGTCTGGCCGTAAGAGAGAAACTGGATTTGCGGTTAATGGATGTTATAACTGCATACTTATATGGTCCACTGGAAAATGAAATTTATATGAGATTACCAGAGGTTATAGAGCTCAAAGATAAGAGATTTTCTCGATACCAACACTGCATAAGGCTAGACAAATCGCTTTATGGACTGAAACAAAGTGGTCGGATGTGGTATAACCAATTAAGTGATTATTTAGCTAAGAAAGGCTATAAGAACGACCCAATCAGTCCATGTGTGTTTATAAAGAAATTTGCAAATAAAGGATTTGTGATAATAGCAGTGTATGTGGATGATTTAAACATCCTTGGAACCCCTGGAGAAATCGCCCAAACAGTAGAATATCTCAAGAGAGAATTCGAAATGAAAGACCTAGGCAAGACAAAATTTTGTTTGGGATTGCAGCTTGAGTACAGAAACAATGGGATCCTTGTGCACCAAAAGGCATATACAGAAAAGGTACTCAAGAGGTTTAATATGGACCAAGCTCACTCATTGACTAGCCCAATGGTTGTGAGAAGTATTGATGTGGAAAAGGATCTATTTGCTCCTAAGAAGGAGAATGAAGAGGTCCTTGGTCCAGAAGTGTCTTACCTCAGTGCTATAGGAGCGTTAATGTTCTTGGCTAGTCACACTAAACCAGGCATATGCTTTGCCGTGAACCTCCTAGCAAGATATAGTTCTTGTCCGACCAAACGGCACTGGAACGGTATTAAACACGTCCTACGTTACCTACAAGGGACGGTGGATTCTGGTCTTTATTATACTAACCATAACAAAGAAGGTTTAGTTGGTTTTGCTGATGCAGGTTACTTATCCGATCCACACAATGGCAAATCGCAAACTGGCTATGTGTTTACACATGGTGGTACTGCGGTCTCATGGCGTTCTATGAAGCAAACTCTTGTGGCCACATCTTCAAATCACGCGGAGATCCTAGCCATCCATGAAGCCAGCCGCGAGTGTGTATGGTTGCGGTCCATGACCCAACATATTCGGAGAGACAGTGGTATGATCGAAGACAAGAAAGCTACGGTCATCTATGAAGATAATACAGCCTGCATCGCACAACTCAAGGACGGTTACATTAAGGGAGATCGGACGAAGCATATACTGCCAAAGTTCTTCTTCACACATGAACTACAAAAGGCCGGAGAAGTTCAAGTGGTACAAGTTCAGTCATGCGACAACTCAGCCGATCTCTTCACCAAAGCATTGCCGACAACAACATTCAAGAAGCTCGCGCACCAGATTGGAATGCGGAGGCTTAAGGACTTAGAGTGATGTTTGGAATAGGGGGAGCAATGTGTGCTGTACTCTTTTTCCTTTACCAAGGTTTTGTCCCACTGGGTTTTCCTAGTAAAGTTTTAATGAGGCAGCATCCCCTAAGCACATTGCAGCGATCCCATCCAACATAGGCACGATCATATCGTCCAAGGGGGAGTGTTGTAAAACACTTAAGTGGACTCTATCAGACCGGCCCATCTACTGTCCAGCCCATTGGGTACTTAGGTCCAGTCCATTAGTTCATGGGTTCAGCCCATTAGGCCCATGGCCAATGGCCCATTCATACTTTGTAATTCCTATTGTGTTTTGGTCTTATGGCTACTACTTGCCCTATAAATATGTAACCTCGATTCCTAATGAGAAATAAGACTAAGAGATTTACACCCTAAACTCTCTAGTTTACAACATTTTTCTTAATATATGTTTTTTTAAAAAAATATTTAGTTTCTGACTTCTCGAAATGTCTTCTTGACTTCTGTTCTAGTTTGACCATTACTATTTCAACTTTTTTTTTTTTTTTTGAAAACAAAAGATCAGCTCATATGAACCAATATGAAGGAAACGTTTACAAACAAAACATGATGCGGAGGGGTACGCGCATGACGTGCCAAAGAATCCGCACTTACATTAGCATTTGTAGAAATTAGAGATAAAGAGAGAGAAAAAAAAAACTTCTCTCTGTCCATCTTGGTATCGTCGAGGTATGTCTTGAATGCCGGCCAGTCTTGAGGAGAAGATACCATCTTCACCAAGTCTGAGCAATCTGTATAAAAAGCCACATCTCGATAGGCATGACCAATCATGCATCGCAAAACCCAAACAAAGGCTTCTACTTCAGCATGCAAAGGGGAAAGACTTCGTCAAAAATTAGCGGCTCCCCTCGTCAACAAACCAGTCTGAGCGGATAAGCACACCCAACCCACTCCGGAAAAAGCGTCACCCGCCTTCCACGAGCCATCTACAAAACACCTGTAACCAGAAAAAATAATAGGCAGATGATCGACATACCCCGGTGCCCGAGCATTATCAACGCTGGGAATCATGGGTAAATCCTCAACCACATCCTCTACCTGAGCCTGTAACCATGTAGACGCCTCCCCAAACGCTAGGCGAACGACATCCTTTGGCTTATCCACAAGATTCTCAAAAACGAGTGCAATTCTCGCCTTCCATATGTACCATATAATCCATGGAAAAGCCTGAACTTGAGAATCCGGATTAGACGAACCCAGAAAATGGTCCACATTAGCATATAAAGAGGTTGTAGGAAAAGAAACTGAACTGACCAGAACTTGAGCTAAAGCCCAAGCCGGCCGAGCTGGCGGACACCAAAAATGGCATGATTAACTGTTTCCTCATCAGCCCCACATCTAGCACAAACTGAATCACAAGCGATGCCCCGCCGATTCAGGTTTGCCGAAACCTATATGCACCCAGATAAAACTTGCCACATGAAATGCTTAATCTTCGGAGGACAAGCCACTCGTCAAACCCCCGCAAGGAGAGGGGTAATATCCGGCCCATAGCGAGCCATCTGAGAAGACCTTTGCTTTGCCAAGCGCTCCGTATCATACCCTGATTTAACTATATACTTTCCGGATTTCGTAAAATGCCAACCGAGCGAGTCTTCCGTTTGAGAACTACCCAAAGGTAAAGCCCCGATCAAAACAACATCTTTCGGAATAAAATGCTCATGGAGCATATTCATTCGCCAAGAATTAGTCTGGCGATCAATAAAGTGTGAAATGGATAAAGAAGGGTCTTGTAAAAGTCCCTTGCTCACAGCTGGTCTTGGGAATTGAGCTGGTATCCATGGATCAGTCCATATAGAAATGGAATCTCCCGAGCCAAATCGTTTAATAAGCCCTTTGTTTACCAAAGATCTAGCTGAAACAGTACTCTACCACCCATAGGATGGAGAGTAAGAACATATTGGATCCATTGGGTTTGAGTTCCTATAATTCCTGCCCTTAAAAACCTGTGCAAAAAGAGAGTCAGGTGCCTCAATCAGTCGCCACAATTGTTTACCCAGCAAAGCGGTGTTAAAATCATCCACATTCCTAAAACCCAAACCTCCCAACTGCTTACTCCCACATAACTTCTCCTAGGCTGACCAATGCATCCCCTTCAGACTGTCCCGGACTCCACCAAAAGTTTGCCACGGCACTAGTAAGTTTGGACGTTACTGTTTTTGGTAGTCAAAAACAGGTCATGACAAAGGTCGGTACTGCAGTGGCAACTGATTTTATCATGACCTATTTCCCTCCTCTGGAGAGTTGTTTCGCTGTCCAACCATCCGTACGACTCTGTAACCGATCCAGAACAAAGCAAAAAACTTTCGTTTTTGACCCACCCAAGCTCTCTGGTATCCCTAAATACAAAACCATACTGCCCAAATTCGATATCCCAAGCACCTCTTGTACCTCACGTTTTACCACTTCATATACTTTGTGTCCAAATTGAATTGAAGAATTGTCAAAATTAATTTGTTGCCCCGAGACCGCCTCATATTAATTTAAGATGGCTAAAATAACCCCACATTGATCCTTATCAACCTTACAGAAAAAAAGACTATCATCCGCAAACAATAAATGCGTAATTGGCAGACATTTATTAGCCACCTTGATCCGTGTAATCCGTTTTTTCCTCTCCGCCTTCCGAATATTAGCAATGACTACCTCCGTAAAGAGAATAAACAGATAGGGAGATAAAGGGTCACCCTGACGCAATCCTCGCTCAGGAACAATCAAACCATTAGGTTGATCATTGAGCAGAACCTTGTACTCAACCGAAGATACACAAAACAAGATCCAGGAAACCCATTTGTCCGAAAAAAAAAAAACCATTTTGCGAAGCAAGGCCTCGACAAAACCCCACTCGACCCTATCATATGCTTTGCTCATGTCTGTTTTTAATGTCATATATTTTCTTTACAAGAGAAATTGGTCCTTAGGCCATGAAACATCTCTTGAGAAATCAAAATATTATCAGCAATCAGCTGACCTGGCACAAAGGCAGACTGAGTCTCCGAGACAAGATTTGGTAACACCAATTTGAGCCGTTGACACAAAATCTTAGAGATGATCTTGTACCCTACATTACAGAGACTAAATAGTTCTGCCATCCGGGTCGGCTTGGCCACCATGAGAATAAGACAGATGTGCGTTCGATTTAAGCTCTTATCAAAAACACCCTCCTCAAAAAACCCATTAACCAAGGATACAAGATCGGCCTTGACAACCCCCCAAGCCTTCTAAAAAAACAATGCGGTCATTACATCCGGTCTCGGCGCCTTATCTGGATGCATCATAAACAAAACCTTTCGAACCTCCGCCTCCATCACCGGAGCTGTTAAAAGTTCATTGACCTCCTCCGTTGTGACCATTTGGACCTCTTAAAGCCTCCTCGAAAGAATCTGGAGAGATCGAAGAAAACAAGTCTTCAAAATAAGATACAGCAATATTGCAAATATCATCATCCTTCGTAGACCAATTATTATTCCTATCATACAGACCAACTATTCGATTTCGAGCCCGCCGCTGCTTTGGTTGCGCGTGAAAATACTTTGTGTTTTTATCCCCCACTCTCATCCACAGATTCCGACTTTTTTGATGCCAATAAATCTCTTCATCCCTATAAGCCTCGCGCAAGTGGGAGGTTAAGTCCGAAAGCACCTCCAGGTCAACCTCATCATCCGCCTGAGCCACCTCTAGCTTTCGTTTAAGATCCTCTATCGTATCCCTCCCAAAAAGAACATGTGCCTTCCACCACTGAGAAATTTCCCGTCTACAGGTTCCTAATTTGGCCACAAAATTAGGAGAATCCTGTTCGCGAGTGTTCCCGCAGCCAGCGGAAATAGCCTCCATTAAACCCGCCTTACCAATCCAACGTCTATCGAACATAAAACACCGATGCCCACGCAGCCGCTTGGCACCAATACTAATCACCATAGGTTTGTGATCAGAGGCGATCATAGGCAAATATTATGTGACCGTATCCGGAAACTGATCTTGCCAATCCTCAGTACCTAAGGTCCGATCAAACTTTCTTCTTTGTTAAACGGTTTTAAATTAACAATTTTTTACATTATCTTATTAAAGCTATGTACCTTCAGTTCAGTATATGATTCGTCTTGATGTATTTGTTCTTCTAAAAAAAAAAATCGAGGATTTTAAACGTCGTTTGAACTTGTTGATTTCCTTCTACATGCTTGCTCTTGTTCACCTAGAAATACAAAATAGGTTCGAGACAATTGCAATGAAAGTATTGTGTTAAAGTTGCATTCCCTGCATTTGTATATGCTTTACTAGTATTATCAAATCTAGTAACAACGCTAGCTTGCTTTATGTGCAAACCACTGATCAGCTGGATCAAACTGGTTTATGTATTATGTTCAGGGTAACTGGTTCAATTAAGATGAGTAGTACTATGGTTTTGGTTCGGTTATAATTCACGCAAAAATATTTTCTAAGGATAGAAGAGTTGTTCATAGGTTGTTAGATAAAACAAACACATTGTGACTTTTATCACAACCATAAGATTTGTTGGGAAATGATCATCTTGTGACTTTACACATATTTTAAATTCAAATGATCTATTCTTTTGTAATAAATATAATCACACTGTTGGTGATTCAGTAGACATTCATAATGGATGACTGGGACTCAAGTCACCCAACAAACAAGACCTTGTGATTGTGTACTTTCTACCGACCATATGAATTATCACACACTTCATAGGTAAATGGTTTTTTCTATCATTTGGTGTGTGTGTGTGTGTGTGGCATGTGTATATATATACAGTATTTTTTTTTAATGAATTTTGATTATCATAGCGTTAATTTTGAAGCAAAAAACCATATGAAAAAAAAATCAAGAAGGTAAGAGCCAAAGCCAAAAGCACACATATGACTGAAATTTGAAACTATGGTCTATCCCCAATTATTTTTATTTATCTAGATGTTAGTTTATGGGTTACAGCCACTAAAGTCAACTAATATACAACTCTTGGCCAGACTGCTTATTCTTCGTAATTAACTAAATGATCACATTTATTAATTTTGTAACAATCCACGTAATGCAGTTGATTGATTGGACACGTACTTTTGAAATATTTAAAAATTAAGTATGTTTATAAGTCAAATAGATATGTCTGCTGAAGAGCTTTATATAATCCTTAGTTCTTAATTTGAGGTCAAAGCACAATGTGTGGTTCCTTAATCCTTATGTATGCTAGCGCATCATAACTTGCAGTCTTGCACTGGTGCAATTAGAATGCGACAAATCTCTTGTACATTATAATCAATTATGACCTCGTCATCATTATTCTTCTTCAAATAAATGTTGAGAGAATCGATTGGCAGGATTAGAATATATCTGATTTGGTACGAAAATAAATAGATATTAGGACAGTGAAAGAATCTGATTACGTAGAAAAATCTCGATATGTAGCATTCTATAAATGTTGAAGTTCCGTACTTTATTCTTTGTTTGTGTGTGTGTGTGTTTGTTTATATGCAAAACAAATACAAAGAAAACAGTATTGTTTAGGAGTTTTAGGACTTGATTCGCGTTACTTCAGTATGATATGTATATTTCTAGACTTATGGGTAACGACACAAACCACAAAATTAGAAACTCCAATCGATACTTTGTTATATTTAGTAGTAACAGATAAATCCAAATGCAAATTTTATTTCGTTTTGAGATAACCGGATTTACTCTTGATATAGAAAGAATTTTGAGATTAGTGATACAAATATCCCATAAATATCCACAAGTGGATTTGATTATTATTTTAGTGGTGATATATGTCTGTAACAAACTATCCATAAATATCCCAAGTTAAAAACGAAAGTGTTATATCAAGTGGATTATACAGTATAACATCTGATAAGTCTCACGAAACAGTGGTTTGTAATTTTTTTTATCAACCACACATTAGTTAAAATATTCATTTATAATTAAAAGCTCAAATTTTGTATTACTATAATTAAAATTTAGTCTTTCATGTAAAATATTGTTTGTACGTAGTGGTGAATTTGATTAATATGAAAAATTAGTATTAGAACCGTATTACGTACCGGAAAAATATAGCTTCAAAGATTAATATGAGAAAAATGTAAACCTAACCTGAAAAATTTACACAACATATAAATTGATACCTTAGGGCATCTTTACCGGTAGATCAGTTGTAGTGATCTTAGAAAAACTAAAATAATTAAATAATAGTCTATACTTAAGAACACACATTCAACAGTTCTTATATAAAAACAATTTTCAATTACTTAAGAATCAGCTATACTCACTATTCACAATTTTTATTATTTTAAAATTTTTAAAAACACAATATGTGTTATAGCAATAAGGATAGCCTTATACAGAAGACTGTTGTGGGAACACGGTGGGTTGAAGCTTATCTGGTTCTCGGTTTACTCTGGTTTTTATATTGGTAAAGAGAAGAAGTCGAAGACTCTGGTCGCGAATGAGGCTTTGCTGTTATTGGTATATGGTATATATACCTTAATCTTTCCTCTATCTCTTTATCGATTTCATCTTCTTCATGTTATCAAGAGAGAGAGTTGTAGTCAATTTCTAACAGATTGGTATCAGAGCTTGGTGAAATTGAAGATCTATTCATGGCTACGACTACGCGGGTTGAGATTAAAGCATTTGATGGCGATAACGACTTCTCGTTATGGAAGATACGAATTATGGCGCAGCTTGGTGTTCTTGGGCTAAAGAGTGTTCTAACAGACATCTTAAAAAAAAAAAAAAAGGTCCATTTCCATCTTTTTTACTAACAAATTTATAGAGGATTAAATAATATTTGATACTTTTATTAAACTCTATAAATTTCAGAAAATTCGAAATATAACATCAAATAGTGTGTGACAAAAAATAATGATACAACTATGAACTATCCACATATATGCCGTTTTGTTTTTTCACAAAAAAAAATAATAATAATAATAATAATATTAATAATAAAAACTATCCACAAATGCAAGTTCTCGTAAATATAAACTGTAAAAGAAACTACAATCTCACTACACGGACCGGCATATTCGGGACCATCTATCATGTAATATCTATATTATTCTAAATTTAGAAGATGAACGTGAAGATCATGGAGCATGGTACATTTAAAGGACGACAACATGACGTAAAGTAATAGAAAGACCCCAAAACACGTAAACATAATAATAATGCTCAAACTATCTTTGTTTTCTTCATAGAGTATATACTGATATATATAATTGCAATTTTACTCATCATTTACTTAACACATCAGTTTTTATCTAGCGGTAATAATGTAATATACATCTACAATCAGTAAATTTTTCGAGAGAAAAAGGACGCATCGGATTTTTGTCTAGATTTTTCTCCCCAAAACAAGAAAAGGATTTTTGTTTATATTTATCTTATGAGATGACAACTTTTACCGAATTTTATGATATCATACAGTTGGTTCACTTGTCCAATGTCCCATTAGACTTTAATATTTGCTTTTCAAATTTTTCTTTAGGGAGAATATATATCAGAATATAAATACATAATCTTTATAAAGAAAAAGAAGATAATAAGACGCAAGATAGTGACTACAAATTGATAGCCGGTTTGATATTTGATCGTCGAGGAAGCAATAACAGCTGTTCCTCAATATTCTCAATCATGGTACATTATAATATCGTGAATGGTGATTTTATATATATACCTCACCAGTCACCAGTGAGCATTTAAATAAAATAATACTACGTTGAAAAAGTAATATAATTACAGCGACGATGACCACATAATTCATGGGTGATGATGGTCAAAGTCGTCCGTCAAATTATTTGAATGTTTTTGTTTTACGTCAATCTAAAATGTCTATAATGAATTAATGTGGCGATACTATAAACATATTCATTGATGTGGTGACTCTACAAAAAAAATGTGGTAGGGTGTAGTTGATATGATGATTGTATTCCAACGTAGCAAACTAAAATGATCTAATAAGTTACTTTGTATTGTTTCTATAATTTGGATAAATCTTATATTGAACCAAACAGTCTCAAAACTAATTGAAACTAAACTTCTTTCATTTCAAATGTTTAGTATGATCAATCAATTTGTAGACATTTGTTGACAAAAAGAAGATATTAAAAACTGTTTCGATCGTTTAGGACATTAACCGTCTTAGATACACATTTTTACGAGTAGTGAGAATATAGTGCGGTTGCACCAACTCAAGAGAACCTTACTTGATTTTTGAAATCTTTTTTTCTTTTTCTTTTTGAACTGTTGCAATTGATGGGTACGCAGAGGCGGCCAAGAATACAAGCAAATCAAACAGATGCTTGCGGCCGTCAAATAATATAGCCATTAATCAGCCTATATTTTTGTAAAGTTTTCTTGGTCTGATGGTAAAAATAGTGCTGCTCTGTTGGTAGGGTCAAAACCAGTTTACATGGGAATGTATTTAAGTAATTTATATTGTTTGTTTTACCATTTCACCAATTACGTGTATGGAGTTTCTTTGACCCAACTAGTCATCAACGCTTAAGAATATACTAAGGCTGTGATTGGCGACATAGGGAAAGCGTAATTGAGCAGAATAAAGTAAAAACCATATGTTGTGCACCATTCAGATCAAATATAACAATTTGCGGTTTTCAATACAAAAAAGAAAAAAAAAAATTTGCGGATTTGTAGGTGTAATATTACACAGGACCGCACATCAACATCTCAACATACTTTTATGCAGCGGTTTTAGTAAAAATCCGCTACAGTAATTGACCATTGGACAAAACCTTTTTATTTTTATTATTTTTGTTTACTAAAATTTGTTATGTGTACATATCTTTCCAAAAATCACATATACAAGTAATAGGTTATGTATTTCATTATTAATGCATATAATATTTTATTATAATAAAAGTTTGTGTACAAAACCAACTTAGTTATATTTTTTATTTGTAAATAATATATACAAAACTATTACTAATTTATTAATAGAAATATTATTCTAAGAGATCAGATATATAGTCTTATATATATATATATATATATATATATATCTTTTTGTAAATAGCACAAATGTTTGTTTAAATAGCACAAATGTTAATAAATTAGAAATAATGTTTTTTAGTTTTGCATAAAATATATCTACATAATAGTTTAAATAATTTTTGGTATTTAAGGTTTGAAATATTTTTCATTAACACAAAACAATTAATAATTTACAATTATATTAATTATTTATTATTTTGTATTGCTTATTCTAAAACCGCAATTTTGTTTTCACCAATCAAACATTATTCTGTACCGCTTATTTTGTACAAACCGCACTTATCCCGCAAATATATTTCTCCCGCACGTACCGCAGTTGAACCGTACCGCACTGTAATTCCGCTTTCCCCGCACAACCAAAACCGCGGTTACCATTCGGACCCTAAAATTCGGATATTTCTCAAACCCTCTCAAACCACAAATGATTAATTCTTAAGATGGCGCAATGATTTAACTGCACATATTTAAATATCTATATTGTAAAAGTGAAGATCGTATACAAATGAACGATTACCTTGATTAAAATAACATGTTTTGACTTTCTTAGATATTATCGATTCAATTCTCTTGTAACACATTACACAAGTTATTTCTGTCATCTTTATCGGTAAATAATATACTTTGCAAGAGAAGGAAAAAAATCAGCAAATACAGTTCACTAACAGATATTTTATTTAACCAGAAAATTATATTAGAAAGACAAGAACGTATCAGTTAACATAGCCATGAGATATCTTTTGGAGGGGGACAAAAAAAACATGATCGAGACTTATATAACATTTTCCCCCTGTGTTTTATAGACTCAATAACCAAATTTTCCCCATCTTAAACTAAAATCTTACAAATTAAACTCCCAAAAAGAAAATAAATAAAACTAAATAAAGTAATAAAAAAAATGGAGATTTTTGTACACTTGGTGCTTTCTCCTCTTTTCCCATTTAGGAAAATATTTCCTACCAAAATCTTGAACATTTTTTTTCATCCACCTCCGTCTCTGCGTAAGAATTTTTTTTTTTGTTTGCTCTCTCCTCTTTTCCAAATATAGAAAGCTAAAGGGCTATTATGTCATTCTACACTTCGATCTCCGACTTCCGGGCCAACATAATGGGCAGTCCGTTTTGGGGGAGCGCGAATGGCCCATACTGAATCCCGTCGCTCGCTCCAACGATCGACCAGCTGAAAGTACAAAAATACCCCTCATCAGAAACACTTCTTATTTTCTCGTATATCATAAAACTCGAAAATAGAGAATAACAAAAAGTAAAGAGGAGGTAATAAGTGAGTAGTACAACACACCTGTACTTGGTGGTCAGATGATGAATCATGATAGACATCTCAAGCTTGGCTAATTCATTACCAGGACAGGAGTGGGTTCCATTGCCAAATGGCATGAAAGTATTGGGTTTTGGAGCCACCTATTATATCAAACCAACTCATGTTAAATGTAAAAATCATACTCCAACACACACAAAAAACATTTGTATTATTGTTTGTATTCAATAATTGTTACCTCGAATCTTGATGGATCAAATTTTCCAGGATTTTTAAAAATATCAGCACTATGATGAATGTTTCTGAAAAGTGGCAAAACTTTCCATCCTTTAGGTATCAAATATCCTGTAAAACACATAGAATCATTTTAGTTTAAAAATCCAACTTCATCCGGTTAATTTATCGGTTAAATCGTATGTGTACCTTCGTATTCAACATCTTCCACAGCTTCTCTGAATGTGAAAGATAAGATTGAAGCCACTCTTAACGTTTCTTGAATGACTCTTAGAGTTAATGGCATCTTCTTTGTATCTCCCCAAGTTAGAGACTCTCCTTCTTCTTTGTCTTTCCTTATCGCCATTTGTTCTTCCTGTAAAAAGAAAATACCAAAAACGCCCATCAGCAAACAAACAAAACTACGAAACTGCCACTCCTCTCAGATTTTATTACCAATAAGGACGACAAATACGTGTCGGTATGTGTTACTTACGGTAACGGCTTCGAGAACGTTGGGATTCTCGGCCAAGTACTTGAGGATCCACGTCATCACACTCGCAGTCGTGTCTCTGGCCGCGAAGATGACTCCGATGATGTTGTCGGCGATCTGTTCGTCGGTTAGCTCTTCTTTGTCTCCCATGAATGATCCGAGTAGATCGTTGTGTGAGGAACCGTTCTGTCTTCTCTTTGATAAGATTCTCGCGAGGATCTGTGAGAGCTCCTTGCGAGCTTTCATAGATTTGTTGAAGAGTGTTCCTGGGAGGTTCACTGGCATCGAATTGTAACCTTTCTCGAGAATGTAGTAGCATCGTTTTAGATCTTCTCTGTATAAAACCTCGTCTTTTCCGAAGATCGAGAGTAACGCCACGTTGAAGGTGTACTGATCAAACAAAACAAGATCAAAAGTGCAAAACCAGTTTAGATCATAATAATAAGTAAGAGTTACTCTGTTTAGAAAAACAGAGAAAGTATGTGTCTTGCTCTGTTTCTAGCAGATCAAAAAACAGAGGAAACAGGGGAGCTTACAGTTTTCATTTCTTGGTAAGTGTTAATCATAGTTCCATCCCAGTTACGGAGAGAATCTTGAGCGATAGATTCGATATTGGGAACCATGTTTCTGATAGAATCAGGCATGAAAGCACGAAGAACAAGCTTCCTGAGTTTAGCGTGATAGTCACCTTGGTGGAAGAAGATGGCTTGTTTACCCAACATCCTCTCTTTACTCGCCGGAAAAGTCGGTTTGAAGAGATGAGATTTCGTCACCAAAACGAACTTGGCCGCCTCTGGACTCGAGATCATCACACATGGACATCCCAATACATGGGTCTTAAACACCGATCCATACCTGGTAACGACAAAAAAAAGCATCACCAAATTCAAAACAGAATTATTATTAAATTGCTTCTCAAAAGTTTTGATTTTTTTCAAAAAAAAATACCGACCTTTTCTGTTTGGATTGGAAAAAGACATTTGGGTCTTGAGAATAAAGTTGGAAGGTTTCACCAACGTAAGGCCAACCCATTGTTCCCGGCGGGAGGGGAAGTTTCGAGGAACCACGGCGGCGCTGTGAGATTAGACACCGGAGAAAGTAAAGGAAGAAAACTCCGGCGAGGAGAGTGAGAACCATGGCGGAGAAATCCATTTTCTTTGATCAGAAACAAAAACAAACCCACTTCGTGTTTTTGACACAGTGGGAAGGGAGAAGTAGCTGAACAACGAAGAACTTGTGACTCAAACTTAAATAAAAACAAAACAAAACTGAACTCTTTGTTTTTTTTTTTTTTTTGGTTTTGGTGTGTAATGGGGGAGATGTTTGTGATGCAAACCAAGTGGGAGATGTGAATGGGTTTTATAGGCTATTCTCATAAGGTGGAGGAGAGAGAGAGAGAGGAGAGGTTTGAAGTAGAGCTTTCTATACAGAAGAAACTCTTATTAGAGAGACAGCTCATTTGAGAGAGACGAAGATAGCACGTGTCAAAGAGCATGCATAAAGAGCGTGTGAGATTTTGACCAAACAAAACTAATTTAAAGAAATGAGATGAGAGCCATTCAAATGCATTAATTTGGTTAATTAGTTCTATTGCCAAAAATTTATACTATTGCTTAATCAATTCTTTATTTTATAAATCCTAATTGTCAAAATGAAAAACAAAAAAGTAGAGACAAATGTGGGGTAAAGGAAGGTTTTTTTTGTCTGTGTGTGTAATTAACTTTGGACCTTTTTAATTAAAGATCTATTTGGTAATGAATGTAACCTCTTATATGCTTCATCAAATATTTAATTTCAAATTACATCAATTAACATTAACTATTTATTTGGTTTATATTAGATCTCAGAACAACACGTTTTTTTTTCCAGTAGATAGAATATAAAAGAAGAATGGGAGTAATATCATGAAGATAACTACTGAGACTAGTTTTAGCTATTTCTTTTCTTTTTGATAAGTATTTTCTTTTTTATAGATTTTTTACTATAGAAATATGATATTCTGATATTATATAGGATATGTACATACAAATATCACGACAAATGGCTAAACAAGATTGAACATTGAGATTGATTTTTCTACATATGTAGTCTTTCTTACTTTCTATGTTTTTTTTTTTTTTTTTTTTGCCAAACTTTCTATGTTAATTTATAAATTTAATTGCCAAAACAGAATAGTATTTGTTTACGTGTCCGTAGTAGGTTATTACACACATCACATGCACATATAGAATTAGACAAAAGAAATTTAATTTTAAATTATTGTTTTCACAATATTATAGATTTTATTCTTAATCTATATTTGAACTATAAACTATAGTATCATTTTAATTTGAAGGTAATTGAAAATTTAAAGTTGGATTTGGATCAGATTAATCTATATCATGGAAATACAATATTCTTAATTTTATAATATTTCAGATTCTTTTTTTTTAATTACATAGATTTTAATTATATTATAAGCATTATGCATTTTTGTAATTCTTTTGTTTCTACATATATATAAATTAATATAATATACATATGATAAAAAAAATTGTATTATAGGCTTCAACCTGGTTAATCTCTTTTTCTTTTGTTTAACTTGTTAACTTCTTTAACAAAAAAAAAAAAAAAAAAAAAAAAAAAAAAAACTTGTTAACTTGATTTAGATTTTAATTATATTATAAGCATTATGCATTTCTTTTGTTTCTACATATATACATATGATAAAAATTTGTATTATAGGCTACAACCTGGTTAATCTCTTTTTCTTTTGTTTAACTTGTTAACTTGATTCTGAGATATACATGACCTATATATGTGAAATGCTAGGTTTATAATAAGCTGCAAACCTGCGAGCCTGACGAAAATAAACATAATATAAAAGTAATGATTCATTGTCCACAAAAAAAAAAAAAAAAAGAAGTATATGTATCCATTTAATTACTTCTTTTTTATATTCTTCTTGGCTTATTAATCAGAAACACTTGCTATTTCTTCCCACCTTAACACACACTCTGCCAAATAACTCAAATGTATATATATATATATATATATATCTTCTTTGAATTAATCAACAAACTCATAGATTTGAAACGTAATCTTATTAGAGAAAAAGAAGATAAGAATTTGACATGTATATTTCAAATGTTATGACTTTAGCTTAAAAATGCAGACATTTATCTTAGTTGCACGAAATTTATATATTGACTTTAGTGATACCAAGAAACAAAATCAAAACTTCAAAAATATATATTAATTTGTCTGCTCCCTTCATATATAATATCAAAGAAAAGTCTTACCAACAAATGATTCGCTCTTCTTCTAAAATTCATGCATACGTACGTTATATATAAAAGAATCAAGCTTACAAACATTCGTGTAGTAGAGGGAACATTTTTCCGGAGGCGCAAAAAATTAATATTATCTATCTTTTTGTTGATATGAAAACAAATATCCTAAATTTCTATCTCCACGCCTCCACCCGCTTTCCCTTTATAAAAAAGTAGCGTTAAAAGATCTTTAATTCCCGATATTTTAACTTGTTTATATATACTTCCTCTGTATCAGAATATTTGATGTTTTAGTATTTTTTTTTGTATCACAAAGGATGATTTTCTGTATACTTTTATCAATTAATATAAAGAAATTGCAAATTTCAAAAATCATTAAATGAGAATTTAAAAATTTGATGAAATATTATTGGTTAATAATTATAAAAATATGTTATTATAAATAAATAATACACTTATTGCTAGACATTAAATGTTTTCTTAATTCATGTAAAAATTTTAGAACATCAAGTATTCTGATACAGAGGGAGTATAATCTTCAGTAGTTAACAAAACAATTGTTGAATTTGAGCTCGTCAAAACCATTTTCCCAACATTAAATTTTTCGGCGATTTTTCTATCATCGGCTATTGTTAATACAATACAGTGACACTTGGCTCGCCATGGTTCATGCCTCCTTAATTAATTTTTAAAAGTAATGGGAATAATAACAATAAGAATTGTTACATAAATTCGTAATGGTTTAGCAAGACCAATGTAGTAGCTTTAGTAACTACGAGACAATGGTTGAACTTTCTTTCTAGAAAATGGAACAGAAGATCTGGGAGATACAAAGCACATGGATCTTTTTAGTCATGTTGAATTCGTATTTGTTATTGTAATAAAAGAAACTTTATACAAATAAATTACGGAAAGTGTTTCCACAGTGCTACTTTGAAATCCATCTGAATTCAACTCAGTTATGTCTTGTTGTCCTTGTTTTGTAGCTTCGACTCTCTGACCCAACTATGTGCAGTGCAAAATTCAGTCTATCCTTAAATCATAACTACAAGATCTTATTATCTCTCAAATATCATCGTTTTGTAGCTTTGATCGAGTCCGGAATCACGCATTTTGTATCGCTTCTTGCACAACACATATATGATTCTACTTTCAAAGCCGAGATAACTGACTCGAAATTAATTATAATGGCCACCGTATACACGTTTCCTTATCATCTCAGAAAATCCAGTCACATCTCTTATCTATTGTTCACATTTATATTCATATAGACATAGTTATAAATTTGAAGTGTGAGACGTGAAACGTGATATGTACACACACATGCCCCATGAAAAAAATATAACTGTACGTGTGTATTGAATACAAGGATTAGCAATCCACGTAACTCTATTATATAGGAAAATAAAAAGCAAAAAAAATATCCTAAAGGTAGATCGTTCTTCAGCCGACCATATTTTTTCATAACATGCAGACCTTTATTTGCGTGCCTGACAGAAACTTACTTTAGATAGATTTACGTTGGCAATTTCCTCATTGGGAAATCTTGATATTTGATAGTATGTTTTTTATTGAATAAACAATTATATCTCATTGTATTATATTGATTATCAAATCATGATATCTTGTATCCGAAATTATCAGTCAAATTAAATAAAAACTAGAAGAAAAATATTTTGCGGGGAGAGAGGAAGGAGACAAATGTGATATGGGCACCATAACGAACATTGATTAGTAATTTAATAGACGTGCCAAGAAAAAGGTAAATATTTGTCACAACAGATACGAGTTATGGACCGGTAAGGCGAAAGATGGAACGTATATAATTTTGTATATACATTTAAAAAACCCCGGTTTAATCAATTCCACCTTTATTGCATTAATTTCATAGTGACAACACAACGTACAAGACTTTATTGAGTCAGTTCGCTATATTTGTCTACATATGGCCAGTATTGTACATTTATGTACGTACACATACACGAAGCCAAAAACTTTTCTCTATCTTTGTATTATTTTTTAGATAATATTATTTAATAACATATCTTCTGGAAGATTAATTTTGCTAAGACTCTTATCACTCAATTTATATTATAGAGCAAGGAAAGAAAGATATAACTTAGCGAGGATAACTGGATAAGTTAATACAAGTAGATAGGTATCTTTGCCAAAAAAAATAAATATGTTTATACATATTCAAGAACAAATTTAGAATTAAAAATGGTGACTCACGTGCACTTTTTCGGATTTTAAAAGATTACAAGTAGTGTTGGAATATAACATTAACATCATGTCAGATATATACTGGAAAATATAACGATAAAGAATAATTTCTTGTTTAATTCTCCTTTAATTTGTTCATAAACCACAACTAATTTCTGACAAATCATGAACAATATTTTTGAAGAAATGACTTACTTAATTTGTTTGAAATTAAGTTCCATAATTAACCAAACACACAAGTAAATGATCATATACATATGAAAATGCTACTATACATCTTAGCATTATTCCGACGGTCATATATAATATCCACACAACCATAAGTTATATAAACGTGAAACTGCATAGACTATGACGGGTGATATCAATAATACTCACTAATCTGCATTTTCTAAAACTAACAACTCGACCACTAATTTTGTCAACTTTAAGACTTTTAAACCGATATTTGTGTGGAATAGCAACGGAAGATCAATTGCAAATGCAAGTAAAACGTTAATATCCTGAAAACTAAAAAGTTTTTAGTTTTAAATGTTCTTCTAAAAAAAAAATATATATATATTTCCAATATTCAATATACATGCTATATGATACAAATATCTACATTTGGTCATTTGGACAAGGCTGCCTGAAAAAGATCTCGGCAATGTAACTTCTGCGTACCTGCTTACGTATACATTCTAAAGACGCACATGTTAAAAGGTTATGTACACTACACATATAAATTAATTTAATGAATATATAGTTTCATATATATATATATATATATAGATATATAAGAATAAATTAAAACGTACAGCTTCACAAAATTGGAACATCAATTAAATAAGGATCGAGCCTAACGCCTAACAATGGCGGAGAGAACTTTAAGAATCGTGTGAGGATAATTTACATGTGGCCAGCTTCGCACACGTGTCCATATACCTCTCTCTCAACACGACTTCTAGGGTTTCCGTATCCCAAACTGATTCATTTATATTCATTAATTAAAACGTTCGATTCTCCATGTGTATGTCTCTCTCTCTTTGTATATGCTATATATTGACGTGTTTGGTGCTGAGTATATAGAAAAAAATAAGTTGCCAATATTTGTGTGTTAAGTTTTTTTTTTTTTGGTTCATATGAAAGCCTCATCACTGTGATTAATTAGGATAGGATGGTATCTTCAAATATATCCTATATACATTTTTATCACCTCGGTTGCAATGAAAGATCGTCTCTCCAAAATTTCTCATTTGGCGAATTGAGATCAAAGAGTTTCCGGACGAATTGAGGTCAAACATTTTTAGCTCTGGTACCATAGGTTCTGACATTATTTTTCTCGGTTCTTTTGTTCGCTGATTTGTATATCTCTATTTTTGTGTTTTCTCGAGTTCAACATTTGATTGCATTTTTTAAAAAAAAATGGTTGCAAAGTTGATAGTATTTGTTTGGGGTTAAAAACAATATATTACAAAAATATAGCCTACTTCATATAATATGAGAGTATATTAGTATATCATGAGAATATATTAGTATATTTCTCTTTTAATTTGTGATCTTTAGTGAAATGTTTGGAACAACGTATTTGATGTTTTTTTTTTGTCAACAGACTCACCCATCTGTTTCAATTATTTGCGAAAAGTTGAACTGATCAAGTTCCCGTATTCATGGATTTGCATTAGGTGGCATCGTCACTTGCGCTAGACATCCGAACACTTGTTTAATGTTTACACTGACCTTCGATATTTTTGTTTCTTGTTTCTAAACATACCTTTTTGTCTTAGTTTTTTTTTTCTAATAATTTAAAATGATTTTATGTTGAAGATATGATGTAAGAATATATGACAATAACAAGATATATATAAAATAAATAAGATATGATCTGATTCGACCACTTGCGTCCTATTTGGATACACGAGATTTAGATAATTCTTTTTTACCAATCTGTTTATCTATAAATTATGACACTATCATATAACCCTACTTTTTGTATTTGATTAAGGGTTACAGCTCTAAAAAATTGTGATAACGTAACTTTTCATAAGGATAAAACATGTAGGAGGATTCGTGTCCGGAGATGATGTGCAAAGACAAAAAGTAAACAACGACAAGCAAAAGTGAGACTGAGCCACTACTTACACTTCACATTGATCTTTACATGATAAATGTTATTTTAGTTTTTCCTAAAATAAAAGAAGAGTTTTATAGTAGTTACGCACTTAGCTCCGTCAAACTTTTTCAGCTAACTTTTATTGATAATACGAATTGTGATAGAGAAGAGAATAATTTAGTTCCAATTCTCATTTTCTGTCAGTATACTAGCCTACTAGCTTATTCGTAATCCATCAACAAATATTTTCGCAGATATATATATATATATATATATATATATATATATATATAAAGTTAATTTACTCACTCCTGGTGCTGCCACATCAGCTACATTTTCTTTAATTTTGTAGGGTTTACAGATTTTAATAAGTCCTTTAAACAATTACAAAAATGATAAACTGATCCATTAGATTTTATCCAAATTTTGTATGCCCAACACTATTTCATTCAAAGTCTTTATACACAGCACTATATCTAAATTATATTGATTCAACTTGATAAAGCTTAGCGACGATAGTGTGAAGGACGGTCCACCTTCACACGTTTCTCTCCTCCTTAACCCTCGATCCATATCGCTTCACCATCCGATGTTATAATGCATACCATTCAATTTTAATTTCTCCACTCCTCTAAACATTCACACATCCTTTCATGTCTTTCCGTCACCAGTGCAACGGTTTTGTTTGTAATGACTAATTATATTGTTCCAAAATCAAATATTCTATCTATAGAGAACATCTACCCCTTGATCATAATTCGAAAAAGTATTAAGCAAAGAGCAAACAAAATAGGGATTAACGAAACTCTAATTTTATTATTCAACCATAAAAAAAAAGTAAAAAAAAAAAAAGAAAACACTGAATTTAAAACACTGAATTTAAAATAATATTATTATCTATTCGTACCTTACTTTCTTTCATGTATCGTTTATGCTTAGTTCTTTTACATATATGTGAATCATATGGTTAAGACACATAAATATAAGAGACAAATAAAATATTTTCCCAGGTCAAGAAGACAAGAACTATGACTAGAACTCCATTGATCTTGTAATTATATATCATCATTTCTATCTACAAAAACATCCACCTAAGTAATATTTTTTTTACTTTAAAATAAATTTAAAATATTTATTAGTGCATAATTATGTTAATTATAATTAATAGAAAGTTTAACTAATAAAAAAATTATGTAAAATAAATAAAATATTAAAATAAGAAAACAATACTATAATTTTTATTAGCGGTAATAATATAATTAAAATTTTCTATTAAACTCATCATAATTTAAAATTTCAAATGTATTATTGAGTTTTAGAATGGAAGTAAATTTTAAATTTATGGTAGAATTAAAAAATTATGTAATTGTGTATTACTGAGTTTTAGAATAAACGTAAAATTTAAATTTATGGTAGAATATTTTTTTAAATATAATTATATATTATTGAGTTTTAGAATGGAAGTAACATTTAAAATTATGGTAGAATAAAAAATATTCTGTAATTTTATTTATAAGTTTTTAAACAGGAAAAATAAAATTAAAAGTAAAATATTATTTTATAACATGATCAAAAAGGAAAACAAATTTGATATTTCATAAATTGAATCAAATGCTTTTAATCCAAATTTAAGTATTGAAAGATAGTAATTAAAAAAAACAGTTATAATTTATCTTGAAAATCATTTTACAGTCTAATATTTGTTATATGTGAGCCAATAGAAGGTAAAAGAAAGTAGATTTCAAAAGGAGTGCATCATCAATAATGACGAAAGAATTATAGTTAAAAGTGTTTGAAAATAAATTAATAAAACTTGAAAATATAATAATACACAACTACACATGACTAAATTAAAATCTCTGACAACTCATTAATTGTGTGAAACGAATGAGTTTGTAGAAAAATAAATGACATATATTATTAAATAGATTATCATTCCAAGTCGGGTTTAATAGTTTAACCATATAATCATGAAAAGTGGGATAAGATAAGCACATTCATGAATTGGTTGTTTATGGGACGTTGCAATTACTTCGATGGGTAAAGCAAGCTCGGTAAAGATGTTATAGCGATATGATATTATATTTTACCTTTACGCTAAGCAATATTCATGAGATTCCGTATATTCAAATTTATACAGAATAATGTTATGTTAGTATCAACATCTAATCATAAATAATATATACAATTAGATCAATTAATGGATCAACATCAAAACCTTTAAAAATGTTTTAATAAAATATAAAAAAGAAATAAACTCTCTTAATGATAAAAGGTCTTTAAGTAGTCATCAATATCATTTATTTATCCTAATATTACTACTTGAGATATATTTATAACGATTTTCCCTCAAAACTTTGAATGATTATAATCGAACTCAAGAATTGATATTAATAGAAAAAAAATTAAATCAAAATCCCGCGCTTGTACGGGTACAAATTCTAGTATATATATATGCTCCTCCGATCCTAAATAATTGTGGTTCTGGAAAAATTCTCTTACATTAAGGAAGTGTACAATTTGACTATTTTAACCTCAAGATTAAACTAATTTACAATTTATTTTTTGTTTTTCATTTATTCAATAAATTAATTTCAGCTTTCTTTTCTCATCCCTAATTATCTTCTTCTTCTCTGATCACCTCCGTCACACACTCAACTTCTCCGATCTTTTTTTTTTGTTTTAAATCTTTTCCGATTGATTTATTTTGCCCTGAACATGGAGAAACGAGGTATTATATACATTCTTGTATGCTTGAAAGAACCTGACTTTTTGCTTTAAATAATTTGGGGTTTAACCACACTCTCTTGTGTTTACTCTCTGAATCTTCCGAGACCCATTTTGGTTTTTCTACAATCTGAGCACTCAGCTCAGAACTGGTTTGAGCTTTAAGCATTGTCTGTTTAAAACTCATCGTCTTCATATTATTTTGTTGATGATCGATAAAGATTGAATTTTATGTCTGTTGATGAGCTTTAAGCATTGTCTGTTTATGTCTTTTGATATATCTTCTATTGTGTTGTATTTTAAAGATTTGTTATTTTCGGTTTTAGTAATTTGTGTTAATTTAATTAAGATTATATTAATAATTTAATTAGTATTATAATATTGATAAGTGAGAACGACATTTAATAAAAAAATGAAAAACTCTCCTAGAACAACAATTATTTAGGATTGGAGGGAATATATTAAAAGAAATAATCATAAATTTGTATTATATCACGTCAAACACATTTAGTCTTATAGACAATTTCTTTTTTTTGACAACAGTAACGGGAATTAATAGATAAAGTTAGTGATATCAAAAATATCATCATAAATTATTACTAGCTCATCTCTATTATATTATTTAAGCAACCCTTTAAATAAATAACCCTATTTCATGTAAGATATTACATAAAATGCCATTTTATTTAACACAAAAAATTATAACATAATCTTATTATTAATTTGTTGTAACAAAAGATAAAATTTTATTAATATAGTTATTAAAAAAACAAATTCACGTAAATATTAATATAGTTATTTTTAGTGTTAGTTAATTATTTTCTTTTTATTTTTCAACTAAAAAAATTTATAAAATCAGAAAAAAAATCTTGGTTATGTAAAATCTTAATTGATTCACGTAAATATATTATAAATATTTTTTAATAATACTTTAGAACAATAATAAATCTTATAAAACGATTTTATTTTTTTATAACCCAATATTTTTGAAATTATTTTAACAGATTTCATTTATTGTTTCAGAAATTTTAGGAAACAATAATAAACTACTTAGAACAATTATAAAACTTAATTTTATTTATAAAACTAAGATTAAATATATGCATCCTAAATCATTTAATAATGACATATATATCTTAAAACTAAGATACAACATTGCTTATATTTTTAAAAAATAAAATATTATATTTGCAATGCACATCGACGCAGAGACATTTTATTAAAATCTAAGAAATCACAAATATTATATTTATTTAATATAATATATATAACTAAAAGATAAAAAAGTTAAATCGAGATTTCTAAACATGATCGCTTCGATACTTTTTAGAATTTTACAAAATTTATATGATTTATGGATTTGAACATTGTATCATGTAACCAAAACGGGTTGAAATTAGAGTATGAAATTAAGTATATGAAATGTAAAAGATTATAAAATGTATAGCACGGGTAACTATCTATATATTCATGTGCTAACTATCTAGAATGTAATATTCTTCAGTCAAAATATACTCATTATAAATATACTCTTTTAATTTTGATCATTCGAAACAAAATAAAAATAACTTTCCACAGAAAACTATTAAACTTCCACTATCTAAACAGTGCGGGCTACAATTTGTTTTAAAATTTTTTTTAAAATTGATGATTTTATTTTCTATAAGATTTCGCTCATTCACAAATTAATTCAAAATTTTAGAGGATTTGATATATATATAATTTAATATAATGAGATGATTAACAAATCGACTAAATTATCTATTGTAGGAGAGGTAATATATTGTCCTGTCACACTATTCAAAATATATATATATATATATATTTTACGGGTTAACTTATTTGATACTCATAAATATTCAAATTTTATGATTTTGCACTGAGATCGATGAGTTTTAGTAACAAAAATATTTTATAAATATTTTCTTGCACTTTAATTCATTTTTTACGTTGACTCAATACCGCTACAAATTGTAAATCGGGTCACGAGTAAATAAGGGTTTTTTTTTTCTACCAATTCTACAAAATTTAAGCAATTATACCCAAAACCTAATAATGGTAAGTCGTTAAGTTTATTGTACGGACTATAATAGAAACCGGAGTATGAATCTAAGTAAATTAAATTTATAATTATAAAATACGTATAATAAATCAAATAAAGATAACACTATTATTTTGTAACTAATAAATCAAAATTTACGTAAATATTTTCCCGCACTGCACAGTGCGGGTTATCATCTAGTATCCATTTAAGATATTGCCCTGCAATTGATAGTTAAGTACCATAGCGGGCAAAATGCAGTAGATTAAGGTTAAGAAAAAAAAGAAGTAAAAGTTAATATGCTAATACCTTTTGTTAATAATAAAACATTATAAATAGAATTAAAAACATAATTTAATTTGTTTTGACAGAAAAAAATCATTTTCATTTTATTCAAACTGCATAATTAATAGTAGAAAAGTTTTACTTAGCATTTTATGTAATTAATATAGTTAATGATTAGGTACATGAAATAATTAGATCACAATCACACTTATAAAATTTGATTCCTAATGGAATATCTATTTTCTAAATTTTATTCAAATAGCCATCACTATTACTTGATACTAACTTTTAGTTAAAATAACCATCCCTAATACTTGATATTATGTTTTATTGTCGTCTCAATAATTTAAATTTAGAGATATTTTTGAAATCTCGCGCTTTGTCAAACAATTATTAATTTTCTTTTCTTCTTGTAATATAATAAAATTGTATTACCGGTTAAAATATTTATGTATCATGAATTTCGAATGTTTTTGCTTTAAGCCTTTAAGTATACGTTTATAGTACTCCTCTAGTAGTTAACTCGGTGAAAAAAAAAAAATCATAGATGAAAAATAAGTGAACAATAAGATATGTGTACGTCCAGATATAACCCGACAGTTATGCTACACTACAAAAGCACGCACTGAAAATTTTTGATACTTGATTTTTTTTTTTTTTTTCCACTAATTTAGCATGATTTTTGTTTCAATATCTAAAATTTGTAAGCCGTAAAAAAAAAAAAAAAAAAAAACTCTTTTCTGTGGTCAACAACTTGGGACTTTTAAATATTTTATTTTTTAGTTTTTAACTTATTTGGTACAGACGTGTTTGAATTCAAAATTTTGAGTAATGAGTTGATACAGTGATCATTTTTTTTTTTTGGATCAAATATACAATGATCATTTAAATCCAAGTTTAGAAGAGTCAGTATGCACTATGGTTTCTATATTGTTTGGGAGAGAAGAGTTTTGATATTAGAGGTGAAGATTGATCTAGAGTTTGTAACTAGATTATAAAAAAAAATTATTTTTTTTATCTTTTCTGGTACTGCTGCGTCAGAAAATTATATTAAAAGATTTAATAGTTAAATTTTATCAATACTATGTATTTGATTAATTTAGAATAATATTAATTTATAAATTAATATATTATTTAATAGCAAAAATTAATATGTTGGCTATTTTACATGTTATATAATACATTACAACATTATAGTTAAAAAATACAATATGATAACAATTTTTTAAAAATAAGCTCTAGAAAAAACATATATACACAAATATTTATGATATTAATATATGATTTTAATGAGATTGTTATATTTTTAAAAATAACTCGTAAACCTTAATTGATGACAAATCAAGAGAAAAACAAAACTGGGAACATAATTATAAAGAATCAAAGGAACATTTGATATATGGACGAGAAGATTTTGCTAAAGTATTAGCGCATATGTTGTTGTTGTCTCCTGGTTTCCAACTAAATTTAACTAAGTCTAACTTTTTGATCCAGAATTTAATATTCCTAAGGCAGTTGTAAAAAGTAAAGTTAATAATTTTACTATGAAGAATTGCAGTAACCTCCTTACTATCACCTTCCATATGAATTTTTGTGCAACATATGCATTGAAACATGCATCGATTAATAGAATTATATATTTACATCAAAACCTTAAAAATTATTATTTTATTATTTTCTCAAATTTTTTAAAATTTTTATATTAGCACGATTTAAATTTCGATTTATTATTTTATACTAGTATTTATTAATTTATAAAAAGTTTATTGTGCATAAAAATTAACTTTCTTATGTAGTGCATATGTCGACATACGTTGTACGACAAAGGTACTCTTTATAACTCGAGTTAAGAAATGAATGTCGACGAAAAAACATTGTTTCTAGCGGACGAAATTAATATATGTGACATACAATAATGAGAATGGATATAATATATCGACCGTCGTACCTATATAATAATTGAGAGGAAATTATGTTCGAGCCTCCCAATTAGTATAGAATTCCCATCTTAGAATTCAATAAAATCAAAAGATATATTATTGGTTAAATTTTACATTATGTGGTATAAATGTTATGTTTTTTTAGGTACACGATTTGGCAAAGTCTATAGCCTCTAGTTCAAAGTATGGGTCCGATAAGTCGTATTCATATGAATAAGTCATATCTCATTATATAGAATCGTATCTCTTATTTTGGATATGAAGTAAATATTATCTTTTCGAGGATATAAATATATATATATATATATAGATATATTTAAGAAAATGAAAACTTAATAAGAAGAAACGTGGCCGTGGTACTCCATTTAGTCAACGTCAGGTCTCAAGTCTTTGGAAAATTCTACAATGAAACGTAAATCTTTGACCACATTTCACTTTCTTGCTAAAACAAAATAAAGTTAATTTAAAATAGATCATCAAACAAAAAGGTACATCAAGTTGATGGGAAACTATAGAAAACCCTACCAAAGTACACTCCTGCATGATTTCATCTATTGATTCCTTTAATAAAGACATTTAGAAGTAATGTTCTTTTGTAGTGTTTTGTTTCTTTATATGCCCCCACACGGTATCATCTCGGTAATTAAAGAACAGGGAAAAAAAAATGGCCGTGACAATGATGAGTTAGATTGTCTGAACCAAACTTGCAAGTTGTAGTATTGTAATACTTTTTCGAACTTTTCGTTTTAATTACTTAAAAAGACTCGTCGTTGATGAGTATTATTAGCATAAAAATTGTGTTTGCTGTGTGTTGGGGATGTTTTTTGATTGAAACTGATTATGATTATTTACTTTTTAAACCAACATTCTATTTTCATGGGACCTCTTTCAGTACGAATTCAAATTGGATAATTGTATTGACAAAATTCTATGGATCAGTGCAAGGAGTAATTAATAATAAAGACATGCAAGCTATTCATATATAAAAATCTACTAATATAGAAAAAATGTAAATGCCATCTAATGAATTAGGGAGGCCATTAATTAAACTTATAGAAAATGAATAATCCATTATTTTCCAGGAGATACACTAGTTCTTCTTTGAGATTAAAATATAATAAAATGTGGAGGATATATGTAACATATGTTAGTCGGAGTATAAAAATAAAAGAATTGGTAAGTCTTGTTAGAGAAAACAAGAAAGAATTTGCCATTGAAAACAATGAAACATGACCAAAAAGATTCGTAATATGATAATATATAGTCACCTATATCAGCCGTAAAAGTAAAACTAAGAAGTAAATCACATTTAGAGATTTTTTCTTCGGATTTTCAAAGAGAACGTAATGTTGCTTAATTAGTCGTGATGACACTCGTGTATTCAGTAATAGTTAGCTTGTATCTCATTTTGAAACTATGTACTTAGACAAGATTTATATGTAATATAGTGCAGAAAAAGATAATATCGACTACTAATTGTAGAAGAAAATGTTGTCTTCAATTACACATATGCAGCGATTCGATCTAACAATCTATATGATATTTTCTGTACAGAAAACCTATTTTGTTTTTAATTGTTAAACGATTGAATTTTTGACAAAGTATTTATATATATCATAATAGTTTAGCATCGTTATGTAATAATAGTTATTTTATCAATTTATTTGCAAATCAAGTTGGTTTTTGACCATGCATTCGAAGGAGTACATTTAAATTAATTTTCTTACATACGTGTCGTCCCTCTATGATTCTTTATTATTGGTTTACGTACAAAGGGAGAAGGAGGTGGTGTATGGAGAAGTACGGATTTGGTTTCTCAATCAACAGGTCGTTTCAATAAACGAAAGAAGAAATTAAAAACTCATAATAGATGATTAGTCAATACTCAATACTCAACAGTGACCCCCAAACAATTAATTAAGTATATTATAAAGTACTATACAATAAAATATTATATTACACAATGATTTGTTTTCTTCCAGAAAGACTGTTGCTTCAATTTTAAGAACACAAGTTTCACTCATAATTTTTAGTTTGCATTTGTTACTACGGAAGTGTAGTTTTACTTTTCAGATATAAATGTATGTTGAAATGTTTTTGGTGTTCAAGATCAATTACTGCCATGTCGTCGTTCAAACTTCAAACTTTGAGGAGCCCCACCCGAACATTAACGCATTCTTTACATCAGGCTTAGAAGTCAACTCTAAATTTGTTCTCCGACCAAATAATTTTCTTTGATATCGAGAATATATATCTTTGAATATACAAATATATAAAAAACGTTTTGTTTACTATATAGTAAATTGGTAATAATGGTCGACATAAATAATTTAGTAACTATACGTCTATAATAAATACAAAAATATTTACGCCCATGACAGAAAAAAACAAATCATGATAAAAGTTAGTATTTCGTTATAAAAGAAACGTAAGGATGTTGGAGAACAATGGGCTTTCACTAAGCGGTATCAATTGAAACCATGGCTCGTTTCTCTTCACTCGTAAGATGCTAGTTGTCACACGAATTTATTCATTTATTTTAATAATCTTCAATATATATATGTATATATATGAGGATGTATATATATATATATATGTGTGTGTGTGTTTAGTTTGTTTGTATCATAGAAATTAATGTATTTATAATATTCAAGTTCCAAACAATTACAACAAAAAAAAAGTTCCAACAATTACTAGGATCGAGTTAAAGAATTGATATTACACATAATTAGGATAATGATGTAACCTGTAATAATAATACTATGCGAAATTTGGATGCTTTAAAAGACTTGTCACTTGTGTATGGGAGAACCTCTGAAAGTTCGAAACAAGCAAACAATGTTCATATCGTTTGGAGTGCAAACTTCTGACCAAAGTGTACAAGGCACCATTTATGTATATAAAGTTAATAAACACAATTTGGCCAATACAAAAAGTATGCAGCAATTCGGGTATAGGTTGATATCAGCCTTTAGACATTTAGCTAATTTGATTTACCTAACTTGTGACTATAAGTAATTAACCCACTGATTGGTCCATTAATATATCTAAATTTTTAATTAATTACATTAACTTTTAAATCATTTTCCCGTCAATAGCATACTCTTAGTATATATAATATAATGGGGCATTCTCAAAAATACCCCTTTTCTATACTTTTTTTTTAAAATATCCTAAAACTACCCCTTTTTATATACAAAATGACCAAATTACCCTTTTTGAGTGACAACAAGAATGTATAGTCATCAAAATCAAAAATATTTTCCCGCCAAAATCGAAAAATTTTCCCGTCAAAAATTATTTTTTTTTCACCAAAAAAAAATTTCCCGCCAAAATCGAAAATCTTTTCCGCCAAAACTATTGAAATTTAAACCTTATAAAAACATTGTAAACGCTTTTAAAAACATTTTAAAAGCGTTTACAAGGTTTTTAAAAGGTTTTTAAAGACATTGTAAACGCTTTGAAAAACCTTGTAAATGCTTTTAAAAAGTTTTTAAAAGCGTTTACAAGGTGTTTAAAAACCTTTTAAAACCCTTATAAAAACTTTTACAAGGTTTTTAAAAACATTGTAAAAAGCGTTTACAAGGTGTTTAAAAATATTTTTAAAATCTTTTTAAAAACCATTTGAAAACCTTTTAAAAACCTTATAAAAGCGTTTACAAAGTATTTAAAAAACATTAAAACTCTTTAAAAAAATCTTGTAAAAGCCTTTACAAGGTGTTTATAAGGCTTTTATAAGATAGAAACCTTATAAAACCTTTTAAAAACCTTGTAAATTTTTTTTGGCGGGAAAATTTTTTGTCGAAATTTTTTATTAAATTTTTTTTGACAAAAAAATTTTTGGCGGAAAAATATGTCGGAAATTTTTTTGGCGGGAAAATTTTATTTTTCATTTTATTTTTCTTTTTATTGATTAAAATATTTTTTATCTAAAGGTAAAATGGTCATTAAAAATTAAAAGAAGGCAAAAATAAAAATAGCTAAAAAAAGATATTTTTAAAAAAGTTATATCAAAGAGATATTTTTAACAAATTCTCTAATACAATAGCTATATTCATCCACACATGCCTACCGATCATGGTTTTACAATTTGTCTTGCATTGCATTAATTAGTTTTTATAATTAAGAGTACGGACACGTCGATATGAAGTATATATATATATATATCATTATGTAAAATACCCTTTACAGTTTTTGTCAACGCATATCTAATTATTACACTTAGTATATAAGTCGATTAAATTATATTATAATAAGCTGACCGCAAAACTTAATCATACCTTCATATGTATTATTGTAAAACTTCATTAATACTACAAAAAAGTCGATCGTCATGACTCATAACAAATTAACTAAAAGAAAAAATAATACTTCTGCGGTCAAAAGACTTTACATGTTCTTAGTTTTCATTAGTCGAATATTATCAAAACATTGATCTAATTAATCTGAAAATAATCTAAGTCAGAGTTCTATACATGACAAAGTTCACATGCTCATGCATTACCAAGCTAGAATCACATATATAACCTCTATTTGTAAGAACGTTCTCATGTATTCATGTTAATATAAAATTCATGAACATCATAGTTTTTAAGACATGGCGATCATAATTAAACAATAATTAATTTTAGTTTGACTTTAGTAAAAATAAAAAAAGCTTAACCCTAATATGTACTAATAAATATGGCCGACAAAGACACCGACACGTAGTTAGGTCTAATTTGATGAGCACGAAAGCTGATGTACGCCATACGTACATCGATTATGGAAAGTCAAAATAGCAAAGTCAATGTGTATTAAGAAACAACATGTACCAGTTAAACATGCAATTAATGCTTATTGATCAAATGATTATTTTTTTCATATCGAAATAAAACGAAAAAGTGATCATTGTTTATACTTTCTGGAACTCGAAACATTGAATAGGCCTATGCTTTCGGGAGACGTACAGTACGGATCTGGGAAGACCAGTATTAATTTTTTTTTAAAATTACGCAAGTTTCTTACTCTATTAAAATACACTAAAATAATAATTCTAATTAATAAATTGAAAAATTAAACATGAAAAAAAAAAACCTCTAGTTTTTAGAACTGCAATGAAAAGACAGTTTGTGTACTTATCTACTTAATCCATTGATCAAACTATTAAACTAATAAGTGCTCCAATAAATTTAAGACTTTATTATATTTTGAGAAAGCCCAATAAGGATTAAGGTAACTTAGGCCCAATAAAAAGACCCAATTCGTAATTGATAATATGCTTTAACCGGCGCCGGGAAACCGCCGGTGTGTTGTTTGTGATGGTAAGATATCTTACGATTTCGCAGGCAAAACTGAGAATTTGTTGCTCCGGTCATATAATCTACTCTCTTACGCACTTAATTCCTCGCCGGAATTCTCTTTTCGGCTGTTATTCTTCAATTAGTAAGAGAAAATATGACCGACACTTCACGTCCTCTGTTTTGTCTCCGGTTACTTCTATTGACTACAACATGTTCGACGAAATGCCCGAGAGAGAGAACAGGACGGTGGAGTCGAGTTTTATGTTCTTGCGTGATGTGCTTAGATCCTCCATGATGAGAACAGAGACTGAGACTCCAAGGAGTGTCCATTGTTTTGCTTTGAAGTGTGGTTTTCTACTAGATTTACCTGTATCTTCACAGCTTCTGACGCTTTACGGTAGAACAGGGGACTTGGTGTCTTCTTTGGGTCTGTTTGGTGAATTGAGAGTCAAAGATGTGATTGTTTGGAACAGTATGATCACTGCTCTGAATCAAAATGGTCGTTACATTGAAGCTGTTGGATTGTTCGTTGAGATGATTCAGAAGGGAACTGAGTTTGATTCGACGACGTTTTTACTTGCCGCTTCCACGTTATCTAGTCTACATCTTTCGAGGAAATGTTCAATGGTTCACTGCTTGGCAATTGTGACTGGTTTGGTTTCTGATTCTAGCTTGTGTAATGCATTGATGAATCTATATGCAAAAGGTGAAGACTTGAGTTCCGCAGAGAGTGTGTTTGCACATATGGAGCATCGAGACATTGTTTCTTGGAACACGATCTTGACTAAATGTCTTGCAAATGGTCATCCGAGAAAATCATTGAAGTACTTCAAATCGATGTGTGGTTTAGGACAAGAAGCTGATAATGTGACTTTTTCATGCGTTATTTCAGCTTGTGGTTATCTTGAGGACCTTCCTCTTGGAGAATCCTTCCACGGGTTTGTTATAAAATCAGGTTATATCCCAGAAGCTCATGTCTCTGTGGCCAACTCGATCATTTCGATGTACTCAAAAAGTGGAGACACCGAGGCTGCAGAAACTGTGTTTGAAGAATTGATGTGCAAGGATGTGATTTCTTGGAATTCAGTCCTTAGTGGGTTTGCTGCAAACGGAATGTTTTTAGAAGCATTTGGTATTTTGACGGACATGCAATCAGTGGAGAAGATTCAGCCTGATATCGCCACTGTGGTTACAATAACTTCCATATGCGGTGATTTATGTTTGTCACAAGAGGGAAGAGCAGTTCATGGTTATACGGTTCGCAGAGATATGCAATCCAGAGCATTAGAGGTAATAAACAGCATTATTGATATGTACGGTAAATGTGGCTTAACCAGTCAGGCTAAGTTGTTGTTCAAGACAACAACAAATCGAGACTTGGTGTCTTGCAACTCAATGATATCTGCTTTTGCGCAAAACGGGTTTACACAAGAAGCTAAGAATCTGTTTAAGGAAGTTGTTAGTGAGTATTCTTGTTCAAAGTTCAGCTTGTCAACTGTGTTGGCAATTCTTACGTCTTGTGATTCCTCTAATTCTCTCATCTTTGGCAAATCAGTCCACTGTTGGCTGCAAAAGTTAGGATTTGGGGATAGTATCCTTTCGGCTAATTCAGTAATAAACATGTACATCAGTTGCAGGGACCTAACTTCAGCATTCCTGCTGTTAGAGACGATATCTGATACAAGGGATCTCACATCTTGGAACTCTGTCATCTATGGCTGTGCATCAAGTGGTCACCATTTAGATTCATTGAGAGCGTTTCAAGCAATGAGTCGTGAAGGGAAAATTCGTCATGACTTGATTACTCTTCTGGGTCCTATATCGGCTAGTGGAAACCTCGTACTGATCTTACAAGGAAGGTGCTTTCATGGTCTAGCTATTAAAAGTCTGAGAGAACCTGACACCCAACTGCAGAACACATTGATCACCATGTATGGTAGATGTAAAGACATCGAGAGTGCAGTGAAGGTCTTTGGCTTGATTTTTGACCCTAACTTGTGTTCCTGGAACTGTGTGATATCAGCTTTGTCCCAGAACAAAGCAGGACGAGAAGTATTTCAACTCTTCAGAAACCTCAAGTTGGAGCCAAACGAGATCACATTTGTTGGTCTTCTGTCTGCCTCCACTCAGCTCGGGTCAACAAGGTATGGTATGCAGGCACACTGTCATCTCATTCGTCGTGGGTTTCAAGCCAACCCTTTTGTCAGTGCAGCACTTGTGGACATGTACAGTAGTTGCGGGATGTTAGAAACCGGCATGAAAGTGTTTAAAAATTCAGGGATGAAATCAATTTCGGCTTGGAACTCGGTAATCTCTGCATATGGATTCCATGGAATGGGAGAGAAGGCAATGGAGTTATTCAAGGAATTAAGTAGTAGTAACTCAGGGATGGAACCAAACAAGAGCACTTTCATAAGCCTATTATCAGCTTGCAGCCACTCTGGGTTTATCGATGAAGGTCTAAGATATTACAACCAAATGGAGGAAAAATTTGAGGTGAAACCAGTTACCGAGCATTGGGTTTGCATTGTTGACATGCTTGGCCGGGCAGGGAAGCTAAGAGAAGCTTATGAGTTCATCACAAGTATTGGTGAGCCACAAAAGGCAGGTGTATGGGGAGCTTTGTTGAGCGCTTGTAACTATCATGGGGACACAAAGTTGGGAAAAGAAGTTGCAGAAGTTTTGTTTGAAATGGAACCAGACAATGCATCTTACTATATCTCCTTATCGAATACTTATGTTGGGTTGGGAAGTTGGGATGAAGCTGTACGGCTACGGAAGATGGTGGAGGATAATAATTTGAAGAAGCTCCCTGGTTACAGTATTATTGGCGTTGGTGTTAGATAGTGTTTGACGTTCTCTCCTATATCAGTGAATAGTTTAGAGGCTGTATGAGTAGCAAGAAAATAACATAACAATAGGCAATAGTTTGACCCGAAAAAACAATAGGCAATAAATTCCTTGTAACATCACTGTAATTGTTGAAAACATACAACTCAGGAAATACAAAAGCAAAAAAAAGGTTAAAAGATTCTGAAACTTTTATTGCTCACTTAATAAAAGCTGTAGTCGGAAAACGTAGAAGCAAAACTGATGAAACAACAATCAAAAGCTTGACCAGAAAAAAACATCTGCTAATGCACTCGGGAAACAGATGGCCGCGCAAAATATCCCGAGCTCATAGATCAACTTCCTCTGAGCAAAAGCCATTCTGGTGCACAATGTTTATCCAGATCATGCCCTATATTCTGTGAATCCATAAAGGAAATGAAGAGAGAATAAACATTTCAGATATTGTTTCCATCAAATGTTGTGATTAATACAAGACATGATTGGATTTTAGAGACTACCAACCTCGTGGTAGTTGTCCTAATCATCCAAGTAGTAGTATGAGCCAGCATTCTTTTGCTCCCTGTCCTTGGTCGACTCTAATTTGTTGATCCTTGGTCTGAAATTGGTGGGATCTCGTCTGAATGTGATGTTCAGATGCTGCAAGGGAACAAAAGACATATGGAAATTATTAGCATCAAAACTGCTTTCTTCCCTTTCTTTCTTGCTACAAACGGTGTAACTCAGAGAAAAATAGGAGACTTACAGATAGGAAGAGATTCATTCCACTAAGAAGTGATTGAGGACAATTTGCAGTACAATCAATAGATGGTTGTCCTTCATACACAATGACTCGGTCTGCCAAATAGGTCGCCATTATAAAGTCATGCTCGACTATAAATGCAGTTTTCTTTGCGTGGAGAATAAATCGCTTAATGACTTTAGAAGCCACGATACGTTGCTCCGAATCGAGATATGCACTTGGCTCATCAATCAGGTATATATCCGCAGGCTGCAGTGATTCATAAAATACATGAGATCACTGAGACAGAGAAACGCAGCCATATACTATAGACTTTTTAAAACAGAATACTCACCTTGCCGAGACACAGAGCTAATGCAACCCTTTGCAGCTCTCCTCCTGAGAGATTGACAACTTCTTGATCCATCAACTGCTCAATCTGAAGTGGTTTCATCACATCCGACACAAATTGAGGATGCATGTAAGAATCTCGAATCTTTTGATGTAGCAAGTGTCTAACTGAATTCTGAAACTTTGGGCTGATCTTTTGTGGCTTGTACGAAACATTGAATTCTGGTATCTCTCTTTCTGGTCCTTCTGTATCATCAGGTTTCAACAAACCCGCCTGCAGATATTACCAATGATACAACTTTAGGAGTACAGTACTTTCTGAAACTCAAACCAGAAGAGAACATATCATGGAGGAAGAGAGTACCAGCATACGAATAAATGTTGTCTTCCCAGTACCATTCTCCCCAAGCATGACAATAATCTGAGAATCGGTGAATTCACCTTCTGACACTCTCAACCTGAAGTTTCCTTGAGTTTTGGTCATTGTGGGGTACTTGTACCTAGCGTACGACTGAATTTCTTCAGCACTTTCTTGTGGAGTCTCAGCAACCTTCGAACAAAAGAAAAGCGCCATTAAGGAACAATATTGACTCCCTTTGTAAGATAACTTTGCCTCTTCACAATACAAAGAAAAGTTTACCTTGAAGGTCAAAGATTCATCTCTAAATCGTAAATTTTCTGTAGGAACAAATCCAGCCAAGAAAATGTTGATTCCTTCTCTGACAGAGAAAGGGAGAGTCACCACACCATAGGCTCCTGGTTTCCCATAAAGACAGCAAATGAAATCCGACAAGTAATCAAGAACACTGAGATCATGCTCCACAACTATGACGTAGCTGGAAGAAAGAAAATACTGTGAGTAGCTAATTTTTCTAAAAAATATATATCAGAAGTTGGAAAAACCAAACCTATTAGGCCTCAGTAGAGAACGAACAACTTGAGCGGCTTTGAGTCTTTGCTTAACATCGAGGTAACTAGATGGTTCATCAAACATGTAAATCTCTGCATGTTGTATGGCAACAACAGCGATTGCAAACCTCTGCAGCTCACCACCAGATAAATTCTCAACATCACGGTCTATGACCTGGTTCAGCTCCAGATCAGCACAGAGCTCTGCCTTCTTGCCTCTCTCATCCTTCTGGTCAAGGACCTCTCCAACATTGCCTCGAACAGCTTTTGGGATGTGGTCGACATATTGAGGCTTTATAATGGCCTGCCATGCACAGGATATCAGAACTTCCTCAATTGAGCTTCTTAAACCATTAAATAATACCTAGCTACGTCATGGAGACAAATAGTAAGATCAGTTTCAATTGTACCTTTAGATTATCTTCAAGAATACGGGTGAAGTAGTTCTGAAGCTCTGACCCACGGAAGTGAGTCAAGATTTCTTGCCAGTCTGGAGGACTCTGTTCAAGAGGAAACATAAGAATACATCGACTAGGAAAGAGACGCAATCTCGAAGATATAAACATAGAAACTCAAGAGAGGCTATTACAGTGAAACGGCCCAAATTTGGTTTGAGCTTTCCAGCCAAAATTTTCAGAGCAGTTGATTTTCCAATACCATTTGTTCCAACCAACCCTAGCACCTGCCCCGGCCTTGGAACTGGGAGCCTGGAAGTAAAGACAGAGATTTAATTTTCTAAAACTAGAAGAGGAGTCAATTTTCCAGGAAAAGAAGAGCTAAACAAACCTGTGCAACTTAAAAGTGTTTGGCCCATAACGATGGGTTGTATCTTTCTCTAAGTCTCTCGGAAGATTGATAATCTGAATGGCTTCAAATGGGCATTTCTGCAATTGTGCAAAAGCAGAGAACATTTAGCATCCCATTTTTGGAAACATTTCCAAAGACAAATTTGATACTGTAATGAGCCTACGCATACATACCTTCACACAAATACCGCAACCAATGCACAACTCCTCTGAGATAAAAGCAAGCTTGGAACCAACAGTCACCTCAATACAAAGTTTCCCTAAGATAAAGGCAAGTTGATACATAAGTGGCAACGAAATTTGTAAAGTTACAACAAAAACTTCAAGTAAGAACGACAAGCTAACGAATCCTCTCTGTACTAATTCGTGAGACATACATGACATAGCCAATCAACTACAGTACACTGATAATAAATAACTCCATACGCAAGACCACAAATCCAAAATTTGGATAAGAATATAAACCTGTCTTGACCACAGGACAACTCTTCTTGCACTCTTGACGACATTTCTTTGGCTTGCAACGGTCTGAACTCACAATAGCAATACGTGTCAATCGATCTGCCATCTCTCAAAGGATCTACAAAATACATGAAATCTATAGTTTAACTGCCTGAGGAAGATGCAACATATCTATACACAATATGATAGAAAAAAAAAAAAAAACACAATTGTCACCACTATAGTATAACTATTATTGGAAAACTAAACAAACAGATTCAAAAATACCAAATGGAGACATCACGCTTAGAAAAAGGCACGAAATGAAAATACATAGGAAACCAATTGTAGAGCTAACTTGATTACCCCAAGATAATAATAACAATACTGAAATAATTAATTGACATGCAAAAAAATTTATTATAACTCAAGCTTGGAAAACGCAAATTCAATACTTGGAATAAATAGGGTGAATCGAATTTATTAAAAAAAGTGTGAATATGAATTGTAAAATTCGCCCACATATATATATCTATACAACACAAAGTTGGAAACTTTCAATACAATCAAGAGATAGAAAACAACAAATCCAAACACTTTCAATACAATCTCAGATGTAATAACTCTAACTGATAAAATAAATCGAGAAACAAACAAACACTAAGAAGACCCAAAACTTGTAAATCGGTGACACATCGAAAAATCACCTGACATGAAATCCAAATCTCTAATCGAAGAGGAAAAGGATATATGTATATATATATATAGAGAGAGAGAGAGAGATTAGTACCTGAGATAATTGAGAGATTCGGATCGAGGGGTAGAGGTTTGATCGAAATGAAAAAGCGTGTGCCGATTCTTCTAAGGAACCAGCGGAGGACACACGCACCTGAGAGTTACGCTTTGCCCAAAATGAAGCAACAAAAAAAAATAGCTGAAATTTAGGGTTTTCTGAATTATCTGTTTTAGTTTGACCCGGTTCGCTTTTATTTGGGCTTGGGTCGGTTTCCTTATATGGTGTAGGAAAGCCCCTTCACATGTAATAATAATATCTGAATTCGTTTTCCCATGTTTTTTTTGTAGTTGTGAACTTGAGTTGTGTTGTAGAGAAAACTTGTCATAATTATCTTCCAGATTTTAGTTTCTATACTTATTTTTTTTTTGTAGTATAGTAGTTCATTTGGGTTAACAACTATCTCATAAGTCATATATTTAATAAACCAAAATTATCTCAGATGTTAACTTTTAACTTTTCATTTTCACCTTTACTGTACAGCTAGTTCTCTCTGTAAAAGTGAGGTGAAAAGAGCATATTTTTCTTGCACGACCTTGTGTCCTTGTCTCGTTACTGCATAGAATGTTAAATAACTTTAATTCGCTTTTCTTTTAAAAAGAACATGAGATTAGCATGCTGCAATTGCATGATGTACTTTGGAGTTTGGAGTTCATAGGGGCGAAATAAAATATAATAAAAAGGAAACCGCAAGAGCAGTACTGAGAACAAGATACAAGGTCAGTATCTGCATTAGCATAAAAACTTTGAGTACTTAAACATCAATTTATCAAAGACAAGAGTTACTGAAGAAAAAAAGAACCAAAAACCAAACACACTGTCATTAAAATATCAAAACATAGATAGTTTCGAAGGACCTGCTATTGAGAGATTAAAGAAACCTCTTCTGCAGAGACCATTAAAGGTTTTTAATACTAGCACTCTCCAAATTATTTCCTCAACCAGCAATCTCTAAACCGACATAGTTAAAATGATATATATATGTTCGAAGGGGGGGGGGGGATTATTAGAAACATCGGTCAGGTAATAAGACTATACTGGAGGAGAGGACCATAGGGGACGTTTTTGAGATTACTTCCACTTCTTGAATTTGCCTCCTCCTCCGAACATACCATGTTTCCCGTGCTTTCCATGCTTGAACTTCCCTCCATGCTTGAATTTGCCTCCATGCTTTCCGTGCTTGAACTTACCATGACCATGACCACCGAAGCCATGAGCAGGGCCATGGCCGTAACCTCCATGTCCTACATGCCCTGCATGCCCGTAAGGGTTGTGAGAGGCATGACCAACATGGTGAGCTCCATAGGCTGCTGCGGCTGCACCAGCTGCGCCAGCTATCAAGCCTCCGATTCCACCACTAGAATGTCCTGATGAAGCAAAAAGAAAAGTATTACATGGAGAACCACAAAGTAGCAGAATGCATAGAAGAGACCACAAAGTTGTTCATATGATAACCCCAATCGATGAAAAATTCACTTCTACTTAGATCGTTAAGGTTGAAACATCAATGTATATCTGGGTAACACTCCAAAAACACCAATGAAAAAAGGACAGTAAACTCGATAACCATCAACAATTACAAACCATCAACAGCCATAAAAAAAGGACAGTAAATTCAACAACCATCAACAATTACAAGCTACAAGGACGCTATATCTTAGATTTTGCACAATAACCATCAACATTTACAAACTATAGTCCTATCATTCTTTAAACTAGACCCAAACCGACAGAGCTTCATTATACCCCAAAGAAAAAACCTACAAAGGAGGGATCTTTAACGGGATAATACCTGAATGGTGAGCTCCAGGTGCAGGGTAGCCTGCAGGAGGGTAACCTCCTTGTGCAGGAGGATAACCACCAGGTGCTTGAGGGTAAGCACCAGGAGGATATCCAGCAGGTGGGTAACCTCCAGCTGGAGGATACCCTTGTGGTGGGTAACCTTGTGGCGGATACCCACCTTGACCGGGTGGGTAATGGTGTCCTCCTCCTGGGAAACCATGAAATCCTTTCTCTTGCTCATCATGATGCTTGTCTTTACCACCTCCCATTGTTTTTTTTCTTTTTACTTACAACCTGACCAAAATAGTTTAAAACATCATTAGGATCAAAAGATCAAGACTTTGCTAGCTTCAAAACCTAATCTGATACATAACAATTCAAACAGATCAATACAATCAAAACCAGAGTTTACATCTTAAGAAAGGTTCCAAATACAAAACAAAATCAGAGACCATTTCAGCAACAAAGAAACGCGAATCGATCATTTAAATCAAGAGAACCATCACAGATACGACATACGGTTCGATCCAGAACATTGTATACGAAGGATCATAGATAAAAGTACGATCAGAGGGAAGATTGAAAATACTTACAGAGATACGAATTGAGAAGTCAGAACGAAATTGGAACAGAAGAACAAAGTTGGGATATATAATGGATAGGCGTGGGTGTCCATATCCAATAATACTAATTACTTAACGCGTTACCATTTTTTGAATGAGCAAATTTTAACATTATTTTATCTTTTATTGTTTTCTAGTCCTTCTATTGCTATCACAATCACAAAACGAACACTGTAGTCTTAAATTCTCTCTCAGCTCGAATATATAAACGGAAAACAAATTACTCAGAAAATAATCTTGAATACAATAACTTTCTTTCTTTTGACTGTTATGAGCTTATTATGCATAATGCATAGAAGAATAGGTGGTCTTTTGGATATTTGTGGCTCTAATTGGGTGTTTAAAAAGTTTATAAAAAGCATTGGGGTTTATCGAAGAGTATGTAAAACTTAAAGGTCAATTAGTAGATAAAATATCTACGTCGTGGGAACGCGCAATAGACACGGAATTCTAAGAAATAAGAACATGGTTAAGGAAAAATATCTTTTAAAGGGTCATAAAAAGTCTTTTATCCTTAAATTTGATAAAATACCAAAACAGTATTGGTTTGGTGGATCAGTGGATGATAAAATAAAGTAGATTGCCAATAGAATCTGGTCCTCTACAAATCATAATTAACTTTTACTTTATATCTTGTTAATAATTTATGGAAAAAAGATAGCTAGGTACACGAAGTGTTAGTGAATACATGGTCAATATATATCAAGTATATTATTGTATACTCAACAACACGAAATATATGTATTACATGGTCACATGTATGAACTATATGACGTCATGTATTTAACATCATAGACATACAATCTGGTACACTGATTGATTAATTCCGGTGAAAACCGGTGTTGACTCCGGCGTTGACCAAAAAAAATTTCTAAAATTAAAAATAAAAACTAAAAAATTACTATATCTAATTATTTATGATTTTTATTAATTAAAAATATTATATACAATATCTAAATATTTTTTATATATTTTTAATGTATTCATTCTTAGAGGATTTTCAAAAATACCTCTTTTCCTATGTCATTTTTTTAAAAATACATTTTTATGTTGTCCATTTTCAAAAATACTCATTTTCTATATATAAAAAAACTAAACTATAAGCCTTAAACTCCAAATACTAAATCCTAACTCTTCAAAACTATATCATAAATGTAAAATAGAGAATCCAAACCTTTAAAAAAAATTCTAAAATTAAATTAACATTCTTATACTTTGTTAATTTTTAATTTTAAAGCTAAAATAATATATAATAAAAATCACTAATAGTTATTTTCAAGGTATAATATAAAGGTATTTACAAAAATACTCTTATTCTACACCCTTTTGCAAACATACCACTTAAATCAAATCTATTGTTCTGCTAAAATGAATTTTTTGTATCTTTATCTTTTATATATTAAAAGTAAATATTGTGAATTTTGCTGTTGTTGTTTATATGTTATTTTGAGTATGTAAATTTTAAAGTAAAGAGTATCTAAAATTTTGTATAATATTTACCATGCAAAATTTAAAGTGAAGAGTCATATACTCAATCTTTTGCATATTATTTTCTAATGAAAGTAGTTGAATTTGATATAATTTATTTTGTAGTATCTAAATAATCTAATTATCAGTGATTTATATATATATATATATATATATATATATATATATATATATCTTAAAAATAATTATAAATAATTTTTATATTTTTATAATTATTTTATATCTTGAAAATAATTATAAATGAATTTTTCTATCTTGAAAATAATTATAAATGATTTTTATTTAACTATTTACTTTAACTTGAAAAATAAAAATAACTAATTATAAGAATGAATATATTAGAGATATATAAAAAAATATTTGGATATTAAATAAAATATGTCTTTTAATCATGAAAAACCATAATTGATTTATTATAATAATTTATTATTTTAAATTTTAAATTTTGTAAAAATTAAAATATTTTTTCTTGTTATTGTTGGTCAACGTCGGTCTTCGCCGGATTTGGTCAACCGGTGTACTGGATTATATGTTTATGGTGTTGACCGCATAACGTCATATAGTTCATGCATGTGGTTATGTAATACATATACTTCGTGTAGTTGATTATACAATAGTATACTTGACATGTGTGACCATGCATTCTCCGATACTTCGTGTAGCTAAATATCTTTTTCCATAATTTATTCAAACACATGTTTGTGATATTAGAGATTCTCCATTACATATGGTTTAGAAACAAACTATATCCTAAAAGTAATAATTAACAAATGCACTAAATATCAAATTGAAAGTTCATAACTTTCTTCTGTATACACATCTTTATGCACTCTATGTTCATCTCTCGCAAAAAAACTCAAACCATTCAACATAAGGTATATCGCTTCATTCTCCACATGACCGTGTTCACCAACAGTGAATGTGTGATTCTTTGCGTTCACCTGAATCACACTTTCACCTAGATACTTCTTAATGTTCATGCGTTTCATCATGGATCTGATCTTCGCAAAACCATCCCACATACCAGCAGCTGCATATATGTTTGCCATTTCTACATAAGGCGCAGCCAATTGCGGTTCCAAGTTAAAAAGACTGTCAGCCGCCTGTTCAGCTATCTTTACATTACGGTGAATCTTGCACGCACTAAGCAATGCACCCCATATGCCAGCATCGGGTTTAGCTGACATGTTACGGATAAGTTCTAATGCTTCTTCGAGCTTTCCTTTTTTTCCAAGAAGATCTACCATACAAGAGTAATGTTCTAGCCCAGGACTGATGTTGTGTACTTGTTTCATGATGAGAAAACACTCCCACCCTTTCTCCAGAGAACCTGAATGAGCACAAGCCTGAAGAACGACAAGGAATGTTATGTGATTTGGTTTATGATCCAAATCTATCATCTTGTCGAATAGTTCCAAAGCTTTGAGGAAGATTCCGTTCAAAGCATATCCAGCTATCATTGTAGTCCATGTGACAACAGTTCTCTCAGACATGTTATCGAAGATGTCTCTAGCTTCGGGTATACTTCCACATTTTGAATACATATCAATGAGAGCATTGCAAACCATGACATTATCTTTCTTGCACCCGTATGTATCTGCTCTAGCATCTACCCACTTTCCAATCTCCAGTGAACCAAATTTTCCACAACCTGAAATGAGGGAGAGTAAGGTAACTAGATCTGGTTTCTCTCCTGTTTTGGTCATGACATGAAAGAAGGCCAAAGCTTCATCCATGTCGCCTTTCTCAGAATACGCACTTATCATCACAGTCCAAGAAACACATGTTCTGAAAGGCATTATGTCAAACAAAAGCCTAGCTGAACAAGTATCCATGGATTTCAAATACATAGAAATGAAGGTATTGATCGCTTCGACATCATGATCCATACCGAGATGGATTGCATGAGAATGAATCAATCTTCCTTGTGTTAGTGTTTCAGGGTTCTGAGCCGATGCAGCCAGGTTAATGAAGGTGCTCAAATCAGGCTTAAACTCTTCACGCAGCATCAACCGGTAAAGATCAAAAGCAGCAAGTACTTCACTAAAAACTGAATATGCTTTGAACATAGAATTCCAAGACACAACAGTTCTGTCACCTCTGTCAATAGCTTCAAAGACTGATTTTGCTGAATCCAAATCACCACATTTCGCATACGTAGAAATCCAAGTATTTGCAACTGTAACTTGTACATCTAAACCTAAATGAATCCCTAAAGCATGCGTAGCCTTCAAAAGCTTCAAACTTTTTTCAAACGAAGCAGAATGAATCAATGCCATAACAGTCACAAATCAGGTGGGATCTCGTAGAGTTTCATTTCACGAAATAGAGAAAACGCCTTATTCGTGTGACCTGACTGACAAAAACCAGAGAGCATTGCGTTCCAAGTGGTAACATCTCTCTCAGGCATTTTCTCAAACACCTTGGCTGCATAACCCAGAGAATTACATTTCACAAACATATCAACCGTCGCAGTCCCAACGAACACATCAGACCAAAACGGAGACTTTAAAACATGGGCATTAAGCATCTCACAGTAGGCAATATCAGAGAGTCTAGCACACGCCTTCGCCACGAATGGGAAGGTAAAGTTGTTTGGTTCAAATCCTCCGCGCTTCATTTCTTTAAACTGAGAAGTGATTCCACCGGATCATTTCGATTCACGGCTTCTCGTATCTGAAGGTTCCAAGCATTAACAGATGATAATCCACGAAAACGATTCAACCGACGCTGAATCAAGGACATCGATTCTCTCACTTAGCTCTTCAAGTGCCTCCGGCGGGAAAGCAACACTCAAAACTCGCCACTTCTATTTGATATTCTTAAACGTAAAGTGTTAATAACAAAAAAAAAAAAAAAAACTAATATTTCCTTTTTTTACCACACAAAACAAAATAGGAAAATTTCGTTTTTCCAACCCATCAATTTCCCAACCGGACTCGTGTGCAAAAAGGAAAAACGCGTCGCGTGTACTATGTCTATATATATACGCTGGACTCGCCCTAGTTTTTAATACCACGATCGCTCTTGCTTGTCTTAACAATTGATTAAGAAACTTAGGGTTTTGTTATTTGTAAGCGATTCTCTGAATTTGATTAAGAAAACTCTGTCAAAGACATGGAGTGTAACAAGGAAGAAGCTAGACGAGCGGTTGATATCGCCGAGAAGAAAATTTCAGCGAATGATTACGATGGGGCTAAGAAACTCGTAAACAAGGCGGAGCGTTTGTATCCGCAACTTGAAGGTTTGAAACAAGTGTTGATGACGATCGATGTTTATATCTCTGCGTCAAACAAAATCAACGGAGAATCTGATTGGTATGGAGTTCTCGGTGTAGATCCTTTGGCTGACGATGAAGCTTTGAAGAAACGTTACAAGAAGTTGGCTCTTTTGCTTCATCCGGACAAGAACAGGTTTCATGGTGCTGAAGGCGCGTTTAAACTGGTTTCACAAGCTTGTGATTTGTTATCTGATAAGGTTAAGAGAAGCGCCTATGACCAAAAAAGGAAATCGGAACAAGTTAACCAGAAAACACCGAAGAAAAGCTCCACTACTTTTGAAGCAGAGAGGCCTTTCAAGAAGCGGACGACAAGTGGAGATGCAAACTCTACTTTTGAAGCAGAGAGGCTTTTCAAGAAGCCGATAAAAACAGAAAATGAAAACTCTACTTTTAAAGCAGAGAGGCTTTTCAAAGGAGGAAACACAAACTCTACTTTTGAAGCAGAGAGGATTTTCAGGAATCCGATGGCACCAGGAGACCTCAACTCTACTTATGACGCAGAGTGGCTTTTCGGAGGAGGAAACACAAACTCTACTTTTGAAGCAGAGAGGCTATTCAAGAAACCGATGAAAACTGGGAATGCAAACTCTACTTTTGAAGCAGAGAGGCTTTTCAGGAATCCGATGGCAACAGGAGACCTCAACTCTACTTATGAAGCTCAGAAGCTTTTCAGAAGTTGATGACAGATGTGAGATAAGAACAAAGACTACAATCACATTTAGAAGTTGTAGAATCGTGAATCGTGTTTGTTACAGGGAACCTTTTTCTGTAATCTAGATTAGTCAGATGAAGGTAACTAATCAAAGTAGCTCTAGTAATCATGTAACTAGTATTTTTCGTTCTCTTCGTCTTAATTCATAATTCAGCTTTTTCTCTTAATCTGTAGATGGTCAGTAATGGAGTTAATCTTAATACTTGAATACACCAAGACATTTTCTATTGTTTATGGTATTTTTTAAGAATTCGAAATAACTCATACTATCAGGAAAGACTCGCAATCACTGGTAAGCCTATAGGATCAAAAGTAGAATCCTAAAAGACCTACTTTGTACATTAAATCATTTTTGTTTACATGAAATTTTTTAAGAGAAATGTCGGTAAAAGACAACGCAATGGGATTAATGCGGATTAAGATACCTTGTGACTTGGGAAAATATGGACCGCAGATTGATCTAACCCAGTCCCCACAAAGAAATGGATTTCCAAAGAAGCTATAAACGAAAAAGTAGATTTAGTATAGTGATTATATGACAGACAGATTAAGAAAAGTGAAAATATTGCAACGTTGATACCTGGCCGGGGTAAAGCGTGAAAAGTTCTTCATAGGTGGGATTATTCCAGATAAGTTGTTGAAGGAGATGTTCCTAAGATGTAAATAGAAAGAGCAGGAAAAAGAGAATACATAACTCTAAAGTGATGAATTGAAATTTTCATGGAAAGACCTAAAAAGAGAACTAGGAGGATGCGCGGGACTGGGTTTTAATTTTGATAGCTTGAGTTGATGGGTTGAAACAAGTTATGATGTTGATCGATGTTTATATCTCGGCTGGAAACAAAATCATCGGAGGAGACTTTGATTGGTATACGATTCTTGGTGTTGATCTGTTGGCTGATGAGGATGTAGTTAAGAAACAGTATAAGAGGCTAGCTCTTTTGTTTGATCCTGACAAGAACAAGTGTGAAGGCGCAGAGGGTGCGTTTAAGCTTGTTTTGGCTGCTTGGTGTCTATTATCTGATAAGGTTAAGAGAATTGCTTATGATCAGAAAAGGAAGCTGAACGAAGTTAAACCAAAAAGAAGTCGGAAGCAGAAACAACTCCTTTTTGGTTTACATGTGAGCTCGATTGCTCCCTACGTGCTAATTGCCTTGTCACGTGACTGAATCAAATGTAAATTGAACTAAGAAACAGTAATACGCTCCATTAAGCTTCTTTATAAACGCACATACAAAGACAAAAAACCAATCGCACATATATCCCAATCTCATTCAGACCGGAACCATAACTTATGGTCGAGGACAAAATAAACATAGCATAGGACTCAGTTTCTCCTTCGGTTGGTGCTGTATCGATGCTTACGAGACTTCTCTTCTTCTTCTTCCGATGACAACTCATGCTTCTGCTTTCTACTTCTATAGTTTGATTCCGAATCAGATTCATCATTCTTCTTGCTTCTGTATCTGTCAGAAAACCCTTCAGGATCATCATACACATGCTTTTCTTTGCCTTTCACACTCCTCTGATGCCTCTCAGAATCAAGATCATCATATCTTGATTTCTTCTCGGATCTATGAAGATTCTCAGACTCCATATCGACGTATCTATGTCTTCTCTCGTCATATCTATGCTCTTTCTCCATTCTATGAAGCTTTCCAGGCTTCAAACTATCATGTTTCTGACTTTTCTCTGCAACGGGATCGTTATTAAGCACTTGCTTTCTCTCCCTTTGATGGCTTTTGTAATCATCTTCTGATCTTTTCTTTCTACTACTGTGAATTTTATAATAATCAGAATCATCAGATGACGCAGACGGTGGTCTATCCACGATTTCTATCCGTTTTTGGTGCTTCTCGTCATCGTAATGCTTTTCTCTGTGACTGTTTCCTTGGTGGTAAACCTCAGATTTTAATGTTGCAGACGGATCCACATGCTTGGTGTGTCTTCTCCTACTCAGACGGTAACTGTCAGATTCTGAATCTTCCGAGGAGAGTGACTCAGAATCATAATGCTTCTTGCTCTTCTTCTTAATTTTCTTACGCTTCTTCGAACCTCTCTTCTCCCTACTATCTTCTGAGCCTGTTGAAGATTCATCAGTCTCCTCAACAATACGAGCTGAATGCTTCTTCTGCTTTTTGTTCTTTTTGGATTTTCTTTTCTTATCCGACGACATACTCTTAAGTAATTCTATTGGGATGCTGCCCTCAAGGAACCCTGAGATATCAAAAGAAATTGGAAAAATAAGTACATCCAATATAACAGATGAGATCGGATTTGTGATAGGAAAAACTTTAATAGAAATAAGTAGAAATTCACCTCCATATTCGTCAAATATATCTTCAGCGACAATTTGTTGATTTGGATCGTCGAGATCAAAACCCCCACGAGGTGGACTTAACCCCGGCTTTTGTTTTAACTCCCACTTCAGAGGCTGCCAAAAGTTAAGAACATTTCCGGTTAATGATACAGATACATAAACCATTCAACCTTCAGTTATCCAATACAATGCCTACTAGTTGACGAAAGATGTTGAAGGATGAGAGCTAAGAGAAATAACACCAAACCTCATTGGGATCTGTATGCGCAATGATAGCAGTCAAAGGATCATCTCTTTTCAGTCGAAGTTCTTCATTTGGCATTACTGCATCCTTTAATGGACAGTCACGATCACCGCTTTGGTGCCCAAAGTTTCCACATCTCAGACATTTCACATTACGCACTTCAACTGCAAATGGCTTTACTCTCCCAGGAATACCAGTCTCCATCCTGCACAATTTCCAATTATAATATGAAACGATAAATTTATCATTTACATGTTGCAATATTTCCACAATGACACTGGAGTATTTAACGATTAACATATTTTGAAAGAGTAAGAAAATATGGCAATACCTTGGTGCATTTTTAAGGACCTCAAATTCTTCTTCAGTAGGAAGAGCACGCCCAAAAACATCTTTGGGACGTGGTTTCTTCCTTTCCTGTCCTGTACGATCTCCCCCGCCTTGTGATTCTTCTGGTCTACATTACATTTAAGAGAGAAAATAAGCTATTGTCAAACTTACTTTTCGAGGATGTAACTTTATACAACAATTTGTCAAATCAACTATTAGTTTCTGTCAACATACTTAGAACCAACATTATCGTCCACCACTGAATCCTGAGTTGAAGAACCCTGACCCTTGTTTTTCTCAGCTGCGTATTCTGCTGCTTTGGCACTTTCAGGATCATAACCAGGTGGGCGAACATACATGAAACTCACAGCTTTCATAGTTTCGATCTGCACATCAATCTCAAGAATCAGCATCATGTAACAAAACAAAAGTAAGTAAAATCACTCCCAGTTCACCAAATCTAAATGCTTCTATATGTTTTGACATCTTACCTAAAGATCAAAAGCGTTCTAGAAGGAGAGAGCCAGCAATAAGTGCATATACAATTCGGCCTAAGAATACAGAAACCCTAATCTGAAGCCTTAGAAACCACCCTACGGTACTGAAAACTAAGATCTGAATTAACATAAACCCTAATCTGATTAAAGAGATACTAACCTTCTCTCTTTCTTTCTTCGAGATGAGAGCCGCTTGCTTGAAAAACTCCTGCTCTTGCGCAAACTGCGAATTCACGAAACAGGGAAGTTAAGAAAGAAACACGAATTGAATCGATTAAGAGAAATCGGTGGCCATATGAGATGCGTACCTCGCGAGCCACCTCTTCGGCCCTGCGATCGTGTTGGGCATGAGTCTGCTCGGCGATCCATTTGCGGCGCTGGTTGGGATAAGAAAGAGGATGCCATGGCTTCTGGTTCAGGAAGGAGTGGCTCCAAGCGGTACCGGATTTGGTCTTGTAATCGACCTCTAAGCTACCGCCGGTAACTTTCCCGCCGGCGAATCTCTTGCTCAGCCGTATTCCGCTTCCTTCTTCGCCGTCCATGTCTGAGCCAAAACCCACAACAATGCCTAATGCGTCGCAATTTTTAATTACTCCCTCCGCTTCTTTTTAGAATTTTCAATTTGTAAAATTTTATATTAAAAATATCTAATTTGCCCCCCCCATTGTTTTGCAATATTTATTTCTATTGTTTATCTCTGTTTTAGTTAATTTTGTATTTGCACAAAAATAATTAGTATTTTGTTTTACATTGAATGGAAACTATTTTCAATATCAGTTTTCTGTTTTCTAAATTCTAAATGTTATGAAGGTGGAAAGAAGTCGTATATATATGATTCAAATAAAAAAATACGATGAAAAATTTTGATTAATATTTTACAAAAGCTATATAATCTTACTTTTTATATTTGAAATTTTAATTAAGAAAATAATGTGAGTTATCAAAAAAATTAAGTAAATAATGGAAAATAGTTAAAAACTAGGTTAAATCTATTAATAATGCAAAATCGTTAAAACGCAATTATCAAAAGTTTTGTGATTTATTAAAAAAAAAATCTCATTAAATTGTATAAAAAATTCATGGGAATTTAGTACAGAACCTATAGAAAAGACTCCACAAACTCGAAGAAGCAGCTTTGATTTATTCGTAAGTAAACTAAAGATCTCACTTTTTTTAAGTCTTCGCTTCATCGATAAAAACTAATTAAGAATCAAAGAGTGAGGGAGGTGCCGAATAAATCGGAAAGATGACGGCGCCGATGAGCCTGACCGGAGGCGGATCGGCGGAGAAAGACGCTCGGAGGGCGCACACTGCCATGGCTTTTGTTCAGCTCTTTAATGGCGGATACCATGTGATTACAAAAGTAGCTCTTAACGTTGGAGTCAACCAGCTTGTCTTCTGCGTATGCCGTGATCTTCTCGCTCTCTCTATTCTCGCTCCTCTCGCTTACTTCCGCGAAAGGTATCACCTTTCTCTTCCTCCTTTGTTCTGTTTTACAGTTCTGAGTTACGTTCTCGAGATGGGTTTCAATCGAATCCTATTTTAATTGATCGATTTGTATGAAGGAAGAACAATACAGTCTCCTTTGTTAATTGCATGATCCATTGGTAATGTATATTTGGATTTTGAAATAGGGTTTCTCACTGATGAATTTGTAAGTTCTGGGTATTTAGAGTCAGTGTGATCTTCATGATAGAAGAACTAGAGTTCAGATTTGCAGCAATGTGCGTTGACTTAAGATTTGTGTTCCTTTTAGTTCCATTGTTAGTAGATTTAGATACTCGTTGAGATCATAGATTGTAAGTACATTTGGTCATGTTCTCTGAGTTTATGTCTCTTCTTCCGATTTTGCAACTTGGATCTGATTTTGCAATCTAGGCTTGTCTGCAGCCCCGAAAAGTATGAGAGGTTGTAATGTGTCAAGTTTAAAGCGAAACCACTCTCAAGCTATGCAGGGTTTGTGATGAATGTTCAAGTTTTCAAATTCTAATCAAAGAACATTGTTCATCTTTCATGTATGTAGAAGGATCAGAACTCCAATGAATAAAAGCCTCCTCTTATCATTCTTCTTTCTGGGTTTAGTAGGGTAAGAAATCATCCCTATCCTGTCTCAATGTATTATAATAACGTTTATGCAGATTAAGCATCTGCGTTTGTTCTGAATTTTGATAGGGTATTTGGGAACCAATTGTTATTTCTTATCGGTCTTACGTACACAAATCCAACTTATGCTGCTGCCATTCAACCATCCATCCCGGTCTTTACGTTTCTCTTGGCTGTAATGATGGGGTGAGTATGATTCACTTTAAAAGTTCTCCTCTGAGGTGTTGCCTTCACTTCTCGGCTTTCTGATGTCTCCTACTTTGTATGCAGTACAGAAAGAGTGAATTTGTTGAGAATCGAAGGTCAGACTAAGGTTGCAGGCACACTTGTGTGTGTTTTGGGTGCCGTCTTTATGGTTCTATTTCGAGGTCCGGCCTTGGTAGGAGATAAAGATGCAGACTTTGCGATGAACAATGAAATTAGTGCTAAAGGCCAACCTGAGCCTACTGGGTGGTTAGTCTCTGGTTTGCTCGATCTTGGACTTGAGCAATTTCACATTGGGGTTTTATGCTTGATTGGAAACTGCATGGGTATGGCTACTTTTCTTGCCATTCAGGTAAATCTCTTCATTGTTTCTGTTCTTTTGTTAGTTTTAGGCCATAAACTGCAGGCTAGTAACCTCTGTGAATGTGTCTTTGAATGCTGATGTAATAATGGAAACTCTTCAGGCGCCGCTTTTGAAGAAGTATCCGGCAAATCTTTCAGTTGCTGCATTAGCATACTTCTTCGGTACACTACTAATGTGCATAACAGCTTTCTTTATGGTAAAGGAGCCATTAGATTGGAGGCTAACACAATCTGAGGTTCTTGCAGTTATATATGCTGTAAGTTGCACAAGATTTTTTTTGTTTTTTTATTCACTCGCATGTGTTTCTCTCGTAATCGTTGACACAAGTCTTCTCTCTAGGGAGTCATCGCATCAGCACTAAACTATGGACTTTTGACTTGGTCCAACAAGATTATTGGTCCTGCCTTGGTTGCTCTCTACAGTCCTCTTCAGCCCGCTGCATCAACTTTCTTATCGAGAATCTTTCTCGGTAGCCCTATTTATCTCGGAAGGTTTATATACATTTTCTGGAATCTTTTATAATCATTCATACATCTTCTTGACCGTTTCACATTACTTCAGTTCCAAGACTTTCTAACTCTGATTTGTTTTTACTCAACGCAGCGTTGTGGGTGGGTTCTTCATCATTTTAGGACTATATATGGTCACTTGGGCATCATTTAGAGAGCGGAGAACAGGGGTTTCCGGGGTTGGGATCCCGTCTCATGGTGTTAAAGCCTCGGAACCACTGATATTTAATGGGACAGTCAACAGATTAGGACATTTGTTTTCTGGATTACCCAGTTCCTCTCTGAAATCTGCAGACTAAAAAGACGAGAACCCATTTTTACAAGAGTTATAACTTATTGTTACATTCATATCTTATTAATATCTTCTTTGATTACCTTATAATAACAATCACAGATTCATAGTGTTGGCTCCATTGCTAATTACTTTATTAATCTTGAAGTTCATCTAGTTGTTGAATTGAGTCAAATGTAAAAGTCCCAGACAATGATTATTAATAATTCGTATTGGACTAGTTCTAAAACTATATAGGCTATGAAGATGACATGTTATCTTTTAACCTTTTGAATATTTTTAGCAATAGATTATAATGACAAAGACTATATGATATACTACGAGTCGTAGCTTTTTAAATCTTAGGGTAGCAAGATCTCATAAAAGTTCGAAAAAAGATGTGGCTTTTTTTGGTAAGAACACATAACAATAGTGGGGTTGTACAATTCCAAAACGAAGTTGGTCTTATCCCAATTTGTTCACTTCACATTTTTACAAATCACACGAAATACTTTTTTTCTTAAAACATGATTTTTTATTAGTATAGCCTTGGATTTAAATACAGTTATATTTATAAAAATATACAATTTTAACAAAATATTGTCGACGACACACACCATTAGCATTTTTAAACTAACAAAAACCATTTTGCGAAGATATTAATAAACCTTTGACTGATTTTGTATTTCTACCCCAAATGTTTTCAGATATTCATAAATAACCCCAAGAAATTGAAGATTGACCAAGACGTTTTCAGTTGGACAAAAGGCAAAAGAGGTCTTTCACAAAACGGATCTCTCTCTCTCTCTCTCTCTCTCCCCCCCCCAACGTCTTCGTCTTCGTCTTTCTCTGGTCTGAGTCTCGTGTGGTTTTAGCCTGATACTCGTCAGATCTGCTGAAGATTCTCGATTGTTTTGTACGAAGACGACGATTCGTTGGGATTTAACGCATATGCGTGTAGTGTATGCGCTTTATGAGACGCTGCGACATACGAGATCTAAAGAGAGCTGAGAACGCTTTGACGGTGGGCTAGAGTTTTTTGTTCTTCGTTCTATACCAATGTGTGTTTCTGGTATGGTACCCTAACTTTTTCAATTTTATGATTGAGTGGTTGATTTGTTATCGCTTTGTGTTCTATTGATTTGTGAATCACAGAAAATTGTTTGTGATTTGATTTGATTTGTGTAGTTTCCACAAAAAATGAAGAAGGATGTGAAGATTTTGTTGTGCTTCTGCATTTGAAACACTACGGAGAAGGTTGTGTTTGAGTTGTTGTTAAGTTTTCTTCTAAGTAAAGCAGTTTTGGAGGTTATATGTAGGCAAGAGAGATGGTTTTTGGTAGGATCACTGAACTTTTTAATGCTGCATCGAGTCGGTTTTCATCGGGTTCACAATCATCTGTTCCGTATATGCCTACTGGTTCATCACCCGATGTAGGAACGTCACCTTCGGATTCGTTTAGTTTTGGGAATGGTGGGAGAAAGAATAGTTTGAGACACTCTGCGTCTCTCCAAGATTTCTCTTCGTATCATGGGTTTGATCCTGAAGAGTCCATTCTTGCTAAGGAAGCTGATTCAAACACTAAACGGCAAACTATATCATGGGGACTGAATGGAGCTAGTTTGTCCAAGGAAAAGGCAGGTGTTCCGAGTGGTACAAATCCATCGTCACGCCGTAAATGTATCCGTGCGTTTATGATCGTTATGTGCTTGATTCTGTTTGCTTTTCTGGTGTATATAGTCTCCATGTATATTTATACAAACTGGTCACGGGGAGCATCAAGATATTATGTTGTGTTTGACTGTGGAAGCACAGGTACACGCGCGTATGTCTATCAGGCCAGTATAAATTACAAGAAAGATAGTAGTCTCCCCATTGTTATGAAATCTTTGACAGAGGGTATTTCTAGAAAGAGTAGTGGCCGTGCTTATGATCGGATGGAGACAGAACCTGGTTTTGATAAGCTTGTCAACAACAGATCAGGGTTAAGAAAAGCGATAAAACCACTTATTCAGTGGGCAGAGAAACAAATCCCTAAGCATGCTCATAGAACCACATCACTCTTTGTTTATGCAACAGCGGGCGTCCGGAGGCTCCGTCCTGCTGATTCAAGCTGGATTTTAGGTAATGTGTGGTCTATACTAGCAAAGTCGCCCTTCACTTGCCGGAGGGAGTGGGTTAAGATCATCAGTGGTACAGAGGAAGCTTATTTTGGATGGACCGCCCTTAATTACCAAACAAGCATGTTGGGAGCTGTACCAAAGAAGGCAACCTTTGGTGCACTTGACTTAGGTGGCTCATCATTGCAGGTAACCTTTGAGAATGAGGAGCGAACGCATAATGAGACCAACCTAAATCTCAGAATTGGATCTGTTAACCATCATCTTAGTGCATATTCTCTCGCGGGATATGGTCTTAATGATGCGTTTGAAAGGTCGGTTGTTCACCTTTTAAAGAGCCTACCAAATGTCAATAAGTCTGATTTGATTGAAGGAAAACTGGAAATGAAACATCCTTGCCTAAATACCGGATACAAAGGACAGTACATATGTTCTCAATGCGCGTCCAGTCTCCGAGGAGGTAAGAAAGGGAAGTCAGGAGTTCCTATCAAGCTTGTTGGTGCTCCAAATTGGGAAGAGTGCAGCGCACTGGCAAAGAAAGCTGTTAATAGCTCTGAATGGTCGAACACAAAACTTGGAGTTGATTGTGATTTGCAGCCTTGCGCTCTTCCTGATGGTTACCCTCATCCTCATGGTCAGTTCTATGCTGTATCCGGATTCTTTGTGGTGTACCGTTTTTTCAATTTAAGTGCTGAAGCTTCCCTTGATGATGTCTTGGAAAAGGGTAGGGAATTTTGTGAGAAGGCTTGGCAAGTTGCCAGAACCAGTGTTTCTCCACAACCCTTCATTGAACAGTACTGCTTTAGAGCGCCATACATAGTCTCCCTGTTACGAGAAGGTTTATATATTACAGATAAGCAAATCATAATTGGGTCTGGGGGTATAACTTGGACACTAGGAGTAGCTCTTCTGGAAGCAGGGAAAGCTCTTTCTTCTACACCGGGACTAAAGAGCTATGAGACTCTCAGCATGAAGATAAACCCAGTGGCCCTTATATCTGTTTTGCTCGTTTCATTGCTTCTGCTTCTCTGTGCACTATCACGAGTCAGTAATTGTTTGCCAAGATTCTTTAGAAAATCCTATCTTCCACTTTTTAGACACAATAGCACCTCAGCTTCATCTGTTCTCAACATCCCGACTCCCTTTAGATTCCAGCGATGGAGTCCTATGAGCACAGGTAACTAATTTTTATATAATCTTCAGTTAGGACCAGCTGTACCTGCTATGTTCTCAGTTCTTCATATAGTATTTTCTTATGCCTTCAGGTTCCTTTTGCGTAGATATTCATTCCTTGAGGGTTTTTTTTTTCTTTCAGGTGTAAAGACACCATTGAGTCCAACAGTCCGGGGATCACCGCGTAGGCCATTTAGTTTTGGAAGCAGCGTACAGCTCATGGAATCTTCATTGTACTCGACGAGCAGCTCCGTAATGCATAGTTGTTCTTCTGATAGCTTAGGGGATATGCAATATGACAGCACTAGTTCCTTCTGGTCCTCCCCTCGCAGGAGTCAAATGCGTCTCCAAAGTCGGAGATCACAATCTCGAGAAGATCTTAGTTCGTCGCTCGCTGATTCACACATGCTCAAGATGTAGGAGAAGAAATTTTTTGGTACGGCCTTTTATCACTTCCACACACTCAGAATTTCTCTTTTATAGGTATAAAAAGATCATAGTATCTAAAGAAAAAGAGAAAAAAAAAATCAAGAGCTTTTTCCTTGTTTCAGTTCACATGTAATTCTTTCTATACCATATACTATATATATGATTACTAATTTAACCCAAATTCGACTATCTATCACTCTCTTCCTCTTTACCCTTCTTGTATTTTCTCCAAATTCTTTCTTGTACAGAGCCGGTCCAAGTTCTTGTCATCCCAAAGTTTCTTGGGTTTGAGCCGCTAGAAAGAGAAGAATCGATTCCCGGATTTAGTGGTTTATGTTTCAAGGCTAGAATAAGTCCTGTAAGTGCTTATTTTCTGCTCTTTGATTCTTATCATCATACCTAAAGGATGACAACAAAAAAGTAGAATCTTTTAATATGTTGTTTGGACTTGGTTTCATTGCAAGATTCGAGGCTAAAAGTGTCTTTTTCCTTTTACCATGAAAATATCCAATATAAACAGTGTCCTTATGTTAAGATTGTATAGCTCAAATCAATCTGGGACCATTGTGTGTGGTTGACATTTAGATATTGAACAATCATAGTAACTATCACCTGGACAATGACTTATCTTCCTATGGATCATATTTCAAATATATTGTTTAGATTTTTTGCATATTGATCGAGTGCGTAGATTGTTTAACCACTCCTCCTAATGTTTCAACTTGTGGTAATAGGTTCGGTTCAGAATATCAGATAACCAAATAAAAATGTTTATCCAAATGATCTCTATTTCGATAGGTTTGGTCAAGTAAAGTTGTACAGATTGATTCTTGTTAGTTGCATCGTTAAACATACTAGGTTAGACACGCGCTACGAGATGGGATATTTTTTTTCTTTTCACCCAAATAAGAAATTAAATTATAAGAGAACTGCAAGATTGGTTGTCCAAACAGGAGGATGAGAGTTTACAAAACAAGTTTCAGAAGATAAAGATTGTGAAGAACGAGCAAGACAATCTGCGGTGGGATACTTTTTATAACTAATTTTAGATATATTGGATTATTGAAATATATATAATTGTGTTTGAATTCTAATTTAAATTAAAAGAATTTCATTTTAAAAAACTTAATTATATATTATCTAACTCTAAAGTCATGCTCCAATAAACATGTTTTTCTTAAAAAAAATATCTACAGGATTACTGTATAATCATATATCATATATTAATCACTCAATTCTAATTTTTTCGATCCAAATGTCTTTACTTTACAACGTCAGCCAGAAAAAAGTGAGAAGATTGAGAAGAGAAAGTATTTTTATTCCTAAATTTGCTTATCCATTTTTTTAAGAGAAAATCTCCTTAAAAAAAAATGGCACTTCGACTTTAAACCTTCAAATTTTAAACTCCAATAATAAACTACTAAATGATTTTATCAGTTAAAATCTTAAAAATGGCTTATATTTAACGGGCACACACTTAACAGAAAATGATTCCATCAGCGGTATAGACCAACATATATATATATATATATGTTATAAATAATGACGTAACTATAATAATTATTTTAATTTTAATTTAAATAATTTTTGTCACTCATAATGTATTTTAATATTATTGAAAAGTAAATGGAAAACAAATTTTTAAAAAGTTATCATATATCATTATAAATATCATTAAAACATTTTTCAAGTTTTATTTTTATCATTAAATTAAATTGAACTTTGTTTCTCTATTCAAATTTAGAAGATAATATTTTAAAATCATAGTTGTTGACGCGTTGAATTTGTTGGGAGCTTCTTCTGATCTAAATCATCCTTTGAGTTTTAGAACTAAGGAAAGACTGGAAATCTCTACACAGAAAAAGAGAGGAATATTAAGACCATCTCCAATGGTTTTTCCTATTTTTTTCTTCATAATTGAAAAACTCTATAATAGAGGCAATTTTGCTCCAACCCATCTCTATTCTCAACTCTAAAATAGATATTACTATTTTTTTTTCCTTTATATATAGAAGACCTCTATTTTTTTTTCCTCTATAAATAGAGGAAAAATATAGCAATTTCTATTTTAGAGGTTGAGGTGGATTGGAGCAAATTTGCATCTAAAATGGATTACTATATTTTTCTCTATTTATAGAGAAAAAAATAGAGATGGATTGTAGATGCTCTAATATTCAATTTGGCAGCCAGATCTGATACATAGCATCAAGTATGAGAGACTCGTAGCCTTCACTTGCTTCAAGCATGGTTTGAGACTATTGTTCTTTTCTTTGGATGACATCCAATTAGGGTTTCGATGTCCTCTTTCTTTCCTCTGATGTTGAGTGTGTTGCTCGTCACCTTCCTCAGTTGCCATACACAAGTTGTTAATTTGGGTTCTTTTACTGTTTTTCTTGGGTACCATTGTAATTGGGTTTGGCCCGTAACAGAAAGCAGAAAAAAGGATGAGAAATAGAGAAAGATTATTATTGGATAAAAATTTTGAGCTGTATTAATCCTTATAATTTGATTGGCTAATTGTTTTAACTGATGTGTCAGCTTCTCATTCAACTAAAAAGCTGAGGTGTCAACACTAGAAAGAAGCACATCCAGTTTTTATTGTATTGATTTTGCTTACTTGATCTAAGTGACTAGTGGGTAATAGATTATGTGATTGGTTCTGAAGACTTGATTACCAAATAAAACATTTCATTAGATTGATTGAAAGTGTGACGGAATGAGTAGGCCTGGACATTCGGGCACCCGTTCGGGTTCGGATTGTGTATTTTGGATTTTTGGATTTAGAGGTATAAAACCCGTTCGAGTATTTATAGAATTCGGATTCGGATCGGGTATTTCGGGTTCAGATTTGGATTACCCGAAGTTCACAAAACCCAAAAATTTAGTATCTAATTTATTCTAAATTATTCAATAATACGCAATATATCTGAAAATTTTGAGGTTTTTTTACCCAGATTTACTAATAAACAGTTTAAATACTTCAAATTATCTTAAATATAGAAAAATCTGAATTGTTTGGACACTTATATTATTAAAATTATAAATATTACTAATATATTACTATTATATATTAATAACTAGATAAGGGCCCGTACGATGTGCGGGTATTGAAATTATTGAAGAGAATAAATCCTAAATCCTAAACAATTTTTTAAAAATATAAAAAGAAATTTTGTTTCTTGAAGTAAATATATAAATAATTTTAGTTAGAGAAAAATCATATTTGTATTTACCTTCATACACTTATTTATATTTTTATATATTATAACAATTATTACAATAATCTAAAGCTAAATTATACCCCACCAAAATCATATTTGTATTTACCTTCATACACTTATTTATATTTTTATATTTTTAATATATTATAACAATTATTACAATAATCTAAAACTAAATTATACCCCTACCAAAACTTTTGCCAAATACTCATCATTAAAAATATTGTTACTGTCAAATTTAAAAAACGTCTCACAACTTATTACAAAATATTTTACATGCAAAAAATTCATGAAATCAATATATAATGTAGTAACCACATACAATTTTACTGTATGTTTCACCATTATGCTCTTAAACCCTAAATTATTTTATTGTTAAAGTATGCTCTTTATCACCACCTATAAAATGTCTTTTAAACAAATTAAACAAATTTTATGTTGGTTGGTATAATTATAGTTCTTATAATTACTAAAATTGTATTATGACATAATTTCTTTAACCATTAATTTTTTTTACTCCAAATATATTTTGGATGAACAACTGATGAAAATTATCTACTCTATTACAATGATTTTATGACCAACCCAATTAAAGTTGAGAAATTGAAAGAAAGTTAATATCACATAATAAAAATAAAAATTTCAATATTATTATCATGATGGTATATATAAAGCCTTAGATAATTCAAATATACAAAATAAAAACTTTACAAACAATCCAAAACATGATATATGTCATAATCACGTTAAGGATCGATGCCTTATTTACTCCTCAGAAGTATCGCATTGTACCAAAACTACTTAGAACTATGACCTCATCTCAAATATTCTCAAATCGTAAGTTTTCAACTTATTTCTACCCAAATCAGAAGTTCTCATATATTTCTCTATATACCTGGACTTAAACGGTTATGAACCAAATTCGATAGAAAACCACATATATCAGGTGTGAAACCAATTTTAAAACGGTTTATCGTTCCAACTTCCCAAATTACTAAATCACTACCAAAGACATAACCACCGACTAATCTTTGAAACTTATAACACTACTAACTGTAGAATTACTTTTGGAACCTCCATCAGTGTCTCCATCCTCGATTAATTTAGCGGGCTTTATATACTTTGATTCCATTTCATTGCATCTGATTGCTTCCATTGAAGAACCCGCATGAATAAAAGACCCAAAATAGATCGGCAAAATTATATCAGGAAAAAAAATCAAAGATTAAAGATTTTGATATAAACATGTAAATTTTATGTAGATATAATGTTATTTTCTTAATTAGTTGTTCCTATTATGTTTAAAAAGTAACGATTCTTTTGACATAACTTATGTTATTTTTTTATAGATTTGTTATGTTGTAAAACACTTAAGTGGACTCTATCAGACCGGCCCATTTACTGTCCAGCCCATTGTGTACTTAGGTCCAGCCCATTAGTTCATGGGTTCAGCCCATTAGGCCCATAGCCTATGGCTCATTCATACTTTGTATTTCCTATTCTGTTTTGGTCTTAGGGCTACTCCTTTGCCCTATAAATATGTAACCTCTATTCCTAATGAGAAATAAGAACAAGAGATTTACACCCTAAATTCTCTAGTTTACAACACGTTATCAGCACGATAGCCTCTAGCCCTAAAACCCTAAAAGCTGCCGCCGATCATCCCTCTCCCTAAAACCCGAAAACCGACCTTGTTCTTTGTTCTTACTTCCATCCGAGACTAAAACCCTCTTCTGTTCGAAGATCCCCTTGTTCACGAGCATACCTTAGCTCGTGATCAAGTTTCTATCGATAACTTGATCGAGGTTAACGGTTCGCGGTTCGGGGGTGAGTGCATACGCGAGGCGGAACAAGGAGAGGTGCGAGATCCGTTCGTGGGAAAGCTGTTCGCGGTTCGTCGTCCATCAAAGTTCGAGGTTCGTGAGTGAAATCTGAGGTCTTTAGCTCCCAGATCAAAACCGGTCAGAAACCTTTGGTGTTTAAGAGATGGCCGAGGACATGAGTGTGTTGATAGTGGACAGTGGTTCCAGCCACACTATATTACAAGACAAAAGATATTTCATAAATCTTACAAAAAGAAATGCAAATGTTAGCAAAATTGCGGATATAGCAAGTTTAATAGAAGGCTACGGCCAGGCTCACATTTTGTTGCCTAACAGTACACATATCGAACTAAGTGATGCCTTATACTCACCCAGCTCTAAGAGAAGCTTATTGAGCTTTAAAGATATAAGATCAAATGGTTATCACATTGAAACCAAGGGTGAAGGAAATAAAGAATTCCTATACATTACAGAAATTGTAAAAGGACATAAGAAAGTCCTAGAGACTATACCTGCCCTAGCCACTGGATTATACCATGCTAAGATAAATATGATAGAAGCTAACATGGCAAAGAATAAAATGTTCAATGAACAATTCACTCTATGGCATGACCGGCTTGGCCACCCGGGTTCGAACATGATGCGTAAACTGATTAAGAGTTCGAATGGGCACAACCTTAAAGAAAGAAAAGATTTCCCTAAAAATCTTACTTGTGTAGCATGTGCACAATGGAAACTTATTATAAGACCTTCACCAGTCAAAGTCACAAAAGAGACTTTAAATTTTCTGGAAAGGATACAAGGTGATATATGTGGACCAATACACCCACCATGTGGGACGTTTAGATATTTTATGGTTATGATCGATGCATCAACCAGATGGTCTCACGTTTGCTTGTTATCCACGAGAAACCTAGCATTTGCTAGGCTGTTAGCTCAAATCATACGGTTGAGAGCACATTTTCCGGACTTTCCACTTAAGACTATACGTCTCTATGGTGCTGGTGAATTTACATCCCAAGCGTTTAATGATTACTGTATGTCCATGGGGGTGAGTGTGGAACATCCCGTAGCACATGTCCATACACAAAACGGATTAGTTGAATCCTTCATTAAACGAATACAATTGATAGCTCGACCATTGTTAATGCGATCGAAGCTGCCCGTGTCGGCTTGGGGACACGCGGTCTTACATGCTGCCGAACTAATACGTATCAGGCCATCTAGTGAACACAAATATTCACCATCCCAACTATTATCGGGTCGAGAGCCAGACTTGTCCCATCTCAAAACATTCGGTTGTGCCGTATATGTACCGATTGCTCCACCACAGAAAAGTAAAATGGGACCTCAAAGGAGGATGGGAATATATGTTGGATATGAGTCTCCCACTATTTAAAAGTATCTTGAGCCAACCACAGGAGATTTATTTAAGGCCAGATACGCGGACTGTCAATTTGTTGAGTCCGAATTCCCTATGTTAAGTGGAGAGACTAGCAAGCTGGGTAAAGAATTAACATGGAATCAAACATCCTTAGAATGGCAAGATCCTCGGACTATGGCATGTGATGCGGAAGTCCAAAGAATTATTCATTTGCAAAAGCTAACTAACCAATTGCCAGATTCCTTTGCTGACCCAAAGAAAGTAACAAAATCGTACATACCAGCTTGCAATGCACCAGTACGTATTGATGTTCAAAAGGAACACAATAACCAAGTTGCTACAGAGTCTAAACCACGTTTAAAACGAGGTAGACCGGTAGGTTCCAAAGATAAGAATCCTCGGAAGTCTAAAAGTGTAAAACAGACCGAGGCTAAGGGAATTATAGAGGATACAGACAATGTCGTAGAAACTCCTAAGGCACCAAGTGAGGATCAGGACGCTGAACCTCATGAGCCTGAAGGAACCGACAATAATGAGATCTCAATAAATTATATTGTGTCTGGTATTCAATGGAACCGAAAGAATGTCGACATTGATGATATATTTGCATACAAGGTAGCACTTGAGATAAATGAGGATCATGAACCCACATCCATGTTAGAGTGCACTCAAAGCAAAGATTGGCTTAAATGGAAAGAAGCTATTGATGTGGAGTTAAACTCTTTAAAGAAGAGAAGTGTGTTTGGTCCGATCATAAGGACAACACCCGAAATTAAACCAGTTGGACATAAGTGGGTCTTTGTAAGGAAGAGAAATGAAAACAATGAAATTGTAAGATACAAGGCACGGCTTGTAGCACAAGGATTCTCTCAAAGACCTGGCATAGATTATGAGGAGACTTACTCCCCTATGATGGATGCAACGACTTTTAGATATCTAATAAGTCTGGCTGTAAGAGAAAAACTGGATTTGCGGTTAATGGATGTTGTGACTGCATACTTATATGGTCCACTGGATAATGAGATTTATATGAGATTACCAGAGGGTATAGAGCTCAAAGATAAGAGAGGTTCTCGAGACCAACACTGCATAAGGCTAGACAAATCGCTTTATGGACTGAAACAAAGTGGTCGGATGTGGTATAACCGATTAAGTGATTATTTAGCTAAGAAAGGCTATAAGAACGACCCAATCAGTCCATGTGTGTTTATAAAGAAATTTGCAAATAAAGGATTTGTGATAATAACAGTGTATGTGGATGATTTAAACATCTTTGGAACCCCTGGAGAAATCGCCCAAACAATAGAATATCTCAAGAGAGAATTCGAAATGAAAGACCTAGGCAAGACAAAATTTTGTTTGGGATTGCAGCTTGAGTACAGAAACAATGGGATCCTTGTGCACCAAAAGGCATATACAGAAAAGGTACTCAAGAGATTTAATATGGACCAAGCTCACTCATTAACTAGCCCAATGTTTGTGAGAAGTATTGATGTGAAAAAGGATCCATTTGCTCCTAAGAAGGAGAATGAAGAGGTCCTTGGTCCAGAAGTGCCTTACCTCAGTGCTATAGGAGCGTTAATGTTCTTGGCTAGTCACACTAGACCAGACATATGCTTTGCCGTGAACCTCCTCGCAAGATATAGTTCTTGTCCGACCAAACGGCACTGGAATGGTATTAAACACGTCCTACGTTACCTACAAGGGACTGTGGATTTTGGTCTTTATTATACTAACCATAACAAGGAAGGTTTAGTTGGTTTTGCTGATGCAGGTTACTTATCCGATCCACACAATGGCAAATCACAAACTGGCTATGTGTTTACACATGGTGGTACTGCGGTCTCATGGCGTTCTATGAAGCAAACTCTTGTAGCCACATCTTCAAATCACGCGGAGATCCTAGCCATCCATGAAGCCAGCCGCGAGTGTGTATGGTTGCGGTCCATGACTCAACACATTCGGAGAGACAGTGGTATGATCGAAGACAAGAAAGCTACGGTCATCTATGAAGATAACACAGCCTGCATCGCACAACTCAAGGATGGTTACATTAAGGGAGATCGGACGAAGCACATACTGCCCAAGTTCTTCTTCACACATGAACTACAAAAGGCCGGAGAAGTTCAAGTGGTGCAAGTTCAGTCATGCGACAACTCAGCCGATCTCTTCACCAAAGCACTACCGACCACAACATTCAAGAAGCTCGCGCACCAGATTGGAATGCGGAGGCTTAAGGACTTGGAGTGATGTTTGGAACAGGGGGAGCAATGTGTGTTGTACTCTTTTTCCTTCACCAAGGTTTTGTCCCACTAGGTTTTGCTGGTAAGGTTTTAATGAGACAGCATCCCCTAAGCACATTGCAGCGATCCCATCCAACATAGGCACGGTCATATCGTCCAAGGGGGAGTGTTGTAAAACACTTAAGTGGACTCTATCAGACCGGCCCATTTACTGTCCAGCCCATTGGGTACTTAGGTCCAGCCCATTAGTTCATGGGTTCAGCCCATTAGGCCCATAGCCTATGGCTCATTCATACTTTGTATTTCCTATTCTGTTTTGGTCTTAGGGCTACTTCTTTGCCCTATAAATATGTAACCTCTATTCCTAATGAGAAATAAGAACAAGAGATTTACACCCTAAATTCTCTAGTTTACAACATGTTATTCATTATTTCTTGATTAATAATAATATACATGCTTAATGAATTGTTTTTTTTTTTGTTTATACATGTCAAAATCTAATTGAAAAAACACATATAATATAATAAGAGTAAGATATCTGTTAGATTCGCTTGCAAGATATATGTGGTTAAATTTGATGGGTTCAAATGTTTGCTAGTTTTAACTTCTTTTGATCGTTTGTAATAAATTCTAAAATATATGTTTTTGTTAGAAAAAATTGTCTCGAAAAAAAGAGAAAAAGTTAAAAATTTAAAGTTGTTACCATTTTCTTAGCTGTATAGTTGTAAGTTGGAGTCCCTATATTTTGTTAAATAATATTAGTCAATTATGAGAAAATATGTATGTGATCCATGCCTGAAGTGTAGCTAGTTTCAGTCGCATATGAGGTTCATCGGTAAGCGTCTTCTTTATCATAACAATCTGATCATTATTAATAATGGATGGGTCTGTTCCTTTTCTTGGCTGACTTTTTGTTATTTTCACAGTTTTGGTTTTCATATGTAGTGTTCATGTTTGAAAATTCTAATTGAGTTTGATACATCGGATTGATGTCTTCCTCTCTGTATACATGACAAAGATATGAGAGAATACATATCTTTATATTCAAATTCTTTTTTTTTTAAGATTAGACCAAGGAATTCAATATAACGTAGGTTTGTTTTATATAAGTTTAATTATTGTAAATTTTTTTTTTTTTTAAGATTAGGCCAAGGAATTCAATATAACGTAGACAATTCCTTTTTCTTTAAAATTACAAAATTGTATAATTTAATACAATTTTTAATTATTATTTTAATAATCTACAACATTATAAGATTTTGACATATGTCCCGATCTTATGAATTAGTAACTTTTGAAACCATATTTTAAATAATAAGATATAGAGGGATGTATTTACAATTACTTTCTTTTTTGGATTATCAAAAACTTTTTTAATATAATAAGAATACAATTATCTTATTCCTCGTTTTACCAAGATTGAAAACTGTGATTTCTGATCGTTAAAATTGACACATATCGCGATCTGATGAGTTACTAACTTTGATATTTAATCGTTAAATTTGATACATGTCACGATCCGGTGAGTTTTTAACTTTGATATATGATCGTTAAAACTAACACGTGTCACGATCTGGTTTGATATTTAATCGTTAAAATTGATATGTGTCACAGATCTGGTGAATTTTTAACTTTGATCTCTGATCGTTAAAACTAACACATGTCACGATCTGGTGAGTTACTAACTTTGAGAACTAAGGTTTATATAATAAGATGTGGGTATATTCGGAGACCCGTTCGGAATTTGGTTCGAATCGGGTTCGGGTTCGGATTCAGGTTTTTGGATTTAAAGATTTAGAACCTGATCGGGTATTTTATAATTTCGGATCGGATTTTTTTAATCGGATTCGGATCAGATCTTCGGATCCGGGTATTTTGCCCAGGCCTAGAAACTAGTCTGTCTCAGTAATTTTCATTGCCATAAACGTCAACTATTGTTTTTTTCTATTGGAATTGATCACCCATCACGTGAAACTTGATCCGAAAATATAAAGACATTTATTTAAGTCGATGTTAACTAGTCTGCCCTTTGGTCGCAGACATATATCTATGTCAGTGTCACTCTCGTTCGTTTATTGCTTTGGCCACTCGTTTGCTTTGATTCCACTACACCCAACAAAATCAACAATAATTGAAATAAAATAGTGGTTATTTATTCATTTTCACATTGAGATCAAAATGAGGTTTATAACTCGGAGAAATATTTTATTAAGAATCTCCATCAAAAGAACAAAAGTTTAAGTGCAAATTTTAATTTTTAGGAAAAAAAACAGAGGACGAAATAGCATTCCTCAAACAAAGAGCATGAAACCCCATACAGCCGGACTAATCACACACTGAGGTAATCAAACATTCCGCAGGGCTTTGAGTTTGTATGCATTAAAAAATATATATATATATATATTTACATCAAAAACAATTAAAATTGTCTTAAGAGGTTACAAGGTCGTTGTATTTGTTGCTATAAATGAAGTAGGGCCATAACCAGATAAAACCTCATGTTTTGCTGGAAAATAATAATGTTTCGTTGGTCCCATCGATAAAACACAATCTTTTTCACGTTCCTAATCTATTATTATCTATCTATCCAACTTATACAAATAAAACATTTATAGGTTGTTCAAAAAAAAAAAAACATTTATCTTAAAATTATTACTAATAGATACCACAAACACAAAGTATCCATATATTGTTATTTATCCGTTTACTGATCTTTCCTATTTCCACTAAAAGGTGTTTCAAAAAAATAAAAAATCACGAACAATAAATGCAATGGTTACATTTAGAGCTGTAGGTATATTGTCAACTAAATAGAGTATTAAAATCTGGTAGTTATAGAAACTTTGTTACCACAAAAACGAAGGAGAGTATATAAGATTTGGTATTTTTTATAGGGTTAATTAGATTTGTAAAATCTAAACCCTAATCATCTCATTTATGAACCCAAACCGACATAAAATTTCGTTCTAATTGTAAAATTTAAATCCTAACCATTTCATTTGTGAACCCAAACCAATATATAATTTCGTTCACAAAACAAAATTTACATGATATTTAAACAAATAACATGTAATATATGTAATGAGTATAAAAGTAAATGTATATGAGGAAAGAGAATGAACTGTGGGTCCTATGGTAGTTTCTTAAATACTTTTGAAAATTGTGGTATCTAGTGCATATTCCCTTTTTTAGGGTTAATTAGGAGAATACCACAATTTTGAAAGTTATTTAAGAGAATACCACAACAACATTTTTTCATTGGAAAATACCATAGGGCCCACGTTTTTTTTGGAGTGAAAAAACATAATCACCCTTTTCTGTTTTAGTGTTAGATAGAAAGAGTGAAATATTTGGTATGATTTTTAAAATAGCATGTAATATTTATATTTTACATGTTATATTGAACTAAATAACGTTTAATTGTAAACCCAAACCGACAAATAATCTCGTTTTAATTGTAAAATATAAATCCTAACCATCTAATTTCGTTTTAATTGTAAAATCTAAACCCTAACCATCTCATTTGTGAACCCAAACCGACATATAATTTCGTTTTAATTGTAAAATCTAAACCCTAACCATCTTATTTGTGAACCCAAACCGACATATAATTTCGTTCTAATTGTAAAATCTAAACCCTAACCATCTTATTTGTGAACCCAAACCGACATATAATTTCGTTCTAATTGTAAAATATAAACCCTAACCATTTCATTTGTGGACCCAAACCGACATATAATTTCGTTCTAATTGTAAAATCTAAACCCTAATCATCTCATTTATGAACCCAAACCGACATATAATTCGTTCTAATTGTAAAATTTAAATCCTAACCATTTTATTTGTGAACTCAAACCGATATATAATTTCGTTCAGAAAACAAAAATTACATGATATTTAAACAAATAACATGTAATATATGTAATGGGTATAAAAGTAATTGTATATGAGGAGAGAGAATGCATTGTGGGTCTTATGGTAGTTTCTTATGTGTCCTATGGTAGTTTCTTAAATACTTTTGAAAATTGTGGTATCTAGTGCATATTCCCTTATTTTATATACATCGACCAAACTATACATACTTTTATATGTATTAAATGTAACAACACTACTCGTTTTGTATCGTTTGTGCGGAACGTAATGAAGTACTTAATTATTCTATTAACCTATAGTTTAAAGCTTACTAAGGTCACTCTCCTTTTACAAATAGCCCATGGAATCCGTACGGCACCCTTCGCGGTAACCTCAATTTCAAGCTCCAACGACTTCGCGTCCATCACCAGAAACTTCGATTCTCCAGTCACCTCATCGTGAACATACGCCACAAAGTAACCGTCATTCTCCTCCGCCTCCGGAATACCAGGATCCCTAGCTACGAAAAACGGTTCGCCACCGTAACAACCTGGTTCTGTAAGTGCTCACTTTCTGCTCTTTGGTTCTTATCTAAAGGAAGACAAGAATAGAACATGTTACATGTTGTATGGACTTTTCATTGCATTGCAAGATTCGAGGCTAAAAGTGTCTTTTTTTTTCTTTTTCTTTTACCATGAAAATATCCAATATGAAAAGTGTCCTTATTGTAGAGCTCAAATCAGTCTGGGGACCATTGCCATTGTGTGTGGTTGGTTGGCTTTTAGATATATAGAACAATCAATCACAGTAACTTTCACCCAGTCTTATTCTTATCACCTGGACAATTTACTCATCTTCATATGGATCATATTTCAAATAAATGGTTTAGTTTTTTTGCGTATTGGTGAAAATACGAAGATTATTTAACCACTCTAATCTTTTTTTTTTTTTTTTGTGGTAATAGGTTCGGTTCGGTTCAGAAAATCTGATTACCTAACAAAAATGTGTATCCTAATGATCTGAATTTCAATAGATTTTGTCAAGTAGTGTTGTACAGATTGATTCTTGTAAGTTGCATGTTCGGCGCATGCGCATCTGGTCTTAGTGGTAATAATATAGTTCGAGAGATTATGTGATTGGTACTTAAGAAGACTAATTATCTGCTTAAAACAAATCATGCGACGAAATGAGTCTGTCTCAAATGTAATTTTCATTGCCGTAAATGTTCAAAAATAGTGTTCAAAAAACACGTGAAACAGTACTGAAACTTGATTCACGACATTAGACATTGACTTAACGTAAAATAATTGTACCCTTTGGGTTCTCAAAGGAAAGGATAAATCTACATCTATGTTAGTACCACTGTACCAGTGTCACTGTCGTTCGTTTATTGCTTTGGCCACCCGTTTGCTTTTTTTTTGGGGGGCAAACTGTGGCCACTCGTTTGCTTTGATTCAACTACACCCAACAAAATCAATGAAATAAAATTAAAGAGGAGTTGTTTTTGGTTACTCAAATAAATATCGTATTAAGAAACTCCATCAGAGGATCTCAAGGTTAACTAGAAACTCGAATCAAAAACCAGAAGACGAACTAGCATGAAACCGGACTGATCACACCGAGGTAATCAATCATTCTGCTGCAAACGAACCTATCTTCTAACCAATCTTCCACATTACACTCTGAGGCTATTAGGGAGACTCCTTTATTTGCTCCAGTACTCACACTATTCATAGACCATCATTCACGGTATGCATCATATATATATATATATATAAAGAGAGATTTAAATCAAAAACAATTAAAATTATTTTAAGAGGTTAGACCATTATTACTGGTTTCCTTCCCATTCAATTCTATTATTAAAAGCTAATAAAAAAAGTATAAGAAAGAGAAAGATATAAGAGAACGGTTGCTCAAAGTACCGGGGAAAGAAATGTTCCTCTATCTTTTCTTACACGTGTCGATTTCTTATTTGTTATATATTATTTTTATTTTTATTTTTTGAGTAACGTGAACCGTTCTCCCACTAATGATGCTCTTACATTCTTTAAAGGGATTTTTACGAGAAGTACCACATTTCAAAAAAAAAATCTTCAGAAATACCACATTATTTTTATCTTTCTAAAAGTACCATAATCCACTTTTTTTTTTGTCATGAGTATGTGACCATTATACCCTTGACGATTGTGTGGCTAGGAAGAGTAAGTGGATTATATGTGTCAGATAGGCAGATTTTAAATGTGGAAAAGTAAACTATTGACAATTTTAAGGATAAGAAAAGAGATGGAAAATGTCAAATAACAATATGTTATATAAAAAAAGAATTGGGAAGTTGAGAGACAATGTCTGAGAAGTTTGAATTTTCAGAAATATAATTTTTTTTTGTTATCTAGAAATTTAAATTGGTAGACAATATTGTATTGGTAGACAAAATTGAATTTTTACAAACATGTCCATAATATTTGAATCGGTAGACAATATTGAATTTCCAAAATTACAAATTTTTCTATTATTGTCTACAGAGATTTGACAATGTAATGTTCTAAAATTTGTCCACCGAGGTGAAAAATGTTGTCTACTATGATTTATTTGGAAGTCAATATTCAAAAAATTCATTGACAACTTGTCCACCATTTGTATGGGTCAAAGTAGTCCATCAACTAAAAACATTATAATTTACAATATGGTTTTAGTTATAACTTGATGAAAGGACAACATTTTTACATGTATCTATTATTGTCCACAATTTTTATAATTGATAGACAACATTTCGATGAAGATACAATTTGTCCACACGTTGATTCCTAAACAAAAACAACACCAAACATCAAACTTTTTAAGTGAAATAAAACCTCACAGATAATAGAGCGACAGTTGGTTCGTTGTTTGATCCGATCCAATCCAACTGCGTCTAGATCTGTCCATGAAGTTTCATCCTCTTTTTCTCAATCTCATTTTATTCAGCTATAAACGCAGAAAAAGAAGAACAAATCAATTGATCCTTGCTTCATTAAAATTGAATTCTCAGATGCATCATTAATTGCTGGAGAGGTTTCATTTAGATAAAATGAAATTGATTTGAATGAGGTTGAGATCGTTGTCCCCATCAGCCATTTAGATAAAAGAGAGAGAAGAAAATGAACAAATAAAAAAAGAGAGCAGACAGCAAGAAAGAGAAACAGAAGTAAAAGAAAAAAGAATTGTTTATTTACAAAGAGAATAAAATGCTTCGTTATGGAATAAGGACAGTTTGATATTTTCAATTAGCTACTGTGGTATTGGTGGAAAGACATCATCCAATGTGGTAGATTGTATAAGTTTTGCTACAGTGTGTGGTATTATTGTTAGAAAACTCTTCTTTAAAAGGTCGTTGTATTTGTATATAAGTGAAGTAGGGCCATAACCATATCTATAAACTAGGCCTGTAAACGGAGCGGACATCCGGTTTTTATGGGATATTCGTATCCGTATCCGTTTTATTCGTAATTTGTTATCCGTATTCGTATCCGAAAATTTTGGATATCCGTTATCCGGATATTAGTTAAAAGTTTGATTATCCGCAAAAAAATATTAATTAAAAAAAACGTATTTTTGACCAAAATACAACGTATTTGTATAAAATATTACGTATTTTGGATAAAAAATACCGGATATCCGTGAAAAAACGAATATCCATATTAAAATTTACTTGTATCTGTGTCCAAATATAATACAGGATATACGGGAAAAATGAATATTCGTTATTCGTTTTAAAATTTAGCACTATTTGTATTCGTATTTGTATCTGTTTTATTCGCTATTTCACTATCCGTATTTGTATCCGTTTGTCCGGATATCCGCTTTTTCGAAGCAAATTCGAATATAAATACGAATATCCGCGGATAACAAATAATAATCTGTAGCCTACTATAAACTTCATCTTTGCTGAACATATAGTAATGTCTCTTTGGTCCCATCAATAAAACACACCCATCTTTTTCACGTTCCTAATCTTTATCCAACTTATATAAATAAAACATTTATCAAAAAATTTGTTAATGGATACCACAAATCCTTGTTTTTTCTTTTTTTGTGTTATTGTGAATTATTATTACTTCTCGAACCATTAACTGATATTTCCTACTTTCAACTGATAGGTATAAATGAAATGGTTATATTTATTAGAGTGGTATACTGTCAACTGAATAGACTATTATAAAATAAATATTCATATTTTGTTCTTTTAGAATTTATTTATGAAATATTATAAAATACATTTAGGTTAGACTGATTTTATACGATTAGACAAAACTTGGAACTAGTTTAATTTCTATCAGGAGGATTGGACAATATATATTTATACAAACTTTGTTGCCACCAATATTTAAAAAGAGAAAACAATATTTTATAAGCTTTCATATTTATTATATACTGTAAGTCTGTAAGATATACATAAATACATCGACCACAACCAAACTACGTATCCACTTTAATATATAGTAGTAGGATATATCCCGTGCTTAAAGCACGGGTTAACATTTAAAAAAAAAATTATAATATAATAATAAAATTATTATTATTAGTTTTTTAAATATTTTGTTTGAGATAATATTTATTTTTAATTGTTATGTAAATTTATTAGTCTATTTGAATACTAATTATTTTAGAATATTATAGTATTTTATTTTTGTCGTATTATTACAGTTTTGTATTGTTTATTTATTATATTTGCATCATTATTTTGTGAAATATAAAATAGTAATTTCAATATTATATTTGTGAGCAAATAAAAATTATTAATTTATCATCTATATAAATTTAATTTAACCAACCCGCCAATGTGGAAATTAAAACACACATTTTTATACATTGAGTAATATATCTTTGTTTTAAAAAATTCAAATCATAACATATGCAAAAAAAATATGCAATTTATTTATTATAAATATTATATAAAAATTACAAACAATTTGTAAATAAAATAAAATAAAGATGTTAGGAGAATCATAATTTGAAATCTTAACAAAATCTTCGAATTTAGTTATTGAAAATAATGGTATTGTATACTTGGATATAAAATCTTAGTTTTAAAATTCTGATTGGTTTATATATTTTAAAAAAAATTAATTAGTAATTTCGTCCATAATTTATTAGAGAGAGAAAATACTTTTTTAGATTTCTTTAGATTTTTTAATATTTGATCTGTGAGTGTTTTTTATTTTTAATTAATTATATATATTTAATTTAGTTAATTAAACTTAATAGATTTTCTAATAGCAATTTAATGTAATTTTTTACACATTTTAGGGTTAGTTTCATATTTGTACTTCTCAATTAATATAGTAGGATGGTTATATTTATTAGAATGGTATATTGTCAACTGAATAGACTATTATAAAATAAATATTCATATTTTGTTCTTTTAGAATTTATTTATGAAATATTATAAAATACATTTAGGTTAGACTGATTTTATACGATTAGACAAAACTTGGAACTAGTTTAATTTCTATCAGGAGGATTGGACAATATATATTTATAGAAACTTTGTTGCCACCAATATTTAAAAAGAGAAAACAATATTTTATAAGCTTTCATATTTGTTATATACTGTAAGTCTGTAAGATATACATAAATACATCGACCACAACCAAACTACGTATCCACTTTAATGTATAGTATAAAAAATGTAACAACATCACTATTCGTTTAGTATCGGTTGTACGGAACGTAATTAAGCACTTAATTATTCTATTAAAACTATATGGTTAAAGCTGCTTATTAAGGTCACTCTCCTTCACAAATAGACCGTGGAATCCGTACGGAACCCTTCGCGGTAACCTCACGGCGGCGACGATTTCAAGATCCGGCGACTTCGCGTCCATCACAAGAAACTTCGAATCTCCAGTCACCTCATCGTGAACGTACGTCACAACGTAACCGTCATCCTCCTCCGCCTCCGGATTACCAGGATCCCTAGCCACGAAAAACGGTTCGCCGCCGTAACAACCTGGACCGAACATCCTACGCGCCACCGTACAATCATCCCTATCTCCTTTAGACACGTCGAGCTTCACAACCCCGGAGATCTTCGGCATCGGATCACCAATCGCCGCGTAAATATACCTGCTCCGCCTCCCGAGAAACGCCGGATTAATCACTGCGAAATCGAGATTCCTCGCCGAGATCGGATGACGTGACACGATCCCGGTGACGAGATCGATCCTCACCTTCTCGACCAAAGCGTGAACCAGATCCATCCTCTCCAAAGTATGCTCAATCGACATAATATTCGGAGCGATCAATACGATGGCGTTTCCATCGTCTTCATCCCAAGCATTGATGGCGTGAATGATGTTAAATCCAGGAACCTCAAACCATTTCATCTCCGACTCATCCCCGGCGTACTTCGGAATCACACCGAGCCTCGGTGTTTTCCCGTTGTCAGCACCAACCGGAGAACCACCTTCGAGAACAAAATCAATCGGATTCGTCCTCATCCCAAGCTGGATCTCAGCGAAAATCGCGTTGCGTTCCGTGATCGCGAAGTCGTGGAGAAACGACGGAGACGTCATTGAGAATATCGGAACGTCTCTCTGTTTTCTCCCGGCAGAATCAAACCGGAAATACGTTAAAAACGGTGGAACCGGACCGTACCGGAATGCGAATGTCTCTCCGGTTATTGGATCGGTTTTAGGATGAGCTGTCATACTCATCGCTAACTTCCCTTCGAAATCGTGCCGTCCAATTGTTTCAATATCTCCTGACTTAGTCAATCGTACGGTGTAGGGTAAATCAGATTCACCCAAAGCGAAGAGACGGTTACTGAAGAAAGCTAGACTCGTATTAGCCAAACCAATGCCGTTAACCGGATTATACTGTCCGGTTAAAACCCTAACCGCTGATAAAGCTCCGCGAGCTACCGACGCGGTTACACCGTTGAAACCGGAAAACACGTTAGGCAAAACCGGAACTCCGGTTTGTTTCTCGACGTTGTATTTATATGTCTTGACGTATCTGCTACAGAGTGTTGCTTTACCATCGTTGATCCGAATCGCGTGAAGCATACCGTCGCCGTCGAAAAGATGGTAAGGACCACGTGGGAGGAACTGTGGATTTGGACCGTTACGGATGTAAGCTCCGTTAAGCGACGGGGGAAGAGAGCCGTGGATGATTTCACAGTCTGTAGGAGGAAGCTCGTCGAGGACAGGAGCGAAGTTGTCGGAGAGAACGTGTTTTGGATCGACTGAAGGACGTGACGGTGGATCGATAAAGGTGTTGATAACATCTTCGACGGTGGTGAAGAGAGATGTTGCGAGGTTCATATGTGGTCGGGGTTTCGCCGGAGATGATGAGAGTGATGTGTGAAGGTTGGTTCGGTTGTGGAGTACTGTTTTAGGTTTTTTGCTACTACGACGGTGATCATTGCTGTCGCTTGGGTTAGTGATGGGAGAACGTTCTTCGACGACAGCGGAGTTGATACGGAGGAGACGAGGAGAGGAAGATGGGCGGCGAAGAGGAGAGTAGTGAAGAGAGAATGTGGAGATGAAGGAGGAAGAAGAAGAAGAAGAAGAAAGAGAAAGAGAGTCCATTGCTCTACTTTTTTGTGTTTTAGTTGCTTTGCTTCCACGTTTAGGGCTGTGAAGGATGATGAGTGTGTGTGTTGTGTGGGGCTATTTATTGAATTATGAAAATGAAAAATCAATCAATTGTTTTCTTGTGAAACTAAGATTTTTTTTTTGCTTTATTTTATGTGAAAGCTAATATTTATTTGGTTCGTTGGTTATTCTTATGTGAAGTTCTGATCTCCAATAATAATTTGTCTCTATTCTTCTTTTTCACATACGTTTTTATTATTCTCCATAATATCAGAAGGATTATCCTGTATTTTATGTGACAGCAAAATTATTCGTCAAATTTGAATTGATTGATTTGTCAAAATATGAGTTTATTAAGCTAGGATAAACCTAATAATATTATTTTAATAGTAAATTTACTCATAATTTATATTATTTTATTAAATTTGATAGTTTTTCTAGGTTGCCCACATTTGATATTTTGGTTGTCAATTTTCTTTTTCGTCAAAGTATTAGTTAAGATATATATATATATATATATATATATATATACGTTTGTTCAATGTTATTTTCTTACATTTCCTTTTTGTTTTTTTTTTTAATTACAGTTCTTTTTTTTTGTCTAACGTATATATTCCTTATTTGTTAATAATATAAAATATCTGAAATTTCAATCATTCGAATGATTGCTTCCATCCATAGGTCTAAATACTTTTAAAATATATATATATATATATATCATTCAATAGTTCAAGAACGTGTATATATATTTTTGGACATTCTAGTACAATGATTTAAAACGATTACAAACGAACATGTGAAACAAACATGTGAAATGCATGGAATCTTGTAACTAGTCATAAACTCTATAGAACTATGTTCATGCATGTGGTCCGGTTGTTGATAAAAAGCTCAATAAGGCTAAGACTGACCTACAAATGTGGAAACTATACCAAACTCCTAATATGTAACGTGTATTCGATAACTCGTTATATTCGGTCGCTTTGGTCGGTGTTCAGTGTTTAACAATTAATTTTAATAACCCTTTATATATATGTTGAGGCATATAGATGGTTCAGAGTGCACAATCATCAAAACATATAAGAAAAGAGAGAATGACAGGTAATGGGTACATGTGTTGCGTATTCGGAATTGCCACTTTTTGGGTTTTATGCATGTAATAGCCATTGATGCATGCACAATTGTTAGGTGTTATTCGCACGTTGTAAGATGATAATACCAAACTCATTTTATGTTAACTTTTTATGTGATTGATCAAAACTGTAACCGTTGTTTTTTTTCTTTTTTCCTTTCTTTACAACCCCAACCAATCTTCTTAGCTTTCCAACAGAAAAAAAGAAGTTGAAAAAGTTGAACTCGGCAAGATTATCGTGTTTGGTTTAATTACTTTAAATCGGGCTTACTTTTTCGGTTTAAACCAAAGTAAAACCGTAAATTCAGGTCTAAAATTCCAAATCTCATTCGGTTTCCTTGGTTCTTAACATGCCCGGTCACTAGACCATATCATAGAATCAGCTCATCTGATAAATTAAAAGTTTAAAACCTTGAAAAATAAACAAAATTTTAGTCGGAGTCCCAAATCCATTAGATATAGATAAGGGTGTCAAAATAGGTAAGCAGACCCGACCTGATCCATATCTATATGGATTTGAGATTTTTGTGGACAGATTCGACCCGTCCCATTTATTATAATGGATTGAATTTATATACCAAAACTTAACAATATAAAATCTAATAGCTAAATGAATGGAAAAACGGTAAAAATATACCCCAACTATTTCAAAAACGTTTTTGAATACCCAAACTTTGACCCCCTGCAAATAACTATCTCAACTCATTTTTAATTCAAATATCCTACCTAAACTCTATGAATTTTGTAAGATTAGACATCCGTCCAAACGGTGTTAAGTGCAAGATTAACGGCTGTATAGTCAGCGCTAACGTGTAATTGCCGGTTAATAAAACGACGTCGTTTTGTCGTTTTGGCGTGTGTTTTCGAAGAGAACAAAACGTCATCGTTTGTCATTTGGGGATAAAATCAAATTGGGGATAAAATCGATTTGGGGACAAAATTGATTTAGGGTTTCTCTTCTTCTTCTTCTTGAGTGAGTGTCGATATGGCTGATCAAGGAAGAGGGTTCCCAAGGAGATGCAGATGCGTTGAAGCTGTAAGGATGGGTACGTCGAGGACGGGAAAAACCCAGGAAGATTGTTTCACTCCTGTCCAAGAGGATCCGAAGAGGTATTGTAAATTGACAAATTTTTGTTAACTTTGTTTGGTTTATGTTTTGATATGAGTATCGTGTATGTTTTTATGGTTTGTTTGGTTTATGTTTACAGACTCGATGGTATCACACTTTTAAATGGACTGATGAGTGTATGGTTGAAGAGATTGAGGATTTGAAATTGAAAATGGATAATGTCGAAGAAGACTCTGTCACATTTCAGAAGTGTGTCAATGCTTGTGAATCAGAGATTGGAACTCTCCAAATGGAAACTCGTGTTTGTGAAGCTGTGGTTGAAAAGGAGATAAGAGTGTGCAAAATGGAGGTTCGTAGATTGAAGAATATGATAGGATGTGTTTTGATGATGATTTTTGTTTACATGTTTCTATTTTGAAATATGGAGTACGTAAGTTGCAATGTGGTCTTTATGTAATGAGTATGTAAGAATGAACTAGTGAGAACAGTGAAGAACTAATTGCAAAAAACTTGTTCACATTGACAAATTTGTTCACCATACATGGTCTTTAGATCAACAACATCATAAAAAACTTGAAAACTAAAATTAAAGTTAAGCCGCATCCTCAATGTTTCCAAAACCACTAAATCATCACAGCTCCTCCAAAAAACAACAAATAGTCATTGCTCCTCCATGTTCTAAAAACCTACCAAAACCGCAACCGCAACTCCTTCATGCTCTAAAGACCTACCAAAAACCACCAAATCACTACAGCTCCTCCAAAAACTTACCAAAACCGCAACTCCTTCAAAAAAACACAAGCTCAATCAGAAACGAGTTAACAAAAATCAAAGTGAGCCTTAAGAGGGGAGGTAAACCTGATATTTTATTGTGACGGTTGTATTGGTCCTTGAGACTGAGATGGACCATGTGACTGAGATGCTTGTGATTGAGATGCTTGTGACTCATATCCATCATCGGTTGTAGTCTTCTTCTTTTTTTGGCCTATGCATCTCCAGAACCATATTCTTACACTTAGTTATATTGTGACCAGCTTCTCCACAACGTCCACAGTGCATAATCCTATTTTTCCTTGAAGCTTTCTTTGTTGGAGATTCATGTCTGGGCTTCTTTCTCTTTGGCTTCGGTTTTCTCCCTTTAATGTTTTCAATTTCTTCAACCAAATGAGCAGGTGGTTTGATTACATCGCCTGAGTTCCTCCAAAAACGCAGACCGTTAACTTGTTCTATGTTAGAAGAATAAATATGTTTCTGCTTTGAATTCGAGTACCATTCAGAACAGTAATCCTCATAATTAAGCTTCTTCTCCGCAATGACTCTTAATGCATGACGACATGGGAGTCCACTCATCTCCCATTTACGACATGCACAAGTCCTCATTCTCATATGTAAGCTGACAGAGTTTCCACAGTCAAGAACCTCACACTTACCTACTGCTGAACCTGATATATACTTGGTGAATTTAAGTTTTTTCTGCTCCTCAGCTATGAATGCTGCAGCTCTCTTTGTGAACCGACCTTTGTGGAGACAAGCCTTCTTCATCCTCAATTCTATACGGTGCATTGTTCTTCGCCGGATTATCTCCAACATCTCAACCATTGGAAAATACCTTGATGGATCAATTGCATTGTTGAATGATTATGACAAGTTGTTGTGCACATCTACACAGGATGAAGTGGGTTTGCAGAAGGCAAGACTGCAATTCTGTGGATTTCTCTACATTATTGCTTCATACAGCCGCATATCATAAGCCTTAACCCTTTCCAGATTCGCCTTATTCTCGGTCATTATGTAACTCTCAGCAACACTCCAAAACAACCCTTTCATCTCACTTTGACATGGGAACTGCTTTTTAAGATTCCCATAAATGTGCCTTGCATACATCCTATGTTCAACCTTAGGCAATTCGATCTCAACAGCATTCAACAAACCCTGTAAAACCAAACAGACACGAGTTAAACTACAAAGACAAACAATCTCAAAGTTGTCAACAACAAACACGAGTTAAACTACAAAGACAAACAATCTTAAAACTCACCTTTTGCCTATCAGATATAACCGTAAAACTCTGACCATCCTCAAGCTTTGTACAGTCTGCCTTAAGGTTTCTTAAAAACCAAACCCAATTATCTTTATTCTCGACATCCACAATAGCCCAAGCGAATGGATACATTCCATTGTTTGCATCTCTCCCAACCGCTACCAATAATTGTCCTCTAAGTGTACTTTTGAGAAAACAACCATCGAATCCAAAGATAGGACGACACTATGTGGTCCACTGGTTTGCGAGATTTGCGAAACACACATAAAATCTGTGGAAAACTTCTGCTCCTTCATCATCCACAACAGTGTTTAACTCAACTGTTGATCCAGGGTTTGACCTAGCAATAAGATTTATTTAGTTAAATATTCAGATCATTGTCTTTGGCTTAAGCGTATCAAGTTGAATCCATATCAATACTTACCGTATCAGCTTTGTGCGGTAGTCTCGAAGCCTACAAAACTGCTCCTCATGCTCCTTCTTGATGATATCTAATGTTTTCTTCTTTCCTTTTCTACACTTGTCTCTTGAGACAATCAGATTGTAGTTCTTCAAAATCTCCTCTTCCATTGTCTTCGGTTTAAACTCAGGATCAGACCTAACATCATCCAAAAACATCTTTGCACGTACTCTTGATTTCAAGATCTTGCAATATCCATATGGAGTGCAAGCATGTTCATCTTCAAACGATTTCACCTTGTACTTCCCAATACACTCTTCATAGGAGCAGTAGATCCTCCATTCACACGAGATCTCACTCTCTTTTACACCACAAACTGCTTCACACTTGACTTTTCCCCATCGATTTAACTTAATATTAAACCCATTCTTCAAGACATAATCTACTAATGCATCTTTGAACTCTTCCAAGCTTTCAAACACTTGATGCATCTTCAATTCACCACTTCCTGCCTTGCATCTCACATGACTCTCCTCATCACCTTCATCATCAGAGTTAGGAGGAGTGTTATGGTAGTCAAACTCCTCATTCTCATCAACATCAGCAAAAGGAGCCACATTTGACTTAACTCTCAATTCCTCCTCGCAGGTACCTGCATCTCTTTCTTCCTCCTCTTATCAGTGACAAAAATGTTCACTAATTTAACCCATCGAGCCCCATCACACATCTTACCGAAACTAATTGCAGTCAATTTCTTTCGCTCCATACAATCTTCAAAAGGATAACAATACCACAACTGTCTCCCATAGAAAGACTCACCAAAACGATTTCCCATCGTCGCATAAAACTCTTCAGCTTTACAATCGAAGGTTGACATCTCACCACCAATATAAGCAACTTCCCCACCATTGGTAGTCCAATACCCACCAAAATAAATTGTGAATGTTACTTCCACATCGTTCACACTACAAACGACATAACAAAAACAACAATTCAATATAAACACTGAACTTGACCGAAATCAAACACAAACTCGAAAACACTACGATCAATAACTCGTAAACACTACAATTGAAACTTTGAAATCAAACCATTACCTCATCTTGTCTTCTCAATAACTCGTAAACACTACGATCTCGATTCCTTTGATTTCGATTCGAGCCGCCTACACGAACCCTACACTCTCGCAACACTCCTTACGGTTTCTTAAAGTCCCCTGAACACGAACCCAACACAATCGAATCTAAAACTAAATTGCTCCTTTCCAGTACAACCCATAGATCTATGTTTCTCTTCCTTGATTAGCCATGTCGACACTCACTCAAGAAGAAGAAGAAGAAGAGAAACCCTAAATCAATTTTATCCCCAAATCGATTTTATCCCCAGTTTGATTTTATCCCCAAATGACAAACGATGACGTTTATCCCCAAATGACACACGACAAAATGACGTCATTTTATTAACCGGCAATTACACATCAACGCTGACTAAACAGCCGTTAATCTTGCACTTAACACCGTTTGGACGGATGTTCTAATCTTATAAAATTCATTGAGTTTAGGTAGGATATTTGAATTAAAACTGAGTTGAGATAGTTATTTGCAGGGTGTCAAAGTTGGGGTATAAAAAAGCGTTTCAGAAATAGTTGGGGTATATTTTTGCCGTTTTATAAATAAATTAAAATAAATAAATTAATATTAAATTCATAATATAATGTAAAATAGAATTATAAAACCAACCAAAATTTTTAAGATTAAGAAAATAATATCTAGATATTAAAATAGAAATGCTTCACATTTATTTTAGACCATTGACATATATATTGTCTACTTTTTTTTTTCTGGGAAAAAAACTTAAAAATACCACATCTATTTTTTCTTTGGAAGTTTAATACCTGGTCTTTTTTGATTGGAAGTTTAATACTTGGTTTAATTTTGGCTGTTCAATAAAATTTTGGTTTATATTTATGTTGGTAGATTAGGACCCCGTGGTTAACAGCTGTCAAGTGTCGTGACAGAATCACTAACTATAGTTAAAAATTAACAACACATGGTTAATAAAATCCACTGAAAGACATTGTTGCCCTTCACTCTTGTTTTTCCCCAAATCGCGAACCCCTAACTCAATTTGTTATTCCTCTTCTCTTCCTGTGTTAATCGAGAGAATGATGAGCCAAAGTACAGGGTCTGATGCAAATTCGAGTCGGATTTGGGGTCCTTTTTGCTGCAATTGTAGTAGAGCTATGATGCTTGCAAAGTCTTGGACAAATGAGAATCCAGGTAGAAGATTCTTTAAGTGTGTTGTTCATGGTTTTGCAAAGTGGGCAAATCAAGAAAAGCCATACGGTTGGCAGAAGGTGAGTTTACTGGAGGCTAGAGATGAGATCTAGGTACTGAAAGAATCTCTTAAGGCAATGAATGTGACTGGTTCAGCTGCTATCTCCCCTGATTTAGTGAACAAGAAGCTTGAAAGTGATGCAAAGAAGAAGCTTGAAATTGAAGTGATGGCTGGTAATGAAAGGGAAAAAATGCTTAGGCAGTTTATCTTATTGTCTTGGGGAGGTTTCATTGTTGTCATAGCCATGATCCTTGTAATGGGAAAGAAGTAGCTTATTGTTTCTTTTGTTTTTAAGTGTGTTGTGTAAGAAGAAGTTAACTCCTATGGTGTAATGTTTGAAATGAAAATCTCCTAATTTAATTGATCTGAAAGAGTAATTTTGTTAGTTATAAAGATCCAACATCCCAAAAAACAAAAAAATGATCTGACCATAAGGGGCCAAAACAAAGTGAACATCATACATTGATCCTAGATAGCAACAAAAGACATACAAACATTCTTCTACTTCTTGTCAGGTTGCCAAACATCATACACCTTATCATTCCAAGGAGACATAAAAAACACAGGCGGTCTTGGAGTTGGAGGTTCATCCGACCCTTTACCACGTCCCTTGCCACGACCCTTGCCTTCTCCATTTTTACGACCAGGAGGCCGTCCACGACACGTCCTTTTGCAGTTGTGTTACCTAGACCACTAGTGGTAGGTGGAGCACTTGAATGTTGTGGAACATGTGGTTTTTGTGTTGATTGGCTTTGAGCAATAGGTGGTGTTGATTGGGTATGAGCTCTATGCCACCTCTTTGGTGCATTTTCGATGCTCCATGGATCATCATTATCCTATAAAAAAATCGGATGTGTTAACATTGCAATGACTATTACATATCATATATTTAAAAAAAATAGGGTCAAATTGCTTACCAGACGTTTCCTCGGTCTTCCTCTCTTGCGTGCAGGAGGTAGTTGCACAGCTTGGTTTTTGCAGGTTCCCTTATTGTGACATATTCGCTTACAATTGCTACAGGTCACAGATTTACCTTCACGAGTGAGCTTTGTTGGATTACTTGATGATTCAGCTGGCTCTTTTATCCTATCAAACTTTTTTGGACGCCCTCGCTTTTTCCTCTTATCAGGCACTTCAATTTTCCCTTTGCCTGTTCTCCTCCACAATCTTTCCCCATTAACAGGATCTATGTTATCCTTGTAAGTTGCTTGCCAGACAGATGTTTGTAAACGTCTATCAATATAGCTGCAAAATAATGTATAACATCAGTTCATAATGTATAAGACAATGAAGTAAGCACATTCCCATCAGTTCATAATGTATAAGACAATGAGTTAAACTTACTCTTCTGGATCGCGATTATGTTCATTGATGACATAAATGGCATGAGGACAGGGTATGCCTGTGAGATTCCACTGGTTGCAAGCACATTTCTACGAAGAAGATTGACACAGAAACTGCCACTTCCCTCGAAGACCTCGTATTTGTGCTCACCACTCTTGATGACTGAACAAAACTTGGAAGATCTACGATTTGCTTCTAGTATTAGCATTATCTTTGGTGGGAACCTCTCTTCACATTTCTGTGTCTTTGCAGCTAGCCTACAATTACGCTTCATTGCTATTCTTCTGGCTTCCTCGAGCATGTTTATGACTGGCATTTTCCTAGCATCTTTAATTGTCTTGTTGAAACTCTCAGAAAGGTTGTTGCAAACATCCTCACAGCTAGAGTGATAACCAAAGAAGGCTCTGCACCATGTCTTGGGATCTGTCTTCAGCAAATCTTCACAAGCAAGTGGATCATATGTTCTCAAAGCTTGAATGTTATACATATAATCCCCTTATGTCCCACTGTATGCAATAGCCCAGAAGAAACCTTCATGAGCGTAATCACCATGTGCCTTCCTCCAGTTGGCAAATATGTGTCGAGCATAATGCCTATGTTCTGCGTTTGGAAGCAACTCCCCAACAACATTGATCAAACCCTTCTGCTTGTCAGACATAATAGTAAGACCATCCCCTAAATCCAAAAGCAAATCATTCTTCAACTTCTCAACGAACCAAGCCCATGATTCATTGTCTTCCACTCTAACTATTGCCCAAGCAATATGATAAATTCTGTTGTCTGCATCCCTACCAACAGCTGCCATAATCTCCCCTTTAATTCCCATTTCAAAAAAGCTCCATCCAATCCATAATAGGCCGACAACAACTCTTCCAAGTTCTTCGTAATGGCTCAAAGCATATATAAAACTTATCAAATTGTTGCTTGCCATTTGCTTGAGGAATGGTGACAATCTCAGTGGAAGTATCCTCGTTAGACCTCCGAAGCTCATATTCATAATCCCACAGTTTTGCAAACTATTGCCTCTGAGTTTCCATCACCAAATTAAACGCAATCCTCCTTGCTTTCTGACATATCCATTTAGACACAGAAATCGTGTACCTCATCATAATTTCACCCTTAATGTCGGTCCAACTCAAAGTCGGCCTTCTTCTTGCTTCATCTCTAAATAATCTTCCAATAACCCCATGTTTCAACATTCTAGATTTACCACTCACAGCATGATTATGACGATCAACATACGTTCGCACCATCCATTTACCTATGCGCTTCTCCACAGAACAATGAATCTTCCAAGGGCACTTCTTGTGGCTGCATATTGCCGCTAGTTGTGTTTGACCCCATTTACACAACTTCACATCATAATTCATCTTCAATACATACCTCAATAGCTGATCCTTGAAATCCTCTCCACTATGAAATTTCTGCTTCAGCCACAAGTAAGGTTCTTTGTCCTTCGCGTAGTTGGCTCTTGATATCTCTTTCTCGTGGAGTTCAAACGTATCCCATTCTTCGTCTGTGTCCATAGCAGGCTCAGGACGCTCAACATCCTCGCATTGCCTATCAATTTCTTCATCCTCCTCAGCATCACGCGCAACGTTCTCTTCCGCTTCACGTTGTGCTTCTGCTTCTGCTTGTCGCATAGCTTCTTCTCCAGCTTGGTTATTATCCTCACCCTCACCTCCTGAATCTCTATTAATTTCATCATAAAAGGCACTAAAAAGAGGATCACCAGTTCCTACTTCCTCTATCAGATCATCTCCCTTATCTTCTACTCGATCATCTCCCTCATCTTCTACTCTCTCTTCTTCAGCATCCTTGTCTGACTCCGCATCCTCTTCAACGTCACACTTTGCTGGAAATGTCAGTTCAGACATACTTTGCTGGATGTAAATGTCGACTTCCCCACCAATCGAAGCTTCATTACACAGCTGTCTAATCCCATCATCTTTGTTTTCTTCGATAAGTCTTGCTGTAGCTATGTCTTCCTGTGGTAGCTTGTATTAAACTTGTTCTACAACACCCGCTACTCCATTCTCAACGCAGAACTCCTCGAAGATTGACCATGTCATCAGATCTGGGTCAATCATCATATCTTTCGCCTGGATTCCTCCAATGTAATCAAACGACCCATCCTTGTATTCGACATCTCCTTTGTAGTGTATATTGAGTTTCAAATTTTCGAAAGCACTGCACAATGAAAAATTAAGTGATTAGCCATGTAACTATGCTAACAAGATGTTCGATTTCGACAGTTATAAAAATATCCCCAACCCAGAAGAAAACATGAACCGCAAATCTAATAACTAGTTAAATACTTTGACGAGATTACGATTACATACCTCATCTCGACAAATCCAAAATGGCAACAATTCGCATGTAATCAAACGCCCAGATTCATCGATTACTTAGATTCCAGAAGATTGGATTTTCAATTTGGGGGGTTTCGCGAAGAGGTAGAGCTGAGGAAGAGCAAATTGATTTAGGGTTTTCAATTTGGGGGTTTCGCGATTTAGGTTTAGGATTTGGGGGTTTTGCGATTAAGGGCAACAATGTCTTCAGTGGGTTTTATTAACCACGTGTTTTCAATTTTTAACCAGAGTTAGTGATTCTATCACGACACTTAACGGCTGTTAACCACGGGGTCCTAATCTACCAACATAAATATAAACCAAAGTTTTATTGAACAGCCAAAATTAAACCAAGTATTAAAATTCCAATAAAAAAAGAACAGGTATTAAACTTCCAAAGAAAAAATAGATGGGGTATTTTTAAACTTTTTCCCTTTTTTTTAGCAAAGAAGAAAAACTTAACATTTATTTTAGATATCTTTTATACTATAAATCACAAGTCACTTGACCAATTAAATCTTGCCACATCAGATTATAGTTTTTTCTTATTAAAATTAAAAAAAAACATTTATCACACAACTCGGAAAAAAATGCCGAGCAGAAGAAATAAAGCCAAAAAAAAAATAACTGTTGATTTTTCTCCCACTCTCCACATTTAAGGTGATTTTATAACTGATTTCACTTCTATTTAAATTATAATTCAGTTTCTTTTATCTATAATCCTCTTTTTTCATCGTTTTTTTTATTGATCATCTAAACTATATTTCCTCTGTAATCTTCTCCTCTCCTCTCTATTCATCTTTTTCATGGTCACTCATCTAAATTACAGTTATAATTCTCAGACAGGTAAATATTTAAACGTTTGTTCATATTCATAGACTTTCTCTTTAAATATTCAGTTGGAAGATCCTAATTGTTGATGAGGTGGAGAACTGAATACAAAAACAAAATTAGATAATGATAGCTCATATATATTGGTACTACCTTCACCTCTACAATTTTTTTATTCATGTAAATATAATAACAAAATTCATTGCACCTACCGACTTATTAATTTGATGATTGTTATTTTTCCACATTTATCTAATTAACATTTACGATTATTTTTCTATAAATAATTATAAATTTATAGGGAGACTTTCCTAATTTGGTAAAAGATTTGTTTTAAAAAAATTGTTATAACTAATATTTTTATAAAATCAATTACAAGAAAAATAACAATTATCATGTTTTAAAGATAACACTCAATTATTTTTATATAATAAAAATATTAAAAATGAACTCTAATAAAAATTAATGAGTATATATATACATATATTTAGATAATTTTGTATAATTATTAATTTATATTATTGATGGACCATATATTTACAAAGGATTTTCAAAAAAATATTATTTTATTATATTATCGAATAGTGTCCAAATTACACTAGTCCCAACTTGGGACCGAAAAAATTTATTAATTTATAAAGATTATTAATTTAACGAGTATTAATTTATAGAGGTTCTACTGTATGTATGTTATTTTTATTTTTTTTTGATTAACCCAAAGATAACCTATGATCCTAATAGATTTATCCAGATAAATCCATGAACCAGTTGACGAATCCATCAAAACCCATTTATTTATATGGTTTTACAAACTTAACCCATACCCGTTAAAATAATAGACAAATAGGTAAACCCATGAGTTTCTATCCATTTTAACACCCCTGATTAGATATGATCATAGAAGAGGTAAAGAGTTACAACAACAAGGGTTCCATGTCTTCTCTCCTAGTCATTACAAAGGTTCTTCCAACACAACAAAGACACAGAAAGAAAGAAAGAGAGCGTATTTACAAAGTGGAGTAGAGACGGTGAGAGAGAGAGAGAAGTCAAGGAACGGTCAAGCGATCAGAGCCAAGAGGCTTCAATGAAGATATTAGACGAAGGAGATGTAGTCTCTCTACAAATGGTTTCAACACAGCTTCTTCTTCAGGAGGAACAAAGGCCAAACATATGCTCAGCTCTTGTACCGCCTCTCCATATTGCCTGCTCCACATTATACCAACAATTCAAGATCTTTTGTTTTGATATCACTAAACCGACCAATTTACAGAACAGGGACAAGCAACAAAAGAACCATTCTTTGTAAAGATTTAAATCTATTACCTTTCGTAGTACAGCATCATACCAAGGTCTCGGCGAAGTACCCAGTTATGAGGTTGCAAAATCAACAACCTTTCTGCAGCAGCTATAGCCAACCTTTTGATCAGCAGAAACCGTATGTTAGGCCGAGAAAAATTAAAGGGTTTGCGAAATCTTTATTCTTTCAAGTTTTTTACCTAAGCTCTTGAGGCCGCAGCAATGGGAAATTAGAACTACTGATGTTGTTAAGTTGACTAAGAGGAGAAGTCAGCATTAGTCCAGGGGATGACTTCGTAGCACGTCTCCAGTGAAGCCTCTGCAAATAACCAAAAGACAATATAGAATCTTTCAGTATGAAATCTTTTGGAGTTAAAGATTCGTAGTTTAGTTATTATAGGTGATTAAGGACTTACAATCAAATTGGCAAGAGCAATTCCAATAATGTCTCTGTTTGTTGCGATGTCGAGGTCTTTAAGTGACTTTGCGGTTAAGTCTGATGCCATTGATCCAGGATCATCAACGCAGCTTCCATTGACAATAGAGAACAAGCTCTGTCCTGAAGTTACTTTAAAGAGTTCCTCAGGATACTCCGTTTCAGGCCAAATCAGAAAATCTTCCCCAACTGGAGATCCAACAATTGGCACATCGAGGCGCTTACAAACTTCAATGTATATTACACTAATCAGAAATGCTGCACATGGAAGAAAACAAAATCAATTAAAGCTTAGAGACAACAACTGAGAAAAAGGGTAACTCTGATTGAGAAAGCCTAAAGATGAAACTATTTACCAGTGCTGCTTCTACAGTTAAGTACAGAGTGAAGGTAGTAGTGTTCTGGGTCTAAAGTAATAGATGTCCTCTTGAAGCCTCTCAAACCGAAAAGAACTGCATTTACAGCTTCAAGAACTTGTACCATGTGGCAGCCGATGTCTCGTGAGACTAATTCTGCCTCTACGTCTTTGGCAATTGCATCTATTTTACTCAACCAGTCGGAAACACTCTTTTCATCTAACTGCAATAGTTCCTCAGAATCTGACTCACTTGAATCAGATTGATCTTGGACACTTTCCCTCTCGTTCATGAGTGACTGAGCATCTCTCTTTCGGTTAAAAGCCATGTAGGCTTCATCTTCAGCAGCAATGTAAAACAGAACCTGTGAGTCAATTTCCATAAGTAAATTAGCAAAAGCTTCAAGGATATGACATACATATAGAAACTTCAACAGACTGTGTTATTCTCAAATCATCAGAAACCAACTAGAGGGTCAACAAAAACCATAGTCATATCATGTTCAGTAATGGTCTGAAGCAAGTCACCAAGAGTCAGAGATTATACCTTAAGAAGAGAAATTTCTTATATACCTTTGCAATCGAAATTTCACTGTCTTTCGATTGGATAGAGATCTCTCGAGCAAACATTTGTCTGGCTGACTTAGTGACCTGTTATTTGAATTAAATCAAGAAACAACAACATGAGAACAATCCTTATGAAAACTAACATCAACAATAATAATCTTTTCAGATATCATCAGTCACAGTCACTATATAGATATTACTATTGCTCCAAGGAAGGAAGAATCATATAGTGGATTTACAAAATTGAACCTCTTGGTAAGTTTTGGGTCTCGGTGAGTCTTTCTTAAGCTGACAGAGAAAGAGAGGGTAAGCAGAAGAAGCTGAGGCAGTCCCAGTCCTGTTCCGAGGAAAAGGGATCTTCTTTTCAATTCCAGTCCAAGAACAAGGACGGCGACGTTGATCATGATCATACCTGACGATCGTTAAAGAACATAAACCCATGTATCCCAAACACGCAGACTCATACCACAAAACTCTCAATTTCTAAACATTTTTACCAATACCAGCATAAGAAGTGAAGGGATAAGTAAATCACCTGAGAGAAGTGGTATGATGACCAAATCCAACAAATCTGGAAGCTGGTGAAGAAGACGCCGTCATAGTCATCATAGCTGATGCAGAGCCCAAAAGAGCAAACGAAGATGATCCACACAACATTTTTGTTTCTTTGATGGGGAGAGAGAGAAAGATTTTTTTCAAAGATGAAAATTTTCGTAGATTTGAAAAAGATTGAAGTTTTATAAACAAGAAGAAGAATCTTCAGAGATGATGATGATGAGACAAGAAACGAAAGAAGAAGAAGAAGGTTTGTGAATACTAGAATTCAAATTCATGGATATGGCGTCTGGATAATCACTTCCAGCTAAAGAATAATCTGAGAATCTACAAGGAGTAAAGCAATTGCGCAAGTACAATCGAGATTTACCCAGTTCCATATCAAGCAATGCGATTGACTTATAAAAATGGATGCTTTCTTCTGATTCTTTCCCCAAAAAGACGATTCCTTTAAACCAAGAAAGTGGAGAAAACAGAGGAGGGGGAGGAAGAGAGAGGTTGGAGCATTGTTGTATTCGATGTGGGTTTTAGAGAAGGAATCTAGGGTTTTTTATATCAGAAGGATCTCTTCTCTTGAGTAAGTTCTCTCTCTCTCTCTGTCCTTCTGTGGTGGTGATAATGGCGGATTTGGTAAAAGGAAGATAGAAGAAGAGGTTTTTAAAAAGGATGATGACAACACTTGTTGCACAGTTACAAATTATAAATTCATATTCTCAAAATTTCCTAAAAGTTTTTTTTTTTCTTTTTTTCTAAAATATTATTTTTGCCTCCTTTGTGCGTTACTATATATTTTTTTGGAAATATATTAACGATAACTAAAATTACTCAAATTTTTTTACTTGTTTTACCACAATTTTACAAAAAAAGAAATCTTATTTTTTTACCAATAATAAGGAAATTGGTAAAAAGTTATTCTTTCAATTTTACAAAGAGTGTTATTTTGGAAAAAAAAATTTGTTTCACAATAAATACATTTTACATTTTCAATGAGTGTTTTAATGCTAAATTTTTTTTTCTACTTATAAACTCAAAACTATTTTTATTGAAATTAGATCATTAATCACTTATTAAATAGAAGCAAATATGTATAATTCTAATTTTTCTTAATTTATGTGAAATATGTAAAAATGACACTTTTTTGTGAAATTCACAAAGATAATATGATTTTGGAACATTGACATTTGTCTGACGCCAAACAAAAAACATGAAACAACAAACAAATTATACAACCAAAGTACCAAACGAAAAAAATTGCAAAAGTAAAAACAGAAATAAAGCGAGAATCACGACACGTATCATATGCATGAAACATCCAAAAACTTCACTGACAAAAAAAAAGTGAAAATTTTAAATTTTTAACACCTATTTTCAATACATTATACATCAGTTATGAAATTTTGGAATGTGCAAATAAGCGTTTCGAGTTTTGTTCCATAGTTAGTAACAGTTCCATAGTACTGTATAATACTCCCTTGGTGCAATTAATTAATAAGGAAGAAAACACATTACTACTCCCTCTGTTTCAAAAAAAATGTCATTTTGACACATTTCACACAAATTAATAAAAGTGTAAATTATACCTGTTTGTCCCTATTTAACTAGTGATTAATGGTTTAAATTCAATGAAAGAACTTTGAGTTTAAGGGTAAAAAAAAAAGTGTAGCATTAAAGGGACATTGGAAATGTAGAATGACACTCTTTATGTAACAAAATTTTTTCTCCAAAATGACATTCTTTGTAAAACGGTGGTAGTATTATACTATGGAACTATTACTAACCACAGCAAAAACATTTCTCTCCCGAATAGAGCTAATTTCTCTGGTGAGATTAATTGTACGAATGTAATTTCTCTATTAGTTAGTGCCATCTCAAAGAAACTACATTATTAATTGTTATTAAGTAACAACAAAAAAGATGATAAAATCAGATTAAATTTTAGTGGTTTGTTTTTGACTAAAAAAAAAAAGAGTTTTAGTGGTTTGTAACTTTGTATTAACATCATCATATTCAAGTCTGATAATAATGTGTGTGCATAGCTTTGAGATACATATAAAAACCATGTATATATTCACCATATTTTATTGTAGTGTATTCTTAATTTAGAACTAAATATTTAGACATGCAAATGGCTCTATTTTTCTAGTATTAAAAGGTCACATATTTTTGTCATAATTACTTCAATTATTTAAAATATCTTAAGTTTTGGTCCGGTATATTTCTTAGATTCCTCAAAAGTCGAACCTACATAATTGTAAACTTTTCTCCTTTTCCCGCCAAACCTACTAGATAATTAATTAGAAAGATATTTTTGATTAGGTCGATAACTTTTTATGTGGTTCTGAATTTGATACATTGGATTTTGGAACTGATCTTTTAATTAAATTTTAATTAGGACATTTTTTTCCCAGACATGAGCATATATTCCCGCAGATCCCTTATATAAAGAAAACTGGATAATGTAGCCGCTTGTCTTTATATTTTTATAAGAGTTATTTTTGTCTACTTACTTTTATAATTTGAAAGTGGTTTGCTTACTTTAAATGAGATTCGATTCTGATAGACGAATCTAATGAAAATTACATGAAACTGAGTATGAGATAAACCAATAATACTGTAGTTTTTGCTTTCTTGCTTTTTCTTCGCACAAAACTTTTTTTTCCTCTATTTCTGTCTTTTCTAGATATTATGGAAGTAGTAAGTGGATGATATCCTCATCCAGAACGATTGGTAGGAGCACGGCACAATCATCATTGGTATGAATAATGGAAGTATGTATGCTAAACAATGGTGTGAATAATGGAAGTATGTATGCTAAATAATGGAAGTATCTGTTGCATATGGGTTTTACCCTGCCTTATACATGCCTCCAACTTGGCCTATTCATGAAAAAAGTGCATAATATTGGATTCAAACCGACGGCCCACCCTTTCGTCAATCTAGTCTTTAGAAATATTGACCGACCAGATCATCCTAATCAGACCGACGAAGCTTTTAGAAGGCCCAATAAAAACGGACAGTCTAATAAATGACAACCCATAAAAAACCGACCACCGAAAGTGGTATCATATCGGTTCCAAGGCAAAAGGATGGAACATCTCATTAACTATAAATACCGAAGAAGCGATGTGCAAAAGGATCATGTGACATAGAGCAAGAATCATGAATTCGTCCCATTCTAGTTTAAGTGTTGTTAGTCAAATTCAGAATACACAATTGTGTAATTAGCTGATCGACTTTTAGCGTAATATCTATTGTAAACTGGACAATCTTTAACAACCTTAATAAAAAATCATTTGTTTCGCTTCCTTTAGTTATTATTCTCGATCTAGTAGCATTACTCGTTCAATAGTATCTAATCCTAACAAGTATGTATATAAAAATTAAATGGATTTCACGTACGTAACTACACAAACAAAACGCGTGAAGAAAATACACTTATATACATACGATAGACTAATAGTATTAGTAATGTTACGTTTACCTAGTTTTGGATACTTTATTTTTCTTAACCAGATTAATATAATCATAATCGTTGTTTTATGAATATATTTTTGTTGTTAGAAACTTTAGAATGATTTTATGTTCATCATAGAATTAGGTATTATCAATGGTCAACTACTCTTACTATTATCCATGTCATGGTTAACCCATTATGTATGTTTTAATCGCGAAATGTTAAAAGTAACATATACATTTCACATTTGCTTTTAGAAATTAGTTTAAATATCAACTCAAATATATCTTGAGCAATGAGGACAAAAAAAAAAAAAAACGATCTTGACTTATTTACGTTATTGAGTGACGTTAAAATGGAATATTACTATTGGGATCCTGACGTTAAAAAGACTAAATCAAAGTATCAACTTGAAAGGAGTGCTTGCCCCACATGACGATGGCTGATTGACAATAGTATTTAATAGTTTATATCGAGTACTAGTTTTTCAAAATGCTTGATAATGTTTATATTTTATATATATTTTTTTTGTCAAATAGTAATGTATATATATATATTGAGAAAATGTATATATATATATATCAATTATATATAGAGTAGATCAATTATATATAGAGTGGAAACGTAGGGCTCCGTATGGAATTAGCTACGATATCCCAAACTCCACTATCCATATCCTTTTTTTTTGTGTGTCAATTATTTGTTTTGTTCTTGACCTTCTTTTTATTGGAGTTTATATTTTTATTATATAAAGTAGCTAGACCATAATTGGAAGGATAACACGTATGTATGACTATGATGAATTGGCTGGTTGTGTGGATGAGAGATTCGTTATAATAAAAACCTGCATATATTAATGATGTCAGGCTCGTTTGTGATTGTTACTTCAAACCTTTTTTTACATTAGTTTTTACTAGGAATTGTTACCTAATAGGCGAATATATGCAAATTATACTTAAAATTATGGTACAAAAATGCATCATAAGAAAGTTGAACAGCCAAAAGAACTATGAGAGTGTACGTAGTTAGTGTAAGGTATGCAAGTTTTGCTAATCGAACGTCATTATTTGAGCAAGATGTTTCCAAAGTATATATATAATTTTAGTAATGGATCAATCATATGATATCACCGTACTACGCAGCACGCATCTAACTTCAATTATATGCCAACTTGCTTTTATAATATTTGTATAAATTGGAAAAGGCAAAATATTTTATGTTTTTTTTTTTTTGTATCATCAGAAATCTAGATTTGTAGATATATTGATTTGAGGAACCTTCCCATGAAGATTGGACCTATACTTACACTGGTCTCTCTTTTTCAAAGCTGGCAGTCTCATCCCTTTATCCTACGGCCTACCTAATCTTTTTGTCTCATGAATTGCATCACACTGGATGGATAACTTAACTATTGATATACACTATACATATATATATATATATATATATATATTTTTTCCAGTTTTAGTATATAGTTTTCTGCCATTTTTCACAAATAAAAAAGTCTCGAATATTATTGTTTAAACACCACTACAAATGATAAATTGGTACCAGACGTATGTCATCATGTCAGCACTCTTACACGATTGACCAATTTTTTTTTTTTTTCACATTAGGCATAACTCACGAAGTTTCAGTTTCCTATATTATATTTTTGGTAGATTTGTCAATGTAAATATATAAACTCTACCATGAATCGACGTCAACGTACGAATATTAAACTGATAAGAAAAGACGACTAGATAACATAAGAAAACTAGACTCGAGTGCACTCTCTCTGTTTGTCACAAGACTAGACATGAGTACACACCTAAAAAGAACAAAATCCTAATTTGTGATATTTGACTTATTTATTATTGGCCTATAGGGGTTTTAAAAGACAAACTTAATGTACAAGTTAATATCTGTTTTCCACAATTATATGTTTTTCTTATGTTAACAAGATGCAGTATACAAATATTAGGATAAATTATCTGTTTTAGTTAGTCTATTAACTATACATATAAAATGCTCATCAATTAATAATTTGTATATTTTCATGTATAAATATATATATGGTTTATGAAGTAACCAAAGGGCACATTAACACCATAATATACCTTTAAGCAGCTTTTTTATATACTTTTAACCATTTTGGCTGTTGTTAACTTGTTGGGTTTCGTAATTAAGAAGTAAGAACTCATCAACTGTAATTCGCTTATGAATCAAATGTTCAAATGGACTAATTAATTCATTTCACTAACAAAATAGTTTTTATTCATTTTTATAAATTTTGTTAAATAATATTTTCTTCATTTCAAAATATAAGATGTTTTAGGTAAAAACATGCATAATAAAAATGTCTATTTTTAATTTTTTTATCAATCATAAATAAATAATAAAAATATAAAATTAATGAAATGTTACCTATAGTTGAAAATATTTTATATTATAAAACAACTTGTAAAACATCCGTTTAGAAATCGTAGGCAAAATTATTGGAACCAAGGTATTTAATCGGGAACGGTCCGTTGAGAATGAGATGACTCGCGTAAGATGGGCTTAATTTGGGCCTAAGCTCAAAATTTTTTTCGCCAAATCGACCCGTTTGGATATCGTCCATGGCGGTATGGACACGAAGCGAACACAACAGCTGAATAGAGGAGTCGGCGAAGAATAATAGCACCGAGAAAGACGAAAATGGTAGGTGGAAGCGGCGGTGGAAGAGGAGGAGGAGGAGCTTCGGCGGATCTTCACTCAGCAGCACGATCCGGTGATTTAGCGGCAGTTCAATCTATCATCAGCTCTAATCCGTTGGCTGTTAATTCTAGGGATAAGCATTCTCGGACTCCGTATCCTTTTTTATCTTTTTCTATCTCAGCAAAATCACTCCTCTTCGATATTGATCCTGGTTGATCATGGAAGTTTGAATTCTCTAGAGTCGTTTCGTTTCTCTTATGATTGCTGAATGTTATTTGATACGGCCTTAGTTAGGGTTCACGGCGAGCTCCGTGTAGTTTTCAAAACCTAGTTATCATTTGTTCGGGAATTTACAGGCTTAGATAGGTAAGCACGTTTATGCTGAGAATAGTGAACTGCTTGTATTGTATTTACATCTTTATATAGCCTTACCTTCCTATTCTCTGTTAACAAGTCTTTCTAGGTGTTTAATCTTTTGATACTTCACATATGAGCTATGAAAATGGCCAATAAGCTATGTGGTTAGAGGATTACAGCTAGAGAGATTGATAGATTTGACTTAGCTGGTTGTTTGTCTGCTTCAGGAAGAGTGATTTACTTTTCTTATTTTCCTTGCATGACTTTGTTGTCTATTTCTTTGTCCTTAACATCATGATCCCTTGGGGAAATAGACTACACTTAGCAGCATGGGCAGGCCACAATGAGGTTGTGAGCTACTTATGCAAGAACAAAGCCGATGTTGGTGCTGCAGCAGTAGACGACATGGGTGCAATTCACTTTGCTTCCCAAAAGGGGCATTTGGAAGTTGTGAGAACTCTATTATCCGTTGGGGCTTCTGTGAAATCTATCACCCGCAAGGGACTTTCACCTCTTCACTATGCTGCTCAAGGTTCTCATTTTGAGCTCGTCAAGTATTTAGTTAAGAAAGGAGCAAATGTCAGAGCCACCACAAAGGCTGGGAAGAATCCAGCAGATGTTGCGGGTAATGCAGAGACCCAAAAATTCCTTGAAGAATGTGAAGAGCAAGCGAGGAAAGCTAAGGCAAACAATGAGAATAAGACAGAAGAAGTGAAACCTGAGAGTTGTAGCAATGAAGGAGATACCAAGGATCTGAAAAGAAAGGATTCTGAGGATGGAAACGACGAGGGGAAAGAAGAAGCTTCTCAGGTAGCTAAAAAGCCAAAAGTTGCTCTTTCTCATCTTCAGGAGACTGATGACACAGAAGCTGATCAAGAAGAAGATACTGAGGAGCCAAATAATGTATCTTGTTCTAATCCATCAGAAGTATCTACTTAACTAGAGTTGTAAGATCCATTATATGAGATAAGTCAGATAACTTTTGTTTGTTCGTAAAAGTCTGTAAAAGAATCCATCAGTTTCCATTTTAGAATTGGTAAAACAGATTTTGGTTTTAGGCTGTTCAATCAATCCTGTATTGCTTTCTTTTGCTTTAAATGATTTAAGATTACATCACACAACTGTCTACGAATCATTACACCCACTCACTGACTCTCAAGTAATGTTTTTTTTTCTAAGCCTTTGGAAAAAGAATTTTTAAGTATTGTCTCGCCATCCATCCGAGAACCGAGAAGTAAACAAGTACCAAACAAGCACGCTTCACTTGTACCAAGAGATTCACATTAGAAAACTGGTTCTTAACTGAACAACAAGCCTGAGGGAACCAAGATTTCGCATGCCTTAAGATCCGTACGATGAAGACTGTGATCATGGAAGTTGCGAAGCCAGAGACAATACCAGCGATCACATCATATTTCCAGTACTTTGGTGTTACTTCTCCATTAAGCCATGACTGTAACAGTTTAGAGATTCTGGAAGAAAAGCCAATGAAAGAGGATCAATTTGGTGAATAACAATGCCAAGACAAGACAATACTGAGAAACTAAACAGATGATAGAACATTCGTATATCTTTCCACAAAACAAACACCTCAATCGCTGTGCTATTACAGATTATTATGGCTATTATGATTCTTCTTCATCACTCTCTTCTAGAGGGTATGTGTTTGTTATGATAAAAGAATGAGAGAAAACATAACAACTTACACAATAGAGTATTGCTTAACAATGTCAGTGAAAGAAAGATCATTTGCTGGACAACCGAAAAAGCTATCCCGATAAAGCTTTATTTTAGGAATCCCCAATGTGTACCAGCAATCGTAAGTCTCATTCACCTGAACAAACAAAGATATTCTCCATCAGAAACACAATGCTACAAAAGAACAGTTAAACCAACTGATATCATCAAGTCAGAGAGAATCTATATGGTAAAAAAAACATGCCTTGAAGTTATCTTTGGTAAGCAACGCAGCACCAAAGTTAGGTCTACACTCAGGAGGAAGAGCTTCATTTGGTGCTTCTGAAAACGCTAGCCGTGTTTGACCCATTAAGTTATCTTTATACTCTACCTGTAAATGCCATGAAGTGATAAGTAAAATGCTCTTCTTTAGAAAGCGAAAGAGGAGATTTTGCTAACATATATCACACAACCTTGAAGACAGAAGCCCAATAGTAATCATACCGACATCTGAATTTATCTCTCTCAAAAGGGTAAAACACATGTTGTGCTTTGATGTTCAATAGTCCAATGCCACACACTTTAGAAGACCTAAGATCAACAGCTACATCAAAATGATACAAAATCCCAATTTAACACAAGAAGCCTATCAATTGATGATGAACTAAATTGAATCACAGCTTTATTATAACTTACAGCTAGAAACAATTTTGCAGCGGGAATGAAGAGAGGCGGAAGCAGCAGAAGAAGCAGAAGAAGAAGAATAAACCCACAATTCACCGATGAAAATCACAAAGAATCCTAATAGAAACGACAAGACTACGAAGCTGGTGATCGAGAAGACTATCACTGTACAGAATCGTAAAGCTAACGAAGACAAACTCCTCTTTTGCTTCTTTATCGTCGTCGTCGTCGACGACGTCGTTTCTTCGGAATCCATTTTTAAAGTTTCTTCTCCGGTGAGTGAGTTTTTTACTCAGAACAAAGAAATCGAAGATTCCATCTTTTCACGGTGATCTAATCACGACGGTCACCGGAAAATCAAATCATACAGATTCTTTTTTTTTTTTTTGTTAATCGCTTCTCTCTTTATTTTTCCCCTTTCAGAGTCTTTGACTATCGTTGTAAAATAAATGCAATTAAAACTAGGTTGATCCAATGTGAATGTGATGAAAGATTGCTGACTCAGCAAGTACACATGCCACGTGTTCCACATGATATGTTTGGGCTTTAAATGGGCCTGTATTTGGACTTTTTAAGTCTTTCCGAAAACATTCCACGACGCCGGTCTGCACGATTTACGAAGCTTGCTTGAGAATTTTGAGAAAAGGGCAAATCCGTAATTAAAACCACAATCGTGGCTCTGAAACGATGCGATGTTCCAAAATTCTTAAAACCCTTTGTTATTATAGTTTCCCTCTCAAAGTCTTCACCTTTTTCACCCTAATAATCTCCAATTCTTCAACCTCTGGTCTCTGTAGTTTCAAACCAATCTGTTTCCACCTCCCCAACGTTCCTCAATTTCGGATTCGTTCATAAAGATTCACCCTTTACCTCCTCGAATCGTGTTTGGGTGTGGTGGGTCAATCTAATTGCTTCCATTGGGTTTGTAAAGGCTTGAGTTTTTGTTCTGGGTCAGTCTAGTCTCTAGGGTTTTATATCTGTAACGATGGAGGTAGTTTTGACGGCGGGAGCAATCGGGAAGATAATGAGTGGAGAAGTGACGAGTGAGCAAGATATGATGCCGGTGTTGCAAGTGACGGATTTGAAGCATGTTAAGGCTCTTCAAAATCCAACGAGTGAGAGGTTTAGGATGGTTTTATCAGATGGGACGCACTTGCATCAAGGAATGCTCGGAGCTGATCTGAACAATCTTGTCAAAGATGGTTCTCTTCAATCCGGTTCGATTGTTAGACTTACTCATTTCGTCGGTAGTATCGTCCAGCAGCGAAGGTGATTTCTTTATCCGTTTTGTGGTTTTGTTTTTTTAAGCTTTTGATCTCTTTGATCTGTGAACAAAGTTTTTGAAGTTGGGATATGATTTGTTTTTGATGTTAGGATTGTTATTGTTATGGTACTAGAGGTGATAAAACCGAAGTGTGATATAATTGGGAATCCTGTTTCAATAAAGCCTAGTGTTCAACGTGGAGCCGATTCTGGTATTAACTTGAATACAACCGAGTCTAGTGGTGTCCGTCAAGTAATCAATACCGAGACTGGGAGAAGTAATGCAGCTATTTCACCTCAAGTTGTTCAAAGGCAAGTGTTTGGTACTGGTTCTAGTGAGTCTAGTGGTGTCCGTCAAGTAATCAATACCGAGTCTGGGAGAAGTAATGTAGCTATTTCACCTCAAGTTGTTCAAAGGCAAGTTGGTAGTGTTCCTGCATCAACACCTTCCACTCGAGCATTCAACAATCCGTCTGCAGGTCATGGAGCCCCTAGGCAGGACTATGCGCGTGATTCCTCAACCACTTATCCTCGTCAGCCTACTTATCAACCTCAACCACCAGCACCGATGTATGCAAACAGGGGACCAGTGGCAAGGAACGAAGCACCTCCTAGGATAATTCCAATTAATGGTCTTAGCCCATACTCAGGTAGGTGGACTATCAAGGCCAGAGTCACGAGTAAAGGAGAACTTAGGCAATACAGTAATCCCCGTGGGCAAGGAAAAGTGTTCAACTTTGATCTTCTTGATGCTGATGGTGGAGAGATACGTGTCACTTGTTTTAACGCTGTGGCTGATCAATTCTATGACCAGATTGTTGTTGGTAATCTTTATTTGATTTCAAGGGGAAGTTTGCGGCCTGCCCAGAAGAACTTTAATCATCTTCCCAATGATTACGAGATCACGCTGGATAATGCATCAACTATACAACAATGTTATGAGGAGGATGCTGCAATCCCGCGCCATCAGTTCCATTTCCGTACCATAGGTGATATTGAAAGCATGGAGAACAACAGCATCATTGATGTAATTGGTATTGTGTCATCTATCAGTACTACTGTTGCAATAATGAAGAAAAATGGAACTGAAACACAGAAGAGATCACTTCAGTTAAAGGATATGTCAGGACGAAGTGTGGAGGTAACTATGTGGGGTAACTTCTGCAATGCCGAAGGACAAAAGCTGCAAAGTCTTTGTGATTCTGGTTGGTTTCCTGTTCTTGCTGTTAAGGCAGGCAAGATCAGTGAGTTTAATGGAAAGGCAGTGAGCACCATTGGATCAAGTCAACTGTTCATTGATCCTGATTTTGTTGAAGCCCAGAAACTGAAGGACTGGTTTGAGAGAGAAGGTAAGAGTGTCCCTAGTATCTCCATATCTCGGGAGTTTTCCGGCAGTGCCAGAGTTGATGTTCGTAAAACAATATCACAAATTAAGGATGAGAAACTAGGGACCTCGGAAAAACCAGACTGGATTACAGTCAGTGCCACTATTATATACATGAAGTTTGACAACTTCTGCTACACAGCTTGTCCTATCATGAACGGTGATCGTCTATGCAGCAAAAAAGTCACAAGCAATGGAGATGGCACATGGCGGTGTGAAAAGTGTGATAAAATTGTTGATGAATGTGACTACAGGTATATATTGCAGCTCCAGATACAGGATCATACGGATATTACTTGGGTCACAGCATTCCAGGAGGCTGGTGAAGAGATAATGGGAATGTCTGCTAAAGATTTGTATCATGTGAAGTATGTAAATGAGGAGGAGGAACAATTTGAAAGTATCATCCGTAAGGTTGCTTTTACCAAGTACATCTTGAAGTTGAAGGTAAAAGAAGAAACATATGGCGATGAACAGCGTGTGAAAGCAACAGTTGTGAAAGTAGACAAGCTAAACTATTCATCAGATACCAAGACTATTTTAGATGCCATGAATAAACTCAGGAACAGAGATGCAAGTTCTCTTCCCATAAAGCCAGAAGGATCCCATCACAGCGCTGAGGTGGTTAACACTAGTATAGGAAACGCAGGAACCAGAGATCCCTCATCAGTCGAAAGAAGGGATTTCGGTTTACACGCACATCAATCGCGTCAACTTGGGAATGAGTATAGTAGTAGTGGCTCTGGGCCTCATGGTGGTGGTGTTTCTAGCTGCAATGTCTGTGGAAACAGTGGTCATGCTTCTGCAAACTGTCCAAGCGTTAACGAACCACAAGGGCAGTACAGAGGCGCGTCTGGGAGTTATGGAGGAGGACTACCTAGGCAACATGTTGGAAGCTACTGAGATTCACAATCGTCATTTGATGCTCTCACTCTTTTTTGTACACTTTTTGGTTTTGGTATTATGAACTAATTGCGGAGCGTTTCTGAAGTCTTTTTTGGTTATTTATGTATATTAGGTTTTTATTTTATTTTATGGTTAATGCAATCAACAAACTCGTTTTTGTAATTTTGTGTGACCTAATTTAAGTTTCTCAGCTAAGAATATGAGACTGAGTTGGGAACAATCAAACAGAAGAGAAGTACGATTTGTTATACTTCTAATTACTAAAATGTTACACTGAGAAGTATCTGCACCATAAATTTTGATTATGAAATCTTATGATCTTAAAAATTTTAGCACATAAACCATCTTTCTAAACTAGGAGGTTTTGGAGTTTGATGATGCTCATTGCTCTTCAGTGATCTTTTCTGTAATGTCCAGAAGAAAAAAAGGGAACCCTGGCTTTACGAAAAGAAGAGACCCTAAAAAGTCAAAAAAACTTTTAACTTACTTTACCACATAAAGGATATAGACTTTCATATTATACAATAATGTAACAGTTGATGATAACTCAAGTATAGATCTAAATAACATTACTAGTCACATGTAGCATACTAATTTTTACATGTGACTATAAATTAATATGCTACGAATTGTTTTGACAGTTGATGTTATTATATAACGTTTACAATTGTTTTCTACGATACTTGGTATCCGTTATTCGACTGTGCAAAGTCATCCATCTGTTACTTCAATTACTTACGCTCTACTTGTTAGAATCAAGTACCTGGTCATGAAACAGGTTAACCATTTTGCCATTTTGGTGAAGAAATTGGATTAAGATATATAAAAGTTATCTCATGACAAAATTTAGATTATGACTGGTCATCAAGTTTATCGTAACATTTTGGATGATAAAAAAAAACAGAATATGTTAATATGATGCTATGAAATAATATCTCTATGCACATTTGTTTTTTTCTTTTTTGGAATTCATGGCCTTTGCTAGCCATTATGTAATTCAGCCAAACACAGAAATAAATTATTATGGAATTGATTTTGACTCAATGAGTTGCTACTTTTTCAACTTTTGATATACATTTAAATTAAAATAAAATAATATTGTGGTGAAAAAAGACCTAAATGACACATGGGGAAGATGATGCACCATTAACAGATTCCACATGGGGGAAGGTGAGTTTCCAACTTAGACTTATTCAAAAGTATATGGTTCTTAACGCACAATACAACAAAATTACGTTATGATCCTTCTTCTGAGATCCGGCGATAATTGTGATTCATTCAGTTAAAGGATCTAAGAATTAGAGAAGGATGCTACAAAATGTAAGATAGATTCGGATTGTAGATTTATCAGAAATGAAGTTTTAAGGAGTGCTAATTGTACCAATATCTTACATAATAGACCGATACACTATTTACAACGACCATATACTAAAATAACTAGATAATTAACAGTACAACATGGAATATGTAAACAGTAGTACTGTATATTAGTACTATATAATACGTATGAAAGGAGGAATTAATATAAACGCGTTCTCGATTAGTCAACACTTAATAATAATAATTCAGTGAAGTAGTCGTGGATCTATCACAAGTGACAAAGCCACCGACTAACTCGGCTAACTTCAACTAATTAATTGAATTTTTTCGAATCTTCAAATGGGTTCGTGTTATTTTCATACTATAATAATTAAATACAACCATGTTCCGATTTGTATTCAATCCTTCTTCTACTTTTTATTTTTATTTTTATTTTTAACGGTTGGTTGTGTTAACCAGAGGAAGTAGAAATATACACAACAAAGTTTATTAGTAACTGAGATTATTTTAGTAAGATAAAAACAAGAGATATTATTTTAGGAGTTTTTTTTTTGTTTCTGTGTTAAAAGAGATTAATATAGTAGTTTTAAAGTAAATCGTTTTTGGTGTGTGGCTATCTATTAAAGTAGCCAATGATTAGAAAAAAAAAAAAACTCGAACCGGTAAAAATGAATCATTTTAAGTTTTTAACCAGTGTAAAAGAAGTACAATTATGAAATGTCAAAAACAAAAAAAAAAATTAAAAAAAATCACTCCCGGGAAATAGGAAAATTCCAGTGGGTTTTTGATTTCTGCATGGGAGGAGAGGAGGATTGGTGGATAAATTATATAAAGGGAAAGTCGTGACGCCGACGGTGAATCGTTCTGTCGGTGGTGGGTTCCATTTTTACTCTTTTTTGGGGGTTTTCTCTAATTTACTTATTTGTTAATTGAAATAAAACTAAATTAGAAGAATCCTAAAAATAAAAAAAACGATTGGTGACTTTAGTAAAAGGAAAAAACAAGTTGATACTTTTTGGAAAAAAAAAAAACCTATAATTCCGGGGAATTGTGTAAATCTATAATAATCATTTCCATTTTCCTAGAAGAGGATCTAGCAAATTATAGATTTTCATACTACTATTTTGGATTTTTTTTCTTCTTCTTCTAATCATGGGATTACTTATTTTGTGTTTAAGCAACACTCTCTTTAGTGGAGTGTATTATTATATTTAATTCAATTTTAAATTTAATCCAAATTATTGAAATTCCTCATCTTATTATTATCTACTGGAAAATACTAATAAATATCTTCTGCTTAGTGAAAACGATTGAATCACATCATTATTATCAAATAACAAACAACAAGTGAGTGTGTGACTATTATCTGTTTTGTTTCTTTGTTTTCTAATCAACATTCAATATAATAATTAAATAAAAACAAAGAAAAAAGAATAGTGAAAATTATGTGAAAATAATAGTCACAAAAAGATTGACAAAGATTGAAAACGAACGAGAGAGAAGAGATAGAAAAAAAAAAAAAGCAAAAGAAAATAATAATAATAATAATAATATATTTTTTTTTTCTTTTTGTGTGAAAGAAGAAAAAGGAAGAAACAAATAATAATGTACACTAATTTACAGCCAATTTGCAATAAGGAAGGAAGGAAGCTTATATATGCTAACGTTAGCTTCTCTGCAATTCTCTTATCTCTCTCATTCTCCTCCATTTCTATTTTTTTTTTTTCTTTCTCAATTCCACTTACAAAAATATAAATCGTCAAATAGAGAGAATCATAAAGTCTCTCTCGGTCACCGGAAAATATCTTCTCCACCCCCGAACAACGAGGAGACTATTCGAATCGTAAATCGCGCTTTCGTAATCGTAACCCAGAATCAGAGGACGCTTTACCCGAAACGAATCTAGGGTAATTTACACGTTCGTTTCGTCTCTCTCAATTAATTCAAATTATATATACGTACATATCGAGTTTTTTGTTTTGTGTTTCTACATGAAACTCGACGAATTCTGGGTAAAATAACTCAGATCTGGATTTCGTAATTTCGTTCTGTGTTTCTGTTTCGTCATTGTTCGCTGATTATATAAGCATTTTGCTTCCGTATGAACAAAATCATAGATTAATTAATTAACGCATCGATTCAATTGTGTTTGAGTTATAATGTAGTTTTTGAATTCCAGATTCATTTCGTTTTTGCTCTCGCCTTTGTGTGTTTATTTTCTTTTGTCCAGTACTGTATAATTCCAAATTCATCGTTAAACTCTCTTCGTTTCTGTATTTGATTCATTTTTCAGAAGTTGTTATGTGTGTAAAACCCAAAAAGGATTAAAGACGATTCCGTATCTGCCAAGTAATGGATTTAATGTTTATTCTCTTCTTCATCTTTTACAACTTTTTTTTGCGTCCGACCTTTTTATGCTTTTTAGCTGTCTCTGACTCTCTGCAAGGTTTTTTTTTATAAATGGTAGTACAGATTTGTTTTTTTCAGAGACTTTTTAAATGCGAAAGTGAATAAGACTTTAAATAGAAACTCGTTCATGTGTTTGCATTTATTATGTATGTAATTGTTCCCATTGATTCAATTGTTTATTTCCTCTCTCTCGAGTTTGTGGGAGAGAACATGTTATGGCGGTCGAGTGAGTGAGTCGAATTCTGGGTCCCAAACACCATGTGAGATCCATTAAAGCAACAATCTTTTTTTGTCGGCAACTCTGCTTGTTTGTTTGTTCCTTTCAGATCTCGTCCTTTGTTTCCTCAATTTTTTTTTTTTTAAAATTCTCATTTGTCAAATACAGTAGTTTAACACTGGCCCATCATATTGTTTACCTTTTTTAATAATTGGCAGAAGCTTGTTTGTTGCGCTTGTCCCTAGTCATGTATTGATCCAAATCTGATGATGTTTTGGCTTTTATGTATTGGTTTTGATATATTGCAGGTGTTTAAATCTTCTGAAACGAGGGTTTGTAATTTAGTAACAAAAAAGAAACAATGAAGTATAAAGATGAGAAGTATGAGAAAGCTGATAGAGGAGGTTCAAGGGTCTTGCCCAAGACTCTTTTACTGATTCTGTTATGTGGGCTTTCCTTCTATCTTGGCGGGTTATATTGTGGGAAGAACAATGTCGAAGTTAATGATGTTGTCAAAGCTGAATCTACTTCCTTAGATGTTGAGGACTCTCCTCAAGTCAAATCTGCAGTTTCTTTCTCTGAATGTAGCAGTGACTTCCAAGATTACACTCCCTGCACGGATCCAAGGGTACACTCTTGTTTTAACGATTTTTGGGGGCGTCTGAGTGCTTCAATCTGGAAAGCATCTTAGCTAATGTTTTTTTATGTCGTTTTGCTTGTTCAGAAATGGAAGAAGTATGGTACTCACAGGCTTACTTTCATGGAGCGACATTGTCCTCCTGTGTTTGATAGAAAGCAGTGTCTGGTTCCTCCTCCTAATGGTTATAAGCCACCGATAAGATGGCCAAAGAGCAAAGACGAATGTTGGTACAGGTAATTGTTTGTCCCTTTTTCTCAACCTGATAATTGCATCTCTTAATTATTTTGTATCTCTAGATCTCTCTCCTGTCCTCGGTTAATTAAAGTAATTTGGTGATTTGATTTCAGGAATGTGCCATATGATTGGATTAACAAGCAGAAATCTAACCAGAACTGGCTAAGGAAAGATGGTGAAAAGTTCATTTTTCCCGGTGGAGGTACAATGTTTCCACATGGAGTTAGTGCTTATGTCGATTTGATGCAAGATTTGATCCCTGAAATGAAGGATGGAACTATACGCACCGCCATTGACACTGGTTGCGGGGTACGTTTATACAACTTTGGAATTTAAATTGGCAAATATTAGATTAGATGTTCTCTCCTTCACCTCCATTAATCTTCATCTGTTTCCAAGGTTGCAAGCTGGGGAGGTGATTTGTTGGACCGCGGTATCCTCACGGTATCACTTGCCCCGAGAGATAATCATGAAGCTCAAGTACAGTTTGCTCTAGAACGTGGAATTCCTGCGATTCTCGGCATCATATCTACTCAACGTCTACCTTTCCCTTCAAATTCATTCGATATGGCTCATTGCTCAAGATGCCTTATTCCATGGACAGAATTCGGTAATTTAACTGTCTTTGATTGCTATCTTGAATCTTATTGATCATCAAACGATGTGAGCTTTTTTAACTGAAACTCTTGTAACAACCTTTATCTCTTTCGTTCTCCCTCAGGTGGAGTCTATCTTCTGGAGGTTCACCGTATCCTAAGACCTGGTGGCTTCTGGGTATTATCTGGTCCACCAGTCAACTATGAAAACCGTTGGAAAGGTTGGGACACAACCATTGAAGAGCAGAGGTCAAATTACGAGAAGCTGCAAGAATTGTTATCTTCAATGTGCTTTAAAATGTATGCCAAGAAAGACGATATCGCAGTCTGGCAAAAATCTTCAGACAATCTATGCTATAACAAGTTGTCTAACGACCCTGATGCATACCCACCAAAATGTGACGACAGCCTTGAGCCAGATTCTGCTTGGTATACACCGTTACGCCCTTGTGTTGTGGTTCCAAGCCCTAAGCTTAAGAGGACAGATTTGGGATCTACTGCCAAGTGGCCAGAAAGATTGCACACAACTCCTGAAAGAATGTCTGCTGTTCCTGGAGGAAATGGTGGCCTGTTTAAGCACGATGATAGCAAATGGAAAACAAGGGCCAAGCATTACAAGAAGCTGTTACCCTCGCTTGGCACTGATAAGATTCGTAATGTGATGGATATGAACACTGCTTATGGAGGTTTGGCTGCTGCTCTGGTCGATGATCCTTTGTGGGTTATGAACGTTGTCTCTTCTTATGCTGCGAATACACTTCCCGTTGTGTTTGATCGTGGATTGATCGGAACATATCATGACTGGTAAATTCACCAAAACCTAATCTTTCTACTTTCAAACACTTTGAGGTCATATGCATAATTTGGTATGTTGTTTCATTTATAGGTGTGAAGCTTTTTCGACATATCCAAGAACTTACGATCTTCTTCACGTAGATGGGCTGTTTACATCTGAAAGCCAGAGGTAATGATAGAACAGAGATCTCACAGCTTAGGTCTTTAAAAACTCATTCATTCATGATCTGATAATTAGTGGCTTGGTTTTGAGCAGGTGTGATATGAAATACGTAATGCTGGAAATGGATAGGATCTTACGTCCTAGTGGGTACGCGATTATACGCGAATCGAGCTACTTCGCAGATACGATAGCATCAGTTGCTAAAGAACTGAGATGGAGTTGCCGTAAGGAACAGACAGAGTCTGAATCATCGAATGAGAAGGTCTTGATTTGCCAGAAGAAGCTGTGGTATTCATCTAACGCAAATTCAGAAACAAAATAATTGAAAATACATAGGACAAAACTAAAGCTTAAGCGTTAAGCTTTTTTTTTTGATGTCCGGAGGGTTTCTTGAGAACAAAGTCTCAACAACAACAACAAGCATAGGTTCTTTGTGTTGCTTCAAAGCCAAGAAAGCTGTTGAAAGCTGCCAATTCATTTATATTATCCCAGCATATTTATCAATTTTCGGTTATCTTTTCTTTTTTTAGTATATGCTTGGTGAGAATTATATATTTCTTTTAATTTTAAAAAATTGTAAGTTTAAATTTTACTTAAAACGGTGATGTTCGAGATTTCTCGAATGTTAGGTATAATGATTTGAGATCTTCTTGTATTGTTTTACACGTTAATATGTTTGGTGGTCCATTGTAGAATTAGCAATTATAAAATGTTCTCTTCGTTTCCTTTATGCTAAGTAAAATATTATTAGTGTTTATTTCAACAATCGTATACGGATGAAGAACTAACAAGCTATCACCCTATGTAAAGTAATAATCTTGCAGTTTGATTGATAATTAGTACTAGTATTTTAGCAGTTTTTTTAAAAAATATTGTAGGATATAATTTTTTTAGAAATAATGATGGATCATAAAATAATTAAAAAGTAAATCTAGTCGTGTTGGTTAGGTGGAAGTTTCCAAATCGTATATGATAAACTAATTATAAATCTGATTGCAGGAACAAAAATTATGCTTAAACAATTATGAAATTCTATTTTAATAGTAAACAACCTCCTATAATATTCAAAAATCGCATCTTCCCTATGCAACAAGTTAAAATAAAGTTCTACAAAGTTCTTTTTGCCTTTCTTTTTTTTTTTTTTTTTTGTATCCCAAACAACTTGAATTTATTTCCCTCTAAAAATTGGAATACAAAAATCTCAAGCATTTCATATATTGGAGGTTTTTAGATAAAAGAACCAGTCTATAAAATATTTGGTATACTTAATGATTCATGACATCCATCGAAATTGAATTGTCTCGAACCTTATCATCCTTAGATTTGAGTGCATCTTGCAATCTTTTCAAGATATGAAACATAATCTACGATTCCGAAAAAAACGTGTTGCATCGTCATGAAGCGCTTAACACTATTTATACATTACATTAAATATTGACAAACGACAATTTCGGTAATTTATTTGCAAATTTAGTAACCCCCTCGTGAATCATGATTTAATTTTACTCCTACTATCCAAGAAAAGTCAAGTGACAAAAACAAGAACTGTATGAATCAGCTACATCGTGTAAGGCAAGAATAAAGAGGCGGCCACGTAAAGATACAATAAAATCCCTATACTAAAATCGAACGGTTCTAAAATAAATAAGTGACATCACCACGTGATAATCTGACGGTTATATATTAAAAGCACACCGTAGATTCGTAAAGTGAGATACAGAGGATTAAAAGCATTTTTTTTTTCCAACGCGACACGACCAGAAGATCATATCATCAATGAGGTCGATTGAACCAAAGCGAGAAAAATATTCTCTTCCTTCTTTAGCTGCTTGCCTTGGGGAATATAAATTGTAGGTCTTTTTTTTTATTGTTGGGTTGGTCATCACGAGAGAACCGCATATAGAAAAAAGGAAAGGGAGAGAAGAAGAGGAGAGAGGAAGAATTTGATATTTGTTGGACTCATCGCCAAAAAAAAAAGATTGAGAGGTTAAGAGGTTAGAGAAGCTCTGGATTCCGTCTCTTCCCGTCGTCTGCGACGGTGGTTATGCCCGTTGGCTCTGAGGTATGAATATCGCAGATCTTCATGTCTCTCGTTCTCTTTTGGTTTCGTGATTGACCAGATTCGATCTGATTTTATTTTGGTATCCGTGGAATCGTGTGTTTTGGGATCTGTTTTGAATTCGATTTGATGTGTGTTTGATCATTTGATTGAAATTTAGGGTTAGGCAGGTAGATTCTTTTCTGTTTGTATTGATTGATATAACCTCGAATTGGATATTTTCCCCAGCTTTTTCAGATCTGTAATGTTTCGATTGTGTGAGCTTTGATCAGATATTTATTGTGCTTTGATCTCTCATCTGCATTTATTTTTAATTATCGGTGGTAGGTGTTTGTGGTGTCATCAACGATGATGAATTTTACTGGTAATTGATGAGAGTCTTATGTAATGTAAGTTGAGTCCATTGTTAGCTTGGATTTTGTATGGTTTTTTTTTTTTTTTTTTTTTTTTTTTTTTTTATGTTTTCTCGTGTTTCTTGTGTTTTATCTTTTCGATTGCTTATATATTTGTTTTATTGCTACAGGTTCTATCAGGCTTCTTTATAAGTGGATTTTCATCTTTTGAGATATGGAGCAAGTTTTTGTCTGGCCAAGTTGCTACCACTATCGGCTTTTCTCATTCCAAGAAGCGCTCGATTGGCGGTTTCTTGTTCGTTCAGATTTCCTTGTTGGCTCTTTCGTTAACTGCACTTAGTGGTCATACCCTCTTCTAGGATCTTTTACGGAAGGCGTGAGGCAAATTTCTGAGAGACAAGGTATGGCTTTCTATTGAAGCTGTCGAGACACGTTTTTTTTTTTTTACACGATGCTTCCCTCCTTAGATAGTTGCAGTTATTGGAACTTTTAGTGCGTGATATGATTTGGTAGGTTATCCCAATTGTAGCTGTTTATGGATTTCCTCGTGATGTCTTTTTTCACCTTTAAATAAGGAAATTTGAGAAATTGTAAAACTGCTATAAAAATTAGGAATATTTAGAAAGGAAAAAATTATTAGTAGTAAACAATGAAACACCCAAACCTAAAAGATTTATTTTGTACACATCTTCAAATTTATCAGGGAATAATTTTATGTTTGGAATTATTGTTATATTGCAGGACTGAAGTCTTCATAATCTTCGTTCGAATAGTCCTAGAGAATCCTCTTTGTTAGCCCCCTCTTCCATATCTTGTTCTTATGGGCGCTGGTTGAAGAAAGTTATTTCATTTTCTTTTTCAAGTTTAGATGTGTCGTTTCCCTTAATCTGAACCCCTGAGTGAGATGTTGTGAGCATAGGATCCTTCCTATTAGCCTACATATTCTATCTTTTTGGTTCCTTTGCGTCTTTGAGTTCTCAGTATGTGTTTTTCTCTTCTCTTGCTGTCTTTCTCTTTCCTTAATGGTCAACCCATTTATGTTCAAACTAAATAACGGTCAGTCTACCCAGCTGGAGAATCATTGATTTTACTGCCTTGGTGTTCAGTCCTTGCTACGAACGACTGGAAGATTAATGCTATATAAATCTTTCAGAAGTTCTTTACATACATAAAATAAAGAGCCTATTTTACTTTACTGGAAAGAAGATTACTTTACTGGAAAGAAGATGGATAGGTAACTTAAATTTCTCTTAATATCTATCACTTTGCCATCTTGCCCCTTGAATTTTTGCTTACGAGTTTGCTTGTAAATGCCTTTTCTATTAATAGATACAAGTTAATTAAAGAGGTTGGTGATGGAACTTTTGGTAGTGTTTGGCGAGCTATCAATAAGCAGACTGGTGAAGTTGTAAGCTGCTTTCTTTTGGAGCTATATATTCCTGTAGAATGTTCTGTGCTTGATTTTCAACTAAGTAAAGTTTTCTATGAGCAGGTCGCAATCAAGAAAATGAAAAAGAAGTACTACTCTTGGGACGAATGTATTAATTTGAGGGAAGTGAAGGTAGTGATTTGTCTTTGTTGAGATAATCTTTTTTTTTGGTCTTGCTTACTGGATGTTTACTTATTTCTACTTATTCCTGATATTAGTCGCTCAGGAGAATGAATCATCCAAACATCGTGAAGCTGAAGGAAGTCATCCGGGAAAATGATATCCTATACTTTGTCTTTGAGTACATGGTATACTTTTTTGCTTGTAGTTTGATATTTTCTGACACTTTGATTCATTGCACTGAACCTATGTCATTCTTTTACTTGATCAGGAGTGCAATCTTTACCAGCTGATGAAGGATCGACAGAAGCTTTTTGCAGAAGCTGATATCAGAAATTGGTGCTTTCAAGTCTTCCAGGGCCTTTCTTACATGCATCAGCGTGGTTACTTCCACCGCGATCTTAAGCCAGGTAATTGATATCATTGAGTTGCGAGATACGAAACCTCAAACACCTGCTCTGAAGATTTACAATTTTGATTTTAATCAATGTCTTTTTAACAATTATAAGTTTGTTGTCACTGAAAATCTATATTGTGTTATTGCAGAAAATCTATTAGTCTCGAAAGACATCATTAAGATTGCTGATTTTGGGTTGGCACGGGAGGTTAATTCGAGTCCACCTTTTACTGAGTATGTTTCTACACGTTGGTAAGATTCGCCTCACTTTTGTAAATTTGTAGTTCAATGACCTTATTATTTGATTAGGTATCAGTGCTACCTTACTGACCTTTATGTCTCTGTTCTAATAATAGGTATAGGGCCCCTGAAGTACTCCTACAGTCATATGTATACACATCAAAAGTTGGTTAGTATCCATATTACAAAATAATATTGTTTATCTTTAATCATGCAATCTAGGTCTTATCAATTTGGCAAATGATTTTTTTGTTCAGATATGTGGGCGATGGGAGCTATTATGGCTGAGTTGTTGTCTCTTCGCCCAATTTTTCCCGGGGCTAGGTAACTTTGTAGTGATTAATTTGTATCTTTCTGTTAATAATTGTTGCAAAATTAAATGTAATAACCAAGTGAAAATGTTGTTGTATCATCCTTGCAGTGAAGCAGATGAAATTTACAAAATCTGCAGTGTCATAGGCAGCCCAACTGAGAAGACCTGGTTGGAAGGACTTAATCTTGCTAACACCATAAACTATCAATTCCCTCAGGTACATTCTCGAGCTTGAAAAATTGTGTCTTGAGCCTTGCTGGTATTTGGTATCAGAGAATAACGATTGTCATCATCTTACAGATTCCTGGTGTACCTCTTTCAAGCTTGATGCCATCTGCTAGCGAAGATGCAGTTAATCTTATCGAGGTATAATAACAGTTCTTAAAAGGATTTTCTCTTTGAGTCCAAGAATGTATTTCTTTTATTGGCAAGACACTAATCTCCACCTTTTAACTTGATCATTCAGCGGCTTTGCTCGTGGGATCCATGCAGCAGACCAACTGCTGCAGAGGCGCTGCAGCACCCATTTTTCAAGGTACGCCATGAAAGTTTTTGATTGGACGATATGCAATGAATGTTATAGCTCCCGATCTAACTGTGTTCTCTTGTGGCAGAGTTGCTTTTATGCCCCACCATCTCTTCGTCCCAAGCCATCTGTTGCAAGAACTCCTCCGCCTGGTAATTTCTTAGTTTGTTGACTGCAATTTTAAGGGTGTGGATTATTATTAAATCGATTGTTGCAAACTAAATTTCATATATGGTTTCTTCTAGTCGGGCCAAGGGGATCATTTGAGCACCAATCAGTTAAAAGGCAGCCGGTGTCGCTTGCCAATGCTAAGCCATTCAATAGCTATGCTAGTCCAAAGTCCCATGCTGCTTTTGGCAGTGGTGTCCAGCGGAAACTTGATATGGCTAATCAAGATGGGACGAGAAACACTAAACCTGTGAGAAGTTCTGTCAGAGACTCCAAGTACAGACCACCTGGGAAAAAGAGTCCTCGTAAGTAAAACCTTTTGGGCCACCCTTTTTTCTTTTAACACGCAAACTAGTTGTTTTAGTTAATCTGACAAAACAAATCCATATAATTGGAGATAATGCAGCAGCAGCATTGAACAAGAACCGGTTTACTCGTAGTGTATCTGAGACTGCTGATAAACTCGCAAACATGACTATTGGAGGAACTGGATCTCGTAGACACTCTGTGTCCGTGGTTGGACAGCATCAACAGCTGAAACCACCTTCGATGAAGGCAGGTTGTGTAGGAGAAACACGTGACATGTTCCTTAGACCAACACAAACTACCACCAATGCCTACTCTAGGAAAGTCGCTGGATGACCCCTAAACTAATAACTCAAGCAAGCCTCATCTGAGAAAATATTTTACTTTATAAACTATGTCTTATATAATCTATCCTCTGGTGTTGATCCCTTTGTCCCATTTCATGAAAAACAAACAGTGAAGTGTCTCCTTTTCGTTTACAATGGTCGTGTTTCTCCGGCGTTGCTGGTTCGTTCTGCTTTTATTTTATTTTCTTAATTCCGGTCGTGTGATGATGGTTTGTAATTACGTGAGCGTGACAATAACATTGTGGTTTGCAATAAAGTTCGATTTGGGACTATTTCATGTGGTTCTATACTTTTCTGATTGGCGATACAGTATATTGATGTTGGTAGCCGTAGAGTCGCTAAAGAAAAATGCAAGAGATGTACATTTTCCTCTGGTAGAGAGGATAACCCCAAAACATTTGTGCCAAAATTACATCAGATTGTAACAAATAAATCTCAAAACCCTTGAAGCTTTATAGACAAGGCAGGCCAAAGAGCTATTGTGTTATGTCTATTTCTTGCTTGAGGAATTCCAAAAGGATTGCCAAAAGACAGGCCAGTTCTTCTTAGCTTCGTTCCAGCCTAACAAGGATCCTTCTCTCAACGGATCCCAGCTCGACGACACGATCCCATAGCTCACACCAGCTAATGCAGTGCCGAAGAAGACGAAGGAAACAATAAAGGGAACCCATGTGGGAACATCAATTTTCAAACCTACTTTGAGATAGTAAAAGAAAGGGAAGAAGAGAAGACCAACGAAGAGTGGTAACCCCACAGTGAATCCCATTCTGCTAATCATTCTGTTGGTCACTATCTCTGGAATCACACCTCTCTCACGTTCATCTTCATAATCATCATCATCCTCGTCTTCATCGTCGTCGTCCTCTTCATCATCATTTTGGTTTCCAGGTTTCGACTTTTTAGCCTTCTTGGTTTTCTTAGGAGGAGGTCCAAAGCCTCTGGGGCTATTCATCGTTGCGTGTAATGGCGCTATACGCGATATCTCCAAGCGATTGATGCAAGTAATGGACTTAGGAACTTGCCTCTTCGTTTCTCTAGGTCTCTCTACTAAACTACAGTGTTTATAGTTTCCATCACGCTGCGCAAATGGAAGCAATTCAATAAGGATAAATCAACACTACAGTAAGTAACGAGATTGAAAGCCAAAGAATGATTGATACAAAGAGGAAAAGAAACGAGTTGAATCAGCATCAATGATCTCTACACAGAGAGACATATTGAAAGAGATAGAGAGAGAAGATTACCTTGGAAGAAGATCTGGGATGAGCAGAGAGCTTGAAAGAACATGGTACAGAAGCCATTGTATCAAACCAGACATGAACCACGAAACCGAATCGTAACGAGATTTAGACAGAGAGAAGCATCAGATACTTTTGTGTTCTCTTTTTCGTTCTCTGTTCTGTTTAGAGTGGGAGAGATGGATAAGGTTCTCTCCTCTTCTTCACCTTTGGAATCTTTGATTTTCTCAAACAAAGTACAAGGCCAATTGCTTTACCGGTTTAATCCGGTTCGGTATGCATCCGTTTCATCCCGGTCCAGTTCTTTTCGTAACATTAATTTTTGAAACTTTTTGAACAAAGACGAAGAAGATTAACGAGGTTTAACGAGCAGTTCTCCGATTACCATCTTCATCGCCGGGACATTCAAAGGAGGATTCTCCGATCGGAAGAGCGAGGAAAATGACGGAAAGATCGAAAGAGGTGAGATCATGTTCTTTTTGTACTCGATCATTGGGCGAATTTTGATCTTCTCTGATTCGAAAATATCGTGTTTTCGTGGTTTGGTTTCCAGTTATGGCCAAGGTTGATCAATCGTTCTGGGTTACAACAACGCTACTACGAATTAGGTATGTAACACGAATCTAATTTGATCTGAGAATTTTATTTTTCGTTTGGTAGTGAGTTTCTGTTTGCATCGTGATAGTGCTAATCGTACAATACCTAAGATGCTAGTGAGAACCCGTGTGAGTTTGCTTCAATATTAGGATTTTGCATTTTGATTGGGTTGCAGACTTGCAGCTTATTTCATAGTCGAAACACACAAAAGTATTAAAACATAAGCATATTTTGAGAGGAAAATCGGTATTTTCGTACGTAGAATTCCTACCCCAATTTTACTAATGAGCAAATCCATACATTAACTTAAATAAAATCAAATTCACTATTCCAACTTGTAAAACGGTGTTGAATCATACACAAGCCGTAACGGTGTTAATAAACCGTTAAAGACTAGTGGAGCCACAAACGACGTTGTTTAGAAACAGAAAGCTCGCTCAAAACGAGCTTCTTCCTTCTTCATTCACTGAGTTTTTTGCTCCATCCCAACTCTTGTTTGATTCAATTAGCAGTTTGATTCTTTTCAACAATTTATGGGTGAAAAGAAGAGAAGAAACGAGAGTCGGGATGGAGCAAAATAACTCGAGTCGGGAATGATGAAAAAGGGAAGAAGAAGCGTTAAACGACGTCGTTTTGAGACACAGAAACTGTTTCTTTTGTTTCTCAAAACGATGTCGTTTCTTACGTGGCTTCCACGTAAGCAGTCGTTAACGGTTTATTAACACTGTTATGGCTTGTGTATGATTCAACACCGTTTTACAAGTTGGAATAGTGAATTTGAATTTTATTTAAGTTAATGTATGGACTTGCTCATTAGTAAAGTTGGGGTAGGAATTCAACATATGAAAATACCGATTGTGGCTCTGAATCGCCATTCTTGAACTGAGCTTATCAATCCCCTAAGCCAAAGTGAGCCATTAGTAGCCAAACGAAGTTGATGAACTCTCCACCTTTGCTTAGAAGCTCCAAACGTGCTGTACCATCACAATGGGATGCTGCGTGGAATAGGAACTCCAACCACACCTTGCTAAGTACCTCCCATTTGTCTTTTCCACAATCTTCCTCCAGTTTCAGAAGTTCTTTGGCCACTGAACTTGCCTCAAATAACACCGATTTGCAATGGTTTCCTTTGACCTCACTTGGCTCCATGCTGGTATCGACTGAAAGGATTTTCTTGCTGGCTAAATTCACGTCTCTAGTGTTTCTGATATCCATCTTCTTGAAGAACCTTTTAGCCTCGGCCAATGTGTCTCTGAATCTGATATTTCCTATGCCAGCTACATCTGACATCAGCTTAGGCTGCAGAATCAAGAGATACATCATATAGTCTGAGATGATTTTGCTGATCTCTCGGTTCATCTGATACTGATGTTGATCACAGTTTTCCTTGGCAGAATCGTCCTCTTGGTAACAGAGCTCCGTGGCAATGTGCCAAATCAAAAGACTATGGTCATAGTCAACATCTGTTATGTACCGTAGCAGCATTTCGTGATCTGCTATTTGAATCTGGGTATGGCTTGACGCCCAATCTCTCCTGGCGGAGGCTTTTGTTGTGCTACTCTCCAGGTTTTCTAGAATCTGGGACCTGATTTTCAGCTCGGAATATATGAAAGACCATAGGTTTTTTGTCAAGGGTTCGTGGTGTACAGATCTTTCTAGTCTTATCTCATGGAACAAATCCCTGATACCTAGGTAGTTGATGACGCAGGTGACAGGAAATGCAAAAAAGTAAGGTATATTGAACCAAAACTCAACAAATGTCTTCAAGGTGTTGTTATAACGAGCGACTTGATTTTCTCCTGGCGGTGGAATGATCACATGGTGGATAATATACCGGCGAAGATCACAAGACCATCTGGCAATGCTACCTGACCAAGTCTGCATGATGGAGAAAACATAACTGAAAGGGTAAAGTGCTATCTTCCGTAAAAGCTGGCACGTTCTACCCCTGGAGTTGTGGATCCTTTCTGTATCTGCGTTCATGGAGTATGTGAGGAAGTTGAACACTGTGATGTTTCCGGTCCATCTTCTAAGTAGAAATGGTGTGTTAAACACCTCCTCTCCACGACATATTTGCCCCTTCCACTTTCTATTGAGACCAAGGACCCACTCGAGTAAACGGTCTTTCAGTGAAGGCATCTCATGGGAGTCATCCTTAAGCTTTGAGAGGGCGGCTGTTGTCCAGTCAGAAAGCATAAGCATGAGAAAAGACATAACCTCCAGAGCTATTCCAACTAAGAACAACGTGTAGGTGATTACAATGTCGGCTTTCTGAAATTCTTGGATCTTATTGTGTCTGTAATGGTAGATGGTGAAGGCTGACAGAAGGGATCCCAGTGATGTGATTCTGAGTGCAACTCCTAAATAACTATGAAGAACCGCACCCTTCGTGTACAATCCTTCATAGATAAAATCGAGCTCGGCTTCTATAATGCACAAAGCTTCTTCTTGTAGTTGCAATGCGCTGAAAAAGGTCTTGCTCTTATCACGCAGCTCCAAGCTAAATATGTTATTGACCATAAGACTCGTAAAGTTATTGAAGAACAAGAAAGCAAATTGAAGAATCTGAAAGTCGGTTAATTCTTTATCTGGATGCATTAGATTAAGAGGTTTCGGTGCTCCGCGATGCTCCTTCATGTACATCTCAGAAGCCAGTATCGAGTCCATATCTAGGTTATTTGCTTGCTCGATGTAGTCAAACCTGGAATTGGATTCCTGCAACATTAACTTCCTGTATTTGTCTGAACTCGCAAGGTACAACGCAATTGTCCGCTCCAAATACTTTAAAGTCCCAGCTATGAACAGCAACTCTATAACCAGCCAAAGCACATTGGGTAGAGACAGGACAACCACATAGACACCTGCAAGTGCCTGAAAGACAAGCCCAAGAAAATGTCTGTTCCAGAGCGCATTGTCTTCGAGGGAAAACGCAGTGATGGTGTCTGGCCCACCAAGGTGTAAGAGCAAGAAAGGTGCCCACAAGGCTACGAGTTTCTTGTCTTCAGGAGGATCATCGGGTTTAGGGTCTTTACCTTGGTTCTTGGCAATCAGTGCTACCGCAAAATTCGCAGACAAATCTGCCAAGAGATACGAGGACCACAAGAGCATGATCAGGAACTTGTTGGGCGTTCGTTTTCTGAGGGGGGCAAAGAAAATGAGAATTGTCTGAAGCGAGAGACTGAGGATTATCATTCCCCTAATATTCCATGTGTCCCAAACATCTTTGATTTGTTTGGGAATCACTTCCACCATTTCTCCTATATTTCCTGATTAGATCGTTTCTGGAAAAATAGTTTACTCTGTGGAATGCTTCTTTGCTTCTGCCATTGACATTTTACCCAAGCCATTCTTGGGACGTGTGAAGGGTTTTCTTTGTTTAATATATATCTGAAGTTTGTAGTCTTTTCGTACAGATAACCGCTGGTCTGTTAAGAGTATATTTTTAAACAAATCTCTTGAAGTCAAACGAGAAAACAATCAAATTAATGTATTCCACACACACATACAAACACACATACAGAGAAAGAGGGAACAGAGTAAATATTAGGGAAAGGATCCAGGGAGAGAATACTCCGTAGCTCTGCTTCTTCTGTCCCTGTGGTTTTTCATATCCTCGTTGCACTAGACGGCTTCCAAGTCCTGCAAACAGAAGCAACCACAACAATTGGTGAAAGATTGTTATCTACTTGTAGACTTCACATCAGTAACACGAATAAGAGGAACTGAAGATCAAAAACACATTTGAGAGTAGTGGTATGCATAGCATTGTGGACTCACCAGACAACATAGATCATCTTCTGAAGTTTCCAGCTTCGGGCATTTTTCTTTACTGTATGTCTTCAGATTAGGCAGCGATCCATTGATAGCAGATAGCACATGCAACTCGTAAAGGCACAGTGTGTGCAAATTAGGAACATCGACTTCTTGTTCAAACACTTTCTCCAGCTTCTCACAAAACTTTATTTTCAGAACTTCTAGGCTGGTGGGAAGCGCGGATGCCGGGAATATCGTTTTAATATGCGGGCAACAATCTAGGCTTAGATTCTTGAGATTCTTGAAGCTGCTGCTGCATATACTCTTCAATAGTCGAAGATTGGTAATTGACAAAGTCTCCAGGTTTCCGAGACGTTCTTCATCTACTCCAGTAAAAAGGATTTCTATATCCGCGCACATCTCCAGCCAACAACCTTTCACTGACTTCAAATCATTAAATATTGATGAGAGACTTGCCGCTGTATTGTCCACAATAGCCACAAACTCAACTATAGCTAAGGTTTCCTTATCTTCATCTACGCCATTAGATCCTTGGATCTTGAGGACTTCTTGACAACTTTTGGTATCAACAAATGGTGTTATGTTTTGATAGACATCCATGTATATATGACCTTTGTAAAAACTTTCCCTGCAATGACCTTTCTTTTCAGGACAATCAAAGTCCCAAAGTTCATCTACACGTCCTCTCTCCCTTCTTGAGATTTCGTGAATTCTGTCGACAACATCATGAGAGCTTAGACTCTCATAAATCCCATTTGTTATGTCTTCCTTTACCTGTCTCCATGTCTCATGTATCAATCTTCTTGAATCTGCCAGAACAACTAGCTTTGAACAACTGATACTGCTCTTCTCTGGCAACTCCAGTAAGGTTTCTATTCTTGTGCCAGAGAGACTAATTTCCCGCAGGTAAGACATGTACTTAAAGGATCCCTCAATTTTATGCAACTTAGTGCACCCAGAAACATCAAAGACTTCAAGGCTCGTGAGTCCGTCGATGTTTGGTAGAGTTTCTAGGTTGGAGCAGTCTTTCAGGAGGAGTTGTCTGAGGTTGGATAGATTGGAGATGGTGGACGGAAGGTTGGTAAAACTTGTGCCTGACATATTAAGAATTTTTAGTTCCTCTTTTTGCTCGAAGCATACTGCCGCAATTTCCACCAAGCTGGTCATACAAGAAAGATCGAGAATTTGGAGACCTGATAAGGTTCGAAGATTGGGAAGTTCTACTAAATTGTTACAGTTGTACAATGAGAGCCGCGTTAAGGAGCTAAGATTGGCAGCAACCGCAGGGTCATGAAATATTGGTAGTCGTTTTAGCTTGCTCTCTGATAAATCAAGGAGCACAAGCCGCTGAAGACGAGAGAAGGTTTGGTTTTTGCTTGTGTTTTCTTCAAAGCAAGTTCTTAGCTTGCGTGCACCACGGATGTCGACAACCTCGAGCCTGTCTAAATGCTGTATGTCTGGCAAATCTTCCAATACAAGACAGTCTCTAAGGATGAGAGTATGGAGATTCTCCAGTTGAGAAATGCTGGAAGGTGAAGATATGATCCGAAGTCCAGAGAGGTTCAGACTTTGAAGTTCGGGCAATGCTTCAAAGAAGTCATCAGAGATAGTTTCCACAGAGCTAGCACCAGAAACTTCAAGAACCTCTAACCTTCGTAGACCCTTAAGCTCCTCTATACTTGGCAGTAGATCATAGTCCCTGATGACCAGAACTCGGAGTTGCTTAAGTTCTCCTAAAGACTGGATAAAATCTTCCATTGTGGGATCAAAAAGACCTAGTACTTCAAGATCTTTCATCTGCGTCTGCTCAAAGAACTTATAAGGTGTTTCACGACGCAGACGGTTTCCACCCACCAGAATTGTACAAATATGTTCTCCTTTATTTGCTTCTACTGTTTTTATCATATCATCTATCTGGTTTATTTTCCCTAGACCTTTGTTCTTGTCACCACCATAAACCCTAGAAAATCGAAGCCGGGATCTGCCTAGGAACCCATGATGCCGAAGATCAGTTAAATCGCTCATTGCCATCTCTGGCACAACCATATCATCCTCTTGTATCTTCAGAATACCACGGTTTATAAGTTCCAACAAAATATCATGACCATTCTTATAAGACCTCTTAATAGATCGAATGGGATCAAAATAGCCTTCAAGTATCCAATGTGTGATCAGTTCATTGTAGTGAATACAGCCGCAATGCATAAAAAGGTCCAAGCTATGCCAAAAACAATCAACAATGGCACTTTTTAGTGAATCATCGGTTTCCAGCAGCTGATAAGCAAGTTGCAGAATAGGATTACATCTTGAAACTGAGTAGGCTGGCTCACAGGGGGATAAAATTTCCTTTAAAACCTTCTCTTGTTTTGTAGATAGGCTCTTGAAAGTGTTCTGATGAGCGATGCAACTTAAGGAATTGGCTAGCACAACGACTGCAGAAGGCAAATTACTGCTTTTGCGCACCACAGAATGTATCAATGGCTCATCAGTTTTCCACGCTTTTTCAAGGGACTCAAGCAACTTGCCTTCATGAATGGTAAGCGATGCAAATAAATCATGCATGTTATCCTCGGTAAGGGTGCATATCAAAGCTTGTGACACATCTGTTGTATGGAACTTACATTCCCTTGTATCATGTGGCTCTTCCATGTCACCGGACTCACTTTCCCCACCATGCTTTGTTGCGTTTTCGTCTCCTACTCTTCTTGTAAGAAGAATTTTTAGAGGTTTGTACTGTGCAAGAAAAATCTCCAGGCCCAAATCTTTCATCACTTTGTCCTCACTGGTCTTGTTTCCTTCGTCATCAAGTATCAACAGAAGATACGGCACCATTTCATATGATGAAGTGTGTTTCTTCTTCTTTCCCTTGAGCTCCAAAATTATCTTATGCTTCAAATCCTTTAACAAGTCTTTCTTGTCCTTTTCCCTCTTATCATCCGTAACATACACATCAAGTTGGAAAGCTATGTTCTCATATAGCGACATTTCATCTTCAAACTTCTCGTTGAGGTTCAACCAGAGGGTGAGGTAGCACATGCCTTCTTCTGTTGCATAATTACCCACATTCCTTGCCAGCCGCGTCTTACCGATTCCGGATTTCCCAGCCAGTACGACTCTCTGAGGATCATCACTACCCATTGTTTCCACTATCATCTTACACAAGTTCTCATCCTTAGCAGCTTGGCGTAATTCAGCGGATGCCATATCTGGAATATAATATAAAAGAACGCATTATAGAGCTTGTATAATGTAACAGCAGCATACTATATTATTATTATGAAATCAGAAAATGTAGAAAGGAGAGGAAAGCGAGAGTACCCCTCAGCTGTTGCACTCACAAGAATTTATCTGATTTCTTTGGAAAATGGGTTTAGCTTTGTCTGCCTTCTTCGTCGTCTGATCAAGATCTACTCGTCTCAATTCAAGTCAACGTTTTGCTCGCGGATTCCCTAACAGTTAATTTCAAAAATAAACAATGACTTTCTATTTTAAGTTATTAACTGATTAGTTTATAACATATTGATATATTTTAGCTTCTTCAAGGTCGTATCGTAGGCCTGCACTTGCTTTTACAATTATTTAAAAAACGTTTTTATGTACAGGCATATCAATCAAGAGATACCTCTCCCACTACTAGTCCGAGGATAAAGTCAGATAAGATGTTGGAGACCTTTGCTTAGAGTTGAACAAACTGCTGTGTTCTCTAAAGTAAGCGAGTAGGAAGGAAACTTTAATTCGAGACTCATGCTGCATTTAACAGCAAACTGATTCTAAGGTGTTGATTGGTTCTTCCGCTACCACCCGCAAACGCAGCGTTTGCGGGTGGTAGCGATTGCTAGCAATTGGTACCAATCACACAAATTACTCCCAATTGTTCCAAATCGCTTCCAACCGTTTCAAACCACTGAATTTCAAAAGCTGCTTCCAGCAAGCGTTTGCGGTTGCGGGCGATTGCGTTTGTAATTTTTTTTTATTTTTATTTTTTAAATTTGAAACAAATAAATGAAAATGAAATATTTTTTATATATATCTTTTACCTAACTATTTTATTCATTAAGGATGGGAGAAAATGAAGTACAAATACAATTGAGAATATTAAAAATAAACAATTAGAAGAATATAAGATTTCAATTAACAATAACCTGAAAAACTTGATGTAAATTGAATGGTACATCGCATGTGAGTTCAAAAAAATCTAAATAAATATAATATTTTATCAGAAATTATATAACAATAAGATTATTTGTGAAAAATATAAAAACAAATCACGAATGATTCTTCTCGTTTGATCACTACTACTGATGTAAATACTGCCCCACTGAACTTATTGAGTGTGTGAGATTAAAGAAAGAAGATCTACGATCTGAAACATATGTTTTGTCATTTATCAAATTACTTGATTAAAGTTTTGGTAAAAAGCCAAATACATAAAGTAATAAACATTTCATTATGAAATTTATTTATTTTTCTAAATAATTATTGTAGTTTTTAATGATTTTTTAATTATTAATCAAGTTTAAAAAAGTTTTTGTTATTTTAAAACATTTATACAATTATATATCACATTTATTATGTTCCAACCGCTATTGCAGCCGCTGGTCAACCAGTCGTAAACCTCCCGCAAACCCACCAATTTTAAACCGCTAAACCAATCGTTCAAAACGCTTAATAACGCTTGAAACCGCAATCGCCCGCTTCCGCAATCTCCCGCAACCGCAGCGTTTGAACCAGTCAGGAATCCGAAACCATTTATCAAGGCGTTTACTTGATCCTACTGCTTTATGCATTTTAAAACCATTGGTAAGTTTTTAGAACGTCTCGTTTTCGACTTTTTAGTTCTTTTTGCGTTTACTTTTTAAAACTAACAATCTCAGAAACTAGAACTAAAACATCTATTAATTTATAGATGTATTAATGATTATTAAATTTATAAAATTATTTTGCTAATTTCGTAATTTTTTTTAAAGAGGTATGAGTATTTTTCTAAATTAAAATACAATTAGAAAAATAATTGTATCATGTCTAGAAAACAACAACAACATTTTTTGATGCAATAAAAATATTAAAAATGAACTCTAACCAGAACTAGTGCAAATTCTTTATTTGCTCAAATATGATATATATAAAGGTGAATTTTTCCTGTACATGGTTATGTTGAATTGAAAATTAATTACTCATTCAGTTTCAAAATATAAGATGTTTTAGGGTCTTATTTATGTTTCCAAATATAATGTTTCCGCATCCCCAAATAAAATAATTTATCTAAAAAATTCAAAAAGAATCAAATGATTTTTTTTCTGTCAATAGCTTTAAATTTAGTGTTTTTGTTTTAACAAAGTAAGATATTTTGAATAAAAATATAAATTTCCTTAATTTACACCGTGGGAACAAGTTGTTTGTGACTAAAATAAATAATTTTAAATTATATTTGTTTGTTAATTTTGTTTGCTTTGTTTAGTGTGTAAGATTGTATAATTGTATTTTGATCGTTAATTTTATGATTTAATTCGCGGCATACTGCGGAACAATTTCAGTATTTATATAATATTCATTTAATTATTTTAGTTAGATATGTCTATTACTCTAATATTGATAGTGCTAACAAAATAATGAAATGATGTTTTACCCATGTAGCACCTAGTTAATGATATTTTAGTTTTTTTTTTAAAGTTTAAATTCTTCAAAATAAAAAAGCGGAGTAAATCAAATAAAATTTATAAATTTGAATGTCAGATAAAGCAAGCTCTATGCTCATTCTTATTCGGATTCATTTTAGTTTCTTTTATAGTATGACTTTTAACCATTGCCCTATCTTTCTCAAGCGATGTGAGATATTGTATACACATTTTTTAATTTATCGAATGAGTAATATATGTCCATTTAAAAAAACTTGAATCACATTATTTGCAGAAAATATCATAATTTTATTAAGTCAATGTAGTACTCCCTCCGTTTTTAAATACTAGTCATTGTAGGCCTAATTTTTTGTTTCATTTTAGTTGTCGTTCTCATTTCCCAATGTGATTTTTAGTAGAATATTATCTCATTTACTCCTTACTAAATGAATAAAAATTAATTATTTTAGAATTCTAATAGTCAAACAAGGATATAATAGAATATTTCTCTATTTTCTTGTGTGAAAAACTCTAGAATGATAAGTGAAAAAATACGGAGGGAGTATTTAATAATTCATAATAAATTAAATATAAGATCAAATAAAAGGGAAATGAGAATCATATATTTATGTTTGAATTGTATAGAGAGATTTATGAAAATTAGATAAAATTTGAAAATATTTATTTCCTAAAGACTTTCTATATAATTAAGTAGATTAAAAAAATATATATTCTAGCTGTGAACCTGTGATTCAAAAAGTATGTTTTTCACTATCATATTCTAGATCTTATAAAAGGTTGTAGAAAAATCGTAATCACAACTATTTTGGAAAAGGTAGAAACTCATGACATCCGAATTTGGGCTTTAAAGTTTCAAGAATTTAAAATTGTCTTCACACAGAGGTCAAACAATGAAGCTGCTCATAGATTAGCAAAATTTGGTTTACAAGACTCTGTTTTTTACGTTGATCATTGTAACCCACCGATATGGCTGTAATATGAACAATTGTATTGGGATGCTTCACACTAATTAATATATTTTCGCTGAAAAAAAAAATTAGAAGTAAACAACTGTCATTGATGAAACACATTAGGAAACATGGTCAACAAAATATCTCACCGAGTCACCGGTAAGGAAAAATAAATTAGGAAAAGACTCAAAACCTTTTAAAGTCAACAAAATTTATAGCGATTAGGTCCTCAATCAACAAAACAAAACCTAAACAACAAAACCAAAAGTCGTTTATTTATTTTTTAAATTTTTAACTGCGGGCCTCGTCTAAGTATAGGCCGATCTTTTGAGTTTAATAAATAATGTATTGGTCAAATTGGCAATTTTAGAGCCAACTTGTTTGCTCGGGTTATGACAAGTAAAGTAGTGTTGCATAAGGTGAAAACCAAACCAAACTTTGCCAAAAACTGAGAACCAGTTCTCTAAAAAGGTAGGAACCAGTTCCAGTTTGGCTGATACGCAACCCAAAAGAAAAAAAAAAAACAAAGATGGCGGACGCAATACCGAAGGCAGTGAAAGATATGTGGGACAAATGGAACATCCGTGGTCTTGTCATATTCAGTCTTGTCCTTCAAGCAATCCTTGTCCTTCTCTCACCAAATCGAAAACGAACACAAAGGGGACTTATACAATTTCTCATCTGGTCGGCTTACCTTTTAGCCAATTGGGCGGCTGATTATGCCGTCGGACAAATCTCAGATAGTTCAGGGGACAAGCCTGAACCACACGAGTCGCCCAAGACAAATGAGCTCGTAGCGTTCTGGGCAATGTTCCTTCTGTTGCACCTTGGTGGTCCTGACACAATCACCGCTCTTGCTCTGGAGGATAATGAGCTCTGGCTCAGGAGTTTGTTTGGTCTGCTGTGCCAATTCATTGCTACTCTCTACGTGTTCTTGCTATCAATACCCAACCGCCTCTGGCAACCAACATACCTCATGCTTATGGCTGGAGTCATCAAGTATGTTGAGAGGATAGGAGCAATGCGTGCAGCTAGTCTCGAGAGGTTCAAGAAATTGATGCCTGGGGATCCCGAACCTGGAATCGACTACTCGAGGTTCATGGAGGAATACAAAATAAGGAAGATTTCAAGAGAGCATAGCGAGTTTGTCAGGGTCGAGGAGCCAGAGGAAAGGCAACGTGAAGTAAGGCCCCATGTTTTAACACAGCTCCATGCTATTCAATATGGTTATAAGTACTTCAATATCTACAAAGGTCTTGTAGTTGATTTTCTGTATAGCTCTGAGCACTGGATAGAGAGCAAGGAATTTTTTCAGTCATTGGAGGCGGTTGAAGCTTTGAGTATTCTGGAGGTAGAGCTTAGCTTCATCTATGGCACTCTATTCACCAAAGTTGACATTCTTCACCATACACATGGACTTGCTTTCCGCTTTATATGCATGGGATGCCTATTTGCATCACTCTCTGTCTTCAAGACGTCTAGGAAAGATGAATATGATGGTTTTGATGTTGGCCTTACTTATGCTTTGATCCTTGGTGGAATCGCCTTTGATTTCATTTCCATCCTCATGTTCTGTATATCCGACTGGACCGTTGCTAGATTGAGGATGCCTAAGGACGAGGTGGACGATGATAATACCTGGTTTGACGATATGCTCACTTTGTTCCTCCGTTTCAAGGAACTGAAGTGGAAAGAGTGCAAGTGTCACGAGAAAGAATATCCCTCTCACAAGGTACTTGATCGACTCTTCATATTCCGCAGATGGTCCGAGTACGTATATGCATACAACCTGATTGGCTCCTCTCTGAGGATAAAACCAAAAAGAATCCACCACACCAAGAGTTACATACACAAAAACTTTTGACACCATCATTCAAAGCTTGTACATAGATCGTGCCATCGGTATCATCATCCGAGAAACAGTCCTCCTTTACATAGCCTTGAATCACATCTGTAGGAAGATAAATCTATACATCACTTACCTCTCCATTGAGAATCGGGTAATGTATGTTGTCGACCTTCTTCTCAAGTTATTTCTTAGAAACTGCTTTATACTTCCTTGGATCATCAAGGATCTCTTGGAATTCTTTGCCATTCCGGACCAGCTAGATGAGTTCATATTTACATCTCGAGAACGCCTCACCGCGGAACTTTGGGAACTCATATTTGAGGAGGTTCAGAATAAATGCCGCTTTGTTCTTGGCTCAGAGAGTTCCAGCTATATATATTCAGCTAGAGGTGAATGGATTCTGCGCGACATGAAAATGGATGAATATTACGAGAAATTGCTGCCATATGTTACTGACATGGATTACGATCAGAGCATCCTGGTGTGGCACATTGATACTGAGCTCTTACACCAAACAGACGAGAACAATGCAAGATATGAGGACAACAGAGTGTTCAGCAAAACCCTTTCAGACTATATGATGTACCTTCTGATCGTGAAGCCTACTCTGATGTCAACAGTTTCAGGAATTGATAAGTCAAGATTCAAAGCCGCAATAGCAGAAATCAAAAGATTTCAAAAGGTTCAAAAGCTGTTTGCGAGGACCCCTGTTGAAGGTATAGGAGATGCAAAGATGGCCTGTAATGCGATTTTAGATTATTATAAGGCGGCGGATGGGCAGAGAAATGAGAATGCTCAAGGGTATCGAAGCAAGTCTGTTCTGTCCCAAGCGAGCATGCTAGCGAAGGAGCTTCAGCGTATAGAAACTGAAATAAGCAATAAGAAAATGTGGGAAGTAGTGAGCAAAGTGTGGGTGGAGATGCTATGCTATGCAGCAAAGCACTGTGATTCTAAACAACATGCAACTCAACTCAACAGAGGTGGTGAATTGATAAATTTTGTTTGGCTTTTGATGGCTCATTTTGGGCTCGGAGGGCAATTCAGGACCACCAAGGAAGATTCTAGAGCCAGACTGGTTCTGGACATGACCATTACCTCTTGTCCTGTGTAAAACACTTCGTTTTTTCTGGTCTTTTTTTGTCTACTGCTAAATCTTTGGCTATATATTGTTGAATAAGAATCCAGCACTCTGTAATATTCTGCGAAACCCTAACTGGATTCAGTATAGTATACACTAAAAACAAAACGCCTTACTTCGTTTTGGCTTTTGTTTTCTTTGATCTGAGAATTTTCTCTTTCTGTTTTAACACAAAGTAGTACTAAAACATAAAAAGCCTTCAATTTGTGGAGGCTCTGAATCGCAATTCTTGATCTGACTAGTGACGCCCTTATCAGTTATTTTTTAATGTGGAAGCATTCAATTGACTCATTGGTGATGTGAGTCACAGAAACATATTGAGCAGAGGCGTATGGCCAAGACAAGCTTAAGAAAAATCTACACCAAGCTCAGTGGAGAAACAATGAGCAGATTGTTTTTGGGAAATGAGTTAGTTTTTTCTTTCTTTCTCTTCTGGATCTTTTTGGTCGTTTGATCTAAATCGTGTGAAGTCAACCTTTGCATTTTTATTCTCTCTCCTTCGCAGGCCCCCTTAATCTATAAAGAATGACTTTTTCATTAATTGGTCACTGAAGATAGATATGTAATAACAATAAAAGGAGTTGCTTATTCAAGGTCTTTTAAAGCTTCCATTCTCTCTCTCTCTCTCTCTCTCTCTCTCTCTCTGAAGCTTACAAGAGGCAAAGGTATTATTGCATTTCAGCAGCGTTTCCTTTTTTTTCTTACATGATTTCAGATTCCAAATCGTCTTTTCAATTTGGCTTTTTTTCAAGATTTGGTAGCAGGATGGGTTCAGTGCGTTTGCTTTGAGAGCTGGTGAAGAAAAGGGGGTTGAGACCATTGGCTTAAGGTGTACGAGTCATGGGTTCACAGAACAATCCTCAATTGTTGTCTCCACCAAAGGATGATCCATATGAAACTGTCCAGATAATGTTGGGCCTCGTGAATGAGTTGCACAAACATGCGCCTGATAAATTGGAAGATCGTGTACCTAGAAGCAACAACGAAGGTTTGATCAAAACAAAAACAAGTAGCAGCAACGAAGAAGGGTATGAGGATAATAATAATCTATATATAATAGCAAACCCACTTTTTTGTGTCATCTTTAATCCAACGGCTGAGATTCATTCTATTATTTCATCTAACGATTGAAACTTATTAATGATTCCAACAGTTGCAAGCTTTATCTCTCAAATCGTTTCTTTTCGTCGCACCCCCATCTTTCAAAAATTGCACCTTTTAATTTTTGCATCTCTTCGTCGTACCTCCATCTTTTATCGCACCTTTTCACTTTTGCATCTTTTCGTCGCACCCCCATCTTTCAAAAATTCCACCTTTTAATTTTTGCATCTCTTCGTCGTACCTCTATCTTTTCTCGCACTTTTTCACTTTTGTACCTCTTCGTCGTACCCCCATCTTTTTAGAATTGTATATTTTTATTGCTGCACTTTTTTGTTTCACACTTCAATGTTTTATACCTCTATATTTTACACATTTATATTTTACACCTCTTTGTTTGTTATATATAAACTTTCATGGACTACATAAACAAGTTTCAAATTTATTGTTTTAGAGTATTTTTAAAAGTCTATGTATAATAGCAAACCCACTTTTTTGTGTCATCTTTAATCCAACGGCTGAGATTTGTTTTATTATTTCATCTAACGGTTGAAATTTATTAATGATCCCAACAGTTGCAAGCTTTTTCTCTCAAATCGTTTCTTTTCGTCGCACCCCGTCTTTCAAAATTTGCTCCTTTATATTTTTGCATCTCTTCGTCGTACCTCCACCTTTTATCGCACCTTTTCACTTTTACATCTCTTCGTCGTACCCCCATCTTTTTAGAATTGCACATTTTTATTGTTGCAAATTTTTGTTTCACACCTCAATGTTTTACACCTATATGTTTTACACATTTATATATTACACCTCTTTGTTTATTATATATAAACTTTTATGGACTACAAAAATAAGTTTCAAATTTATTGTTTTTAGAGTATTTTTAAAAGTAAAAAATAAAACAAATAATTTTTTTTATTGGAGTGTTTTTAAATTAACCTGCATCAATATCTATATGAAGGTATTTTTATGAACTAACAAGTTAGTGTCCATTCCAAAAAATTGGTTTTGTTCCCTCCTTCGTTTGTTCTCATATATTAGATTATAGATTAACGAAAAGTTTCTTAAGTACTTTGTTTGTCTTTGGGGGGTGTATTCAAACCATGATTTTGGAGAATTTGATGGGATTTAGGAAATTTAGAATTTTAATAGATTTTAGGGAAGTTCATATGATTTTCTGTAAAATTCTTTCAAATCCCACCTAAAACCATGAGATTTGGATTTCTGTATTTTTAACTAAACAAATCCTCCAGAATCCTCTAGAATCCTAAAAGTTATTAAAATCCTAATCCACAAAACTGTTTTGAATAACAGTGGATTTTAAAGTATATTTTTAAATCATCAGTTCAATAACAAGGGATTTTAATGGATTTTAAAGTAGATTTTTAAATCATCAGTTCAATAACAGTGGATTTGAGAAAACTTTTTAAAATACATGATTGAATAACATAAGATTTGTAACTCTTACACAAATCACTTAAAATGTCAAGTTGAATACACCCCCCCTTTATGTTGTCGGTTAGATAATTCACTCAAGATAGCAATTACATTTAATTGTTTACTCAAGATAGCACTTACATTTAATTTCTTCAAGTTAAATAGACTAACAAAAGGACATGTATCTATAGCACAAAGGGGCGTAACAAAGGGGCGTAATTTTTTTAATATTGGGCCTGTTCGTTTTAATTTTTGATGAGAAGTTTTTTTACAATACAATTATAGGAAGTTCTGTCTCAAATGATTTTTTCTTTATCATTTAAAACGTAGCATGAGTAAAATAATGCTATGCATTGTAATTAGTATGACGATGTAGCAAGAGTAAAATAGTGTGTCAATGAATAGTTTCTTCTAAGATTTCTTTCGTTAAAAAAATGCAAATATCTAAATTTTCATAGTTTCAATTTTGAAGTAGAATTTTATGAAATTTGGGGGTCATCTTTAATCTAATGGATGAGATTGTTTCTATTATCTCATCTAACGATTTAGAATTATTAATTATCCCAACAATTGCAAGTTTTTTTTTCTAATAATCGTGTTTCTTCGTCGTACCCCTATCTTTTAAAAATCGCACCTATTAATTTTTACATCTTTTTGTTTCACACCTCTATATTTTCACACCTCTTTGTTTACATATATATATACATATTTTTATTGAAAAGAGCTTTTGTTCTTTGAGTATTATTAATGATCTCACCCTTTGTTAATGATCTTAAAAGTTGCAAAGTTGCGGTCCAACAATTGTGTTTCTTCGTTGCACCCCCAACTTTCCATGTTGGCACCCGTTAGTTTCACACCATTTTGTTTTACACCTCTTTGTTTATATAAAGTTGCAATGTTTTGATCCAACAATTGTGTTTCTTCGCCGTACCCATAGCTTTCAATGGTTGCACTTGTTAGTTTTTGCACATTTTTGTTTCACACCTTTTTGTTTCACAATCTTTGTTTTTATATGTATACAAATTTTTATGGACTTTGAAAATAGTGTTTGTTATTTGAGTATTATTAATAATCTCACACTTTGTTAATGATCTCAAAAGTTGCAAATTTTCGGTCCAACGATTGTGTTTCTTCGTTGCACCCCCATCTTTCCATGTTGGAACCCGTTAGTTTTCACACCTTTTTTTTTACACCTCTTTGTTTATATAAAATTGCAATGTTTTGATCCAACAATTGTGTTTCTTCGTCGTAGCCCTAGCTTTCAATGGTTGCACTTGTTAGTTTTCGCACTTTTTTGTTTCACACCTCTTTGTTTTCACACTCTTTGTTTTTATATAGATACAGATTTTTATGGATTTTGAAAAGAGTTTTTGTTATTTGAGTATTATTAATGATCTCACCCTTTGTTAATGATATCAAAAGTTGCAAAGTTTATGTCCAACAATTGTGTTTCTTCGTTGCACTCCCAACTTTCTATGTTGGCACCCGTTAGTTTTCACACCCTTTTGTTTTACACCTCTTTGTTTATATAAAGTTGCAATGTTTTGATCCAACAATTGTGTTTATTCGTCGTACCTCTAGCTTTCAATGGTTGCACTTGTTAGTTTTCGCACTTTTTTGTTTCACACCTCTTTGTTTTTATATATATACAGATTTTTATGGATTTTGAAAAGAGTTTTTGTTATTTAAGTATTATTAATGATCTCACCCTTTGTTAATGATCTCAAAAGTTGCAAAGACTCGATTCAACAATTATGTTTCTTCATCCCACCCCCAACTTTCCATGTAGGCACCTGTTAGTTTTCACACCTTTTTGTTTTAGACCTCTTTGTTTATATAAAGTTGCAGTGTTTTGATCTAACAATTGTGTTTCTTCGTCGTACCCCTTGATTTTAATGTTTTCATTTGTTAGTTTTCGCACTCTTTTGTTTCACACCTTTTTGTGTCACACGTCTTTATTTTCATATTTTTGCATCTCTTCGTCGTACCCCCATCTTACAAAAATCGCACATATTAATTTTTGCACATTTTTTCACATCTCTATGTTTTACACCTTTATATTTTACACTTCTTTGTTTATTATTATATATAAACTTTTATGGAATACAAAAAAAAGTTTCAGATTTATTTTTTTCTGAATATTTTTTAAATTTACAAGTTAATAGATAAAATCATAGATTTATATGTTTATATATTATAGAAACTCACTTTTAAGGGTCAATTTAAATATAACGGATGAGATTGTTTTTATTAGCTCATCTAACTGTTTAGATTTGTTAATAATCTTAAAAGTTGCAATATTTTGATCCAACAATTGTATGTCTTCGTCGTATTCACAACTTTCAATGTTCACATTTGTTAGTTTTCACATATTTTTGGTTCACACCTCTTTGTTTATATATATATATATATATATATTTATTTATTTATGGACCTTGAAAAGAGTTTTTGTTATTTGAGTATTGTTTAACACCTCCAAATTTAAAAATTCTGAGTATTATTTTCTTATAATTTATTAATTAACATTGATTCACTCATCTTTGTTTTAAAAATTGGATTGTTTTATTTATTGACTCATTCATCTAACTTTTTTTTTGTGTCGTTTTCCGTCTGACCGTATTGATCATCTCTTTCAAGTATTAATTTAGGTAATTAATTGTGATTTCTAATTTTTCATAGATTCATCTTTTTAGTCAATTTGGTTGGTTGCAGTTGCAGCTATGAGCTATTTCTCTCTGATTCTCTTATTACATTTTTATAAATTTTGATAGAATAATGAGTTAAATTTTTATTTTATGTAAATATTTTTCAAAATTGATTATCTGAATATAATTCAGTAAACCTAGATTTTTATATCTTTAACATTATTCTCTTATTGCCACTGAATCGATTTTTTATTTTTATATATACAACAAATATATTATTTAACTAATTTGGTTAATTCATCTTAATTAGTCATTATTTATGACTTTTATATTATATAGTTAAAAAATTATCACAAAATTTTTACTCAAAATATGAAATTAACAATATTAACCATTTCAAATTTTTACTTTCCCGTGCGACAACGCACGGGCCGACATCCTAGTAATAATAATAATAATACCCCAATATTATATTCTTTTCATTCTCGTGGGGATCAGGACCTGTTGATTCCGATGCTACAACATCATCTTGGGTTGCTCGAACATAAGTTGATAAAGCTGCAAAAACTTCGTGAAGAAGTACACCAAGAGGTTTCTGAACATCTTCGTCCTCTTGAGGTAATTATTAAGGAAGCCAAGTCCTCCTCCACGCGTTCTCGTGGATTGAGCAAAGAGGTGAAGTCCGATTTACATGGCATCACCACGAGGATCTCTGATCTGGTGGCCAAAGTTCCCCAGTTGCCTGACAAGCCAACAAGACAGAATGCATTATCATTATATTCCCATTCTCAGGACAGTTTCGGAGATAATAATGGCAAACGCATTGTATACCTACCCGGCCTCCACGAAAATGCACAACTTCTCACCAAATTCGAGGTTTTCACACAAGTGCAAAAGGAATTTATGGAGTTTGAGATTAAGAAAAAAATGTGCCTCTTGAGTTTCGCTGTCTTCCCGGAGAACAGAGAAGTTCATAGAACGATGCTCATGTATTGGTGGATAGGAGAAGGGATTATTCCTGTTGAAGGGGCTGGAGAAACTGTGAGAGAGATTCTGAATGTATTCACTGACAAAAAGTTGGTTGAACCCGTGGAAGAGAGGCGCAAAGTGTCTCCAAGCAGCTATAAGATGAACCCTTTCGTGCATTCTTCAGTTATTCATCTCTCACAGAAGATTGGACTTTTTGATATCTATCATGCAATGCAGAAGCCAAGCATGAGACAATCAGAGATGGGAAAGGTCTGCCTTGTGGAGGGGTCATCAGCGCAGCTAGAGGCAAAGGCTAAGAAAATGCAAACACCAGATCAAATCGAAACTGTGTTAAACGTTTCTGAGAGATACCCGGGATTCGCGTTCAAATGGTTCTCGGAGTTTATAACCAAACCTCTACAAAAGTATGTGTTCAAGTCACTCCGTGTCTTCTATTTGGGGAGATGGGAAAGAACTCAGAAGCGAATCATCGAGGTACCGAATCCTGAGATTATGAAACATTTGACTTTTATGACGAACCTGAGGGTCCTTAGTTTTCAAGGGATCTCAACAATTAGAAAGCTCAACCGTTCAGTTTGTAAGCTACACAAGCTGATCGTCTTGGACCTCAGGGAGTGCTCTGACCTAACGCAACTTCCAGAAAAGATAGAGTCACTCCACAGTCTGGTCTACTTGGATATGACTGGATGCTATATGTTGGAATATATTCCCATGAGGTTGGCTGCACTGAACAATTTAGAGGTTCTCAAGGGGTTTGTGGTTAGTGACACCGCCTATGAGGGTGTTGCGTGCACACGGAGATTGCTGAAGAGATTGAAGAAGCTAAGAAAGCTTAGCATTGAAATACACAGGGATGATCTCTGTGTGCACCAGTTGATGGAGGATCTTGTAAAGCTCAAAGCGTTGATAAGTTTGAAGGTGACATGGAGGAAGAATTTAAACACAGTCCGTGCTGGCAAGCCTGATGATTTCAAAAAGATTGAGAGTCTTCCTGATAAGTTAAAGAAGCTGAGTCTGCAGCGGTTTCCGCACGAAGAACTTCCAACTTGGATTCATCCCCAGAAACTGCTTCACCTGAAAAAGCTTCATATTGGAGGAGGAAGATTGCTCAAGGGTTTTGGTGCCTTGCCGGAGAAGGCAACAGAATGTTCTGTTGAAACATTACGTCTCACGTCACTCCCAAGGCTAAGGATCGGGTGGATTGAGCTGAAAAAACTCTACTTCCCAAATCTGACATTCCTGGAGAAGTATGACTGTCCAAAAATCAGTCTCACTCCCTGCGATGGAAATGGAATCTGGAGATCCGACCAAGACGACCAATGATGTGCTCGAACACAGACAGGTCCAACGGTGTACGGGAGCAATCTAATCTAACCGGAGCAACCTGATAGAATGTTCGGTAAATTAATTGATTTGGTATCTATACTTGTGAGAGAATTTGAAGTATTTTATAATTGTGTTGTTTTTATAGTTATGTTTTCTCTATGCTTTTGGTTTTGGGGTTTGTGTTGAATAATCGGATTTGTTAAGGAACAATGAATTTGTATAGCTAAGCGTGTTTCATATACAATAAAGTGGTTTTATGATAAGTGATTTACTCGAAAATAATTCTCAGCAGTCAGCATCATACAATACAAGTAAAAAAACAAAAAAGTAAAACAGAGTACGAAAGAAACTCATGGCAATATGTGTACGCAGTTGAGTAGTTGACAACAAGTCTTCCAGTTTTCTCAAAGTGGTTCGATTAGTCGTTGCAAAGTTCATTATAAAAAGTTAAAAACGAAATCGAACAAGTACTTTCTATACTAGTATCACTTTGTTTAAGCGAATTGACTTTGCGTTTCGATACAGTTAATATATTGGACGATGATATTTCTTTTTGTCTTTTCTCACGGAAATTTGATATTGTCGCCGTCGGCAAAACGTGGCCAGCTTGCTTTTTTTTACAAATAACATGCCAGATTGCCAAGTAGAAATTCACATCATTATAGCAATCCCATTGCACAGCTCCTTGGGATGTCTCTCATTTTTTTAAGTGATATAAACAAAAAAAAAGAAAAGTTTTAATCCTATTTTTTGAGAGACACAGATCTCTGCGGCGATCTTTTGAGAGAAGCAGAGACCAGACACGTGTATTATCTGTATTGGTTAAGTTTTGTTTTGTTGTTTTTTATTATTCAGTTTTATCTTTTCTTCGTTTTCTTCTTTCTTTAGACAATATCGAAACGAGAGAAACACAAAATCACGATAATAGCTCTCGCATCGTCGTCTTCTTCTTCCTTTTGATTCGATCTTGCCTCGTCGTCATCTTCTAAACCGATCTCGCCTCGTCGTCTTCTATATCGATTCAACGCAAGTCTTCGATTGGGTTTGTGATTTGGTTTCTCGATCGGGTTGTATTGTTTGTGTATGGGACGAACCGTCGAACAAAATCGAGCGGCGCCATTGTAGTTTCTAGAAGAACTCTCTTCTTCAGTTTAGATGGGAAGCCCTAACGACGAAGCCGCCGTCGAGACGGATCTTACAACCAATTCCGTCGAAGAGACATGAAAGGACGATTGCGGCGGAGAAGACTTGCCTCTTCTTATTCTTCCTCCTCCTCCTCCTCCTCCTCCTGGTCAATTCGAAGAAGGAGAGAGAGAGTCTTAGCCAACCCAGTGATTGCTTCTACGAAGCCAAGGTAGTGAAATTTTTTGAGGAACTTATTTTATTGATTGCCTATACTTATTTCTGAGGAACTTGTTTTATTGATTGCCTTTATTTGATTTGGATTCATGTTTTTGTTTATCAGAAAGCACAGTCTTCTATGTTTTTGATGTAAACTGTAATGAGAAATATGATGTTTGTTGTATAGAGAGGAAGTCTTATGTTTCTGATTCTTGAAACACTACTGTTAAACAATATTTGTAGGTTTCGGTGGGTGGATGCTATAGGATGAAACAGGTTGTCGCTGTGATTTTTGTCTCTGTCTTCATCAGCTTCCCCGTCCTCTATTAACGCTGTCTCTGCTCAGCATGACTTCAATTCATTATCTCCTACAAGGTATTTTACTTTCCTGAAACTCCTCTGTGGTGCCTTTACTTTTAATTGTTTTCCAAGACTTTGTACTAGTATGTAGGGGATAGCAATTGCTAGGTTTCGGATTCGGTTCTAGTGTAGCAGAGAAGAGATATTGTTAAGTAGATAGACTGAATCAGACGAGCGTCATCTTCCCAAGTTACCAAGTAGGTAGTTCAATGTGACACTATTAAATGATGACTTTTGTCAACTGATTAATAGTGATGAAACCGTACAAGGATTGCTTAAAGGTTTGCTACCTTTATGGTATATGTTTCTGTTTTTATTGAGATAGTTTATTAGTTTTCTCAAGGCAATTTATTTTGTGCACTTTGACTAATCATATGGTGGCATAAGTAACCAATGGTTCTCCTCTTTTACGTCTTGAAAAGCCGAGACAAACGTAAGCTGGAACTGGACTTCACGAGATACTGGGAAGAGTTCCGTTCATCAAGCTCTGAACAGGTTCGTGTGTGCTAACTTCACAATCAATGCGTGCTTTATCCATTTGTTCATAGATGTTACATTTATGTTATGTACTATGAGTCAATTATATGTTTTTTTATTATTATTGTAATCAGTTTTAAGTTTGTGGTTTTTTTAGGATTGTAATATATGTTTTAAAGTCTATTTAATGTAATATATTTGTTTTTTTAATAAATGTATTCTACTACTAATTTTTATTTTCTTAATATTGCATAAATTATATAAGGGAAAAAAAGCTAGATTAACCCAAATTATGGGTTTTATTTCTTAGTTGACTCATAAAATATTTGGGTTATTTCAGTTATTTTTGTTCCTATTATACCCTTCTTCCTTTTGATAGAAAATTTTATTTTTTACTAAAATATCCCTCCTAATTTTTTCTGTTGGTCGACAAAGTTTCGAATTTTTTTTTTTTTTTTAAAAGTCTGCAGTTCTGTTGTCGCAGATTTTATATACCTGGCAGATTTTATTATTTATGACAGATTTTTCCACGGCAGATTTATTTAATTTGACAGACTATTTGTATTTAGTTACGATAGATTTAATTTTTGTGGCAGTTTTGTTTTCTACGACAGACTTATTGTTGTTGTTACCACCGACTTTCATACTATACGACAGATTTTATTTGATCTGTCGGTACAGTTTTCTTTTTAAGACTATAAGTCTGTCATCACATGGCAGATTTGTAAAGAAGAAAATAATAACTAGATTGACATTAAGTGATAACAGATTTCTTTTTTTGACGACATATTTGTTTAATTTAACAAAAAAACTGCGGGATGGTGGTAGAGTTTTAGTTTGAAAAAGGAATGCTTGATTAACCCACTTTCGGATTTTTGTTGTTTCATGTTATGACAGTTTTTGGATTATGTGATGACAGGTTTTTGTTTTTGTTGAAAAATCTGCGGTGTAGTAACAGACTTTTTTAAAAAAATAAAAATTGCTAGAATGACTTTACGAGTGGTTACCGATTTATTTACGTTTTTACAGATTTTTTTAAGTTATGACAGATTTGCTTTGAAATTCATATGATGACAGATTTTATCAATATCCTAACAGATTAGTTTCAAAAATCGTATGGTGACAGATTTATTATTTTTTTTTAAAGTGATGACAGATTTTTTAAGTTATGAATGTTTGAACAAATTTGTTACTAAACGGCAGACTTAATATATGTACGGCAGATTTTTGTGAAACTTGCCATATATGTCGTCGAACCATATAATATTTAGGGTTGCAGATTTGGTAACCGTTTCCTTGAAATTTTCGATCTCCATCATCATCTCTATTTTTTTTCATTTTGTGTTCTTTATCCAATCAATTCGTATGTTTTTTTTTTCCTTTTGGGATCATGTATGATTCGGTTCTCGGTTCTAAATCTTAATTTCACTTTTTTTTTTTTGGGGTTCGTGACATGGATCAAGTGATTCTCGTGTGTGGTAAGTGGATCTTTGATGAAACAAAATGGTTGTTTGCTGTGGATAATAAGAGAGGTTGTCGAATTCTAGAGTGTAACAACAAAATGAGTTATGATGAATGTATTCGAATGGTGTATGAGGATTTCTGCTTGGATGACAAACTATATGATGTTGGGTTGAGTTACAAGATTTCGAAGATGCTTTTACAGAAGTTACCGAGTGATACACCTCTAGTATTTATTGGTAATACTCGACAGTTTCACACGTTCTTGGGGCAACTGAAGAGGGATACTTTACGACTTTGTGTTGAAGTAAAAGAGAAATTTGTGTCTGAATCGAATCAAAACTGCTCTTTAAAGGATCCCAGGTTACGAAGGAAACAATCAAGAGACGAGGCCAATTTAGTGGAAGATGTTTTTGTGGAAGATGTTTTTGTGGAACATGTTGTCGCTAAGGAAGATGATGATGGTGAGGATGACGAAACTAGATTCGATTATTGTGACGACTCTGATGGTACAGATTCTGACGATGAGAACTTTTCCAACTATGGGATTCCACCGGAAGAAGAAGAAAAAACTAGATTACCATTGAAGAAGAGGAGTACATGTATTTATATTGAAGAACAAAAGAAAGATGAGCAGTTTGCAAAGTTGGAATTGTCGTCTCTTGATTTAGCTGTTGGACAGTGTTATGACACAAAAGAGCACTTGGAAACAAGATTGAAGATACTAACGTTGCTTCAGAAGTTTGATTATTTTGTTTATAAATCCACACCATCTCTACTAATTGTCAAGTGCTGGGTAAAAGGATGTTCTTGGAGGGTTAGAGCTACACCAACGAAAGAGTATCCAAAGTTTGAAGTGCGTGTTTTTGTTTCAGAACATACATGTTCAGTTACGGAACGATCATCACGTACCCGACAAGCAACGCATGAGATACTTGGTATGTTATACAAGGATTTCATAGGTGGAGTTGGACCCAAGGTGTTGCCAAAGCACGTTGCAGAAGCCTTAAATAAACGATTTCATGTGAAGGTACTTTTTTTTTTTAATGTCGTTATATACTATGCTATATACAAGTATTAATATGCTCATTTTCCACGTTAACAAATTGGATATTGGAAAGCTTATCGAACACTTAGATATGCTCGTGAGTTGGTTAGTGGTAGCCCAGAGAGTGGATATGAGCAGCTACCTACATACTTACACATGATAAGAAGGGCAAATCCTGGAACATTTACAAATCTTGAAGTGGATGAGTCTAAAAGATTTAAGTATCTGTTTCTAGCGTTTGGTGCAAGCATAATTGGATTTCCGTTTATGAGAAAGGTAGTGGTCGTTGATGGAACTTTTTTGCATGGAAAATACAAAGGAACACTTCTTATGGCTACAGCCCAAGATGGAAATTTTCAGATTTTTCCAATAGCTTTTGCTGTGGTTGATACAGAAAATGATGAATCATGGGAATGGTTTTTCAAGCAACTAAGTTGTATTATACCAGATGACGGAAGCCTTGCCATTATATCAGACAGACACAAATCAATTGGGAAAGCAATAAAAACAGTTTATCCGAAGGCTAGCTGTGGAATATGCACTTACCACCTGTACAAGAATATATTAGTCCATTTTAGAGGCCGAGAAGCATTTGGTTTAGTAAAGAAGGCAGCTAATGCTTATAGGCTAGTCGATTTTCACACCACTTTTAATCAGATTGAAGCGCTGAACCCTACCCTCCATGCTTACCTTGACGTACGACAGTGGACACGTGTACACTTCCCTGGCGATAGGTACAATTTGCTTACAAGCAACATTGCAGAATCCATGAATAAGGTGATGTCACATGCTAGAGGTTTTCCTATTGTGGAACTGTTAGAAACCATTAGGTCTATAATGACTAGATGGTTTTCAGATCGAAGGAATGATGCACTTAAAATGACTACATCCTTAACACGTGGAGTAGAGAAAATTCTAAAGGTTAACTTTCTCATCTTATTTATTTACTATTGGATGGTGCATGTTTGTATACTTATTAGTTATCTATTTAATTGTCATGCAGAGTCGGGTTGACTATGCTAAATTACTCAATGTTCAAGATATAGATGCACATCAAGTACAAGGGACAAGTGCATCGTCTCTCCATGTTGTTAATTTAAAAGACAAAAAGTGCACCTGTTGTAAGTTTGACTTGGAGAAATTGCCATGTGCACATGCAATTGCAGCAGCTGAGCATCGCAAAATTTCTCGCATTTCAATGGCACACCCTTATTTTTACACGAACTACTTGTACAGTTCCTATGAAAATGCCATCATGCCAAGAGATTTTGCACAAACCGTTCCTGAAGTTGTGGCGAAGGACGTTTGTTTACCACCTATACCTCGACAACAAGCAGGAAGGCCAAAGAATTCAAGGATTAAATCTGCATTGGAGATTGCTATGGAAAAGAAAAAGCCAAGAAAGCTATATACATGTGGAAATTGCAATCAAGTAGGACATAATCGCAAGACATGTACTTCATAGGAATAACCTTTGAACACGTTATGTTCAGACACGTTAAAGAAAGCTATTTATGTTCAAGACACGTTAAACTTTACGTTCACATTATCTTTCTTTACGTTCGCATGCTTTTTATGTTCAGACACGTAAATTATCTTTACTTTCGCATTATTTGTTTTTTGAACATACAGGTTGAAATTGATAACATAACAGAATAACCTTTGAACATAATCAAACATAAATCCACAGCAAAAAACTAGTTCATTAGGATGAAAAAGAATAGTACATAAGATGAAAAAGACTAGTACATAAATCCACAGCAAAAAAACTAGTTCATTAGGATGAAAAAGAATAGTACATAAGATGAAAAAGACTAGTACATAAATCCACAGCAAAAAAACTAGTTCATTAGGATGAAAAAGAATAGTACATAAGATGAAAAAGACTAGTACATTACAATCTACTCTCCCTCATCCATAAGGTGAGTGACTTCTATGTCCCCAGCATGAAAGTAAGGATCTGGTTCTTTTTGTACGACTAACTCTCCCACTTCTTCATAAATCTCTGCAGCTAGTTTTGTCCGAAGGGATGGTATGTTTCTATCGCTTAGGCCTTCAAATGTTTTCCCAAGAGCTAAACATTCTATATACTTCAGTGCATACACTCCACAGTCTCCTGGATCTTCATTCAGTGGAACATTTCTTTTCACTCTTCTCACATCTAACATCGCAAAACTCTTCTTTCGGATATCCTCAGGAACAAAAGCACTTAACATTGCAGGAATCATTTGCCTAAAAGGCATGCAATATTTAACCATGTCTGAATCTTTCACCAATCCGGGGATGCTATCATAAACATTAATCCTCCTACTCGGCAAGTCAATATGCAAAGCCACCCAATGATTATCATTGACAAAAAGACAAGCATATAAGTGATCTACCTCAGTGAACCACTTCTTGTTTGTCGGAGAATCAGTGGGAGCTGTTCCGTTGAAATGCTCTTGATAGGTTTTCCTGAACAAGAAGTTCTTAGGTTCATGTGCAAACTGATTGTAATCTTTTTCTAGCTTCGCGATAAAATACTGATCCAAAAAGGTTATGCGTTGCTTAGGGTAAGGACATGGATCACGCATCAACCGTTTTCGAAACATAGCCATTGCAGGAACCATGTGCTACATTAGAATATAAACGAAATTAGAATCATGTAAAAAGCTGAACAAATCTTTTTTAAGAGAAAAAACAGAGAACTCTAAGAAAAAAAAAACAGAGAACTTACATAGCTTCTCAACCATCCATATTCTTCGCTTGGCCACTCATCTCTTGGAGTTATAATTTGCCAATAGAATCTCACAGAGTAGCTGTCCGTTGTAAATCGTTCATCCCTGTAAAATTATAAGACAATAAAGATTAGCTAATCATTCATCCTTTAACGTCTATGAGATTTACCCAAAAAAATTTAGAAAAAAAAACAAAACAAAACAAAAGCTTACTCATCAGATGCAAGGAACTCCATAAGTCGCTTGGCTTTCACATCTTCCACATGTTTGATATGGTCGTCATCTGTAATTATGCGCTTCACTGTAGAGCTTCCAATGAAAGGAAACTTCTGCGATCCTGCCAACTGTGGCACTCGTTTACCATGAGTCACCCCATCTAATTCCTGTAACTTATCCTGAAGTAGTGATAATGCAGTATCTACCACTTTACTAGCCTTCTGTTGTATAGGGTCTGACCAAGCCTCTTCAGAACTAGAAACCATTTTTTGATTTGCTGCTATGACTTTCTCAGTTACATCTTCAACCTCATCCATGTCAACATTCACTTTCTTTTTTTTTTTAGCAACTTTCGGAACCTTCTTCTGCTTCTCTTTCATGGAACCATCTAAAACATCCACACTCTTCATCTTTTCAACCTTGATTGCTGATTTCACTGCTACCTTAGCCAAACTACTCTTCTCTTTTCCCTTATCCGCATCTTTCATCTCACATAAAGAAAGATCCTCTGATTGATCGTCTTCTCTCCTTTTCTTCTTGTTTTTCACCGTGTACACTTTTCTCACAACTCGTGGGACAGGAAATTCATCATCCGTAGTTTCCTTCATCTCAACAATCCAAGACTGCGAAGAAAGGAAAAAAAAACATGTCAATGCAAACGTTAAAATACTCGCACAAAGCAAAATAAATTAAAAAAAAAAAAAAACTTAGTAGACAACGAAAAATAACTTACAGGTGCTTTACTATGGACCTCATCATCTCCTTTATTGTCAGAAGTGGCCTCCTTTGGTTGAGCACAGGTTTTTGCCTCTTTACTTTCTTTCAAAAAAGATTCGAATTTAGTCTCCAAACAGGTCATCCTATTGCTCAGATTCTTGTCCAACTCTGAAATACTACCATTCAGTTTTTCCAACAGCTTCCAAATATCCAACAAGGTTTTCTGATCAGAACGTACATCCTGCAAGCGTTTATATACAAGTAAATCATTCAAGTCTTAACTTCCAAGGATAATAACATTTTTTCACAAATCAGAAAACTAAACAAAATCTAACCTGGATATGTTCTTTGCATAATTTCTCCTTCATGTCTGGAACTTCTGCTTGTGCATCATCATAAGAGTGAGCATCTTTCAACTTCTTTTCCTTTTGACTACTTCTGATCTCACCATCTTTACCAGCTTCTACTTTTCGTTTCTTCTTACTCACATTCACTGTTTTGAATCCTCCCCAAGCATTGTCTCTTAGACGATTGTGAAAAATATCTTCAATCAAGTTTTCAAGGAGTGGATCCTTGTTGTCATCAGCGTCGCACCATGTAGGATACAGATCATCCTCTGAAACTGGAAGCATATGCCTAACACGGACCTACAAGAGAAAAAATAATAAGTATTTGAACTTTAAAGGGGGTTAAAAACTCAGATGCAACATTGACTCTTATAAACATGGTACAACAAAATATGAAACTGTTGCAATAACAAAATCTTTTAAACTAACCTGTCCATACTCTTTCTTCTCTTTTTCAATGAATTCTTTAAAATTGATACGTTTCCTAGAAGATTGCCAGTTAAGTAGTGGAACACCAGCCGATTCTAACCTTCTCAAACCACAAGCTTCTCCTACGCCTGGAACACTCTCGTACAACCAAATCAATAACACATGGACACATCCTTGTATCGTGTATGATGATTTGTCAAAGGCAACAGTCTTGAGAGAATTTACTAAACTAGTAAACGCCACTCTACCCCATGGATATTTCTCAAAAGCCACCGGATCCAACACTCTTTTAGCGGATGCCAAGGGGATGCTAGATCCACTATGAAGACCATGTACACAAACAGATAGTAAACATAACCTACCAACCATAGTTCTCTCCTCAGGAGACCATGTCTTGCAAAAATCAACCACCTTTAGCAACTCAATAAACTTTGGACCTTCGGTGAGTTTTTCTAATTTCATTTTTGCCCAGAACTCATGATGATCAGCTTTGAAGTGGTCTGACACGTCAAATGGATCACAATTTAAGCCTGTAATATGCGCAAATTCATTCAAAGAAAATCTGATGGGCCTATCATCAATCAACGACCAAACCTCATGGAAGTTGTTGACTCTCAGCTGATGCGTGAGCAAGTAATGAACATTCTTTGCGCACCATGTGTACTCCAACTCAGTAAGCTTTAAAAAAACTCCAAGGGATGATTTCTCCAAAGATTCCCACACAACCGACCCTAATCCTTCTTTCAAGGGTCCTATTTTTGATAGAAAACAGTTGTGGTTCATGCTCCTACTCTGCAAAGGTTTCTTCCCATCTAAATATAAGGGTGGAGGATATTTGGAGACTTCGGAGGATGACGCCATTCCTTAAAAAAACAAAACACTACATTCATAAGTAATATAACATGGAAACACAACATACTTATATGCAAACAATATTTAGTAACATACAAAGTCCTAGCTAGATGTTGAATCTCATGTTAGGATCACAATTTCTCATGGAAGTACTAGCTAGTTGTTCTATTGTTTTCTAACAAAACACTATCGCTATCAAAACAATTTCTAATACAAATTAGTAGCTAGTTGTTCTCTTGTTTTCTAACAAAACACTATCACTATCAAGACTAACAAATTGTCGAATGGATAAGAAAATTGATTTCAAACATTGTCGAAGAGAAAAGAAAATTCGATCAAAATCACCTTTTATCAACTTTTTAACAACTAATTCCAGAGAAACTTAAGCAATCCGATGTGGCTACAAGATTTAAAACTGAAAACCCGATGAAGTTGACAAAAATTGAAAATCAGAATTTTACAATCAGCATGCGAATTTTAATCAGAGGAATCAAGAATAAACTTACCAATTGTCTAAATTGACAGTAATGGAAGACAGAAATTGCGGCTGGAAGAAGAACAGTAGTGCCCGGCGATGATACTGTCGGAGAAGACAAAGATACTCGAACCAAACCACTTAAATCGCAAACCCACAACCACTTGAATCGCAAACCCACAACCACTTGAATCGCAAACCCACAACCACTTGAATCGCAAACCCCAATCCGTTCCTTGAATCGCAAACCCAGACCCACAGAGACCACAAAGACCCACGGCGAAGGAAACTCAAAATATCCCGTCGGCGTAAAAAACAATGTCGAAGGGAGGAGGAAAAAAAAGTTACGGTTCTAAAAACCCTTATAGGTACCAAAAAAAATCTTTTTAAAAGATAGATTATGATAGATTTTTTCAAATTAGAATTAAGAAAACTTTTAAAATTAAAAGGTTAAGGTTTTTTGGACTTTTAACACAATATTTGTGTCAATCTAGTTCTGTCGCTCATTTGGGGTTTAAATCAGTTATTTTTGGCCAAATTTGTGTCAAACTGAGTAATTTTCAGATTATATAACTAACATTTATGACATTATAAAATAATACTGTAAACATTTTTTTAATAAAAAGAGTTAGACATCCAAGGATGACTAGTGGGAGGACAAAAGTAAAAAAGAAGGATTGGAAGCGTTTAATCAATCGGCTCTTCAAAAGTTAAATACAAAACATTCGTGTATACTGTATACTGTTTAATCAATCGGCTCTTCAAATCACAAAGAGAGTATTACTAATGGTAAACGTTTTGAATTTAAGCATGAGGAGATTGGAAAAGAAAGATACCAGGTTTGACAGAATTCTCAATTGGCTCCTCAGTTTGAGGGAACTGAAGTGGCAGAAGTGCATGTGTTACGAGCAAGAACAACTCTGTCATACGGTGACTATAATTCAGCGATTGTCTGAGCTAGTACATATGATGCAGCATACCAAATACAACCTGATTGGCACCTCCTCCCTGAAGATAATCAACACCTAATAGAATCCACCACCACACGGATTACAAAGACAGTTCCTTTTGCCATCATTCAAAGCTTGTGCATAGATGATAGATCGTGCCATCTGCGAGATATGCAATCGAGGATACTTACGAGAAACTCCTGATGTATGTCACAGAGATGGATTACGATCAACTGAGCCTCACACCAAACAGAAGCAGACAATTCAGCAAGGAATATCAGATGCAAAGATTTCCGCAAAACCATTTCAAACTACATGATATATTCTTAGTCACACAGCCCTCACTGATGTCAACAGTTGCCAAATAAGATGCTGTTTCAGAGGACGCATGTTGAGGATACAAGAGATGCAAAGATGGCATGTGTAGCAAGTTGCTGCTACTAGCAACTAAAAATTCCTCTAAGGAAGTTGAGCAAGCAAACGAGAACACCAAAAGATATCAAAACAAGTCTGTGATGGTCTAAGCGAGCAAGCTAGCGAAGAAGCTTCTGCATCAAAAATATTAACGAGGCAATGTGGAAAGTAGTGAGCAAAATGTGGGTGGAAATGCTTTGCTACGCAGCAACTCACTGAGACTCTAAACAACATGCAGCTTCAACTCAACAAAGATGGTGGATTGATCAACTATGTTCGGATATTGATGGCTCATTCTGGACACGGATCGAGCAATCCATGACAACCAAGGAAGAATCTAGAGCCACACTGATTCTTACCAAAACCACCTCTTGCCTTGTGTTACATATTGTTTTCTCGTCTTTTGTCTTGGAACATCTTTGGCTGTTGTCCACTAATCACAAATCAACTTCTATAACTCTTCTCAGTTCTTCTAATTCCTAATTTGCTCGTAAACAACTCCTTTACTGACTACTGGCTACAGGATTTCGTGCTCCTGCTCCATATTCAAAACAGAGGATCCGAAGTAGCTTTTGCTAACCTTCTAGCTCTAATTAAAACCAAAGAATCCTAACTTACCTCTAATATCCGACTTCAACCAAACTTTGCTAAGTGTCTTCCATTTGTCTTCTCCAAATTCCTTCTCCAGTTTATGAAGTTCTCTGGCCAACGAACTTGCCTCAAATAACACCGATTTCCTATGAAGTTCCTTGACATATCTTGGTTCGACGCTTGTATCGACTAAAAGAATTTTATTGCTGGCTAATTTCACGTTTCTAGTGTTGCTGATACCCATCTTCTTGAAGAACCTATCAGCCTCCGCCAATGTGTCTCTGAATCTGATATTTCCTATGCCAGCTACCTCTGACATCAGTTTAGGTTGCATGATCAAGAGATACATCATGTAATCTGAGAGGATTTTGCTGATCTTGCGGTTATCACAGTTTTCTTTGGTGGAATCTTCTTCTTGGTAACAGAGTTCGGTGGCAATGTGCCAAATCAAAAGAATGAGAGAACGAACACAAAACAGAACAGAACGAATGAGAGAACACAAAATTAAGGCCAATTGCTTAATATCGGTTGAATCCGGTTCAGTATGCATCTGTTTCATCCCGGTCCAATTATTTTGTTAACATTAATTTTGAACAAAGACGAAAAAAAAAAAAATTATCGAGTGGGGGGTTCTCCGTTTTTACCATCTTCATCGTCGGAAGATTCAAGGAGGAGGATTCTCCGATCGGAAGAGCGAGGAAAATGACGGAAATATCGAAAGAGGTGAGATACTTTTTTGGTTTGTATTCGACTATTAGGCGAATTCTGATGTTCTCTGATTCGAGGAAATTGTAATTTTCGTGTTTTGTTTTCCAGTTATGGCCAAGGTTCTTGATCAATCGTACTGGGTTACAACAACGCATCTACGAATTGGATTTATTGCTGGAATACCACTTACCGGAAAAATTTGATCTTGCGTACCACTCTCAAGTCTGCATACCACCCAAAACGTGATAATCCCATTTTACCCTTAATGAGAAACAAAAAAACTGTCGACCCTCGCTCCCTCTTATCGGAATCGCGGTCCGATTGTAGGCTTATTGTAGCCCTGGTCGACGTTTTTCGGAACGGAAGCTCGCTAATCGGAGCAGCTCTCATTCCATTACTCTTCCTCGACGACTACATTTGACGCAATAACCGCCGATTAGGTAATTGCATTGTTATGTAGCTCGCGAATTGAGTTTTGTACAATTTTAAAATTTGGGGCTCATTAGATCTTGGCATTTGTTGTTCGGATATGTACATTGGATTGATAGATTCGGTTTAAACCGACGATTAGGTAATTGCATTGTTATGTAGTGTCTGAATCAAGAGAATCTCTGATCTGAGTAGACCAATTTTATTAGAGCGGATGATTATCGGATAACTGGAAATATTGGTACAAATATAAGATTGAAGGACAAATGGTATAACCGGTACAACTGTGGATTTGTAATTGTCTTTTATGTGGTTATATTTCCAGGAGGCGATGATGAAGAATAACCACACAAGTGTACATTATGACATTGGCGGATACTATTCAGAGCATGAGTGGATTTCCAAAAATACAATATATGCTTTAAGACGGAATCTTTGGAGAAGATAACATATTCTGTGTTAGTAGTTAAGATACGGAAGAAGAGCGCACTAAATGAAGCCGCAGGAAAGCTGAAATTGAGTTACCGTCAATCTAAAGCTCGAAGAGAGTCAAATATTGAGGATGACGATGATGTATATGTATTTTTAACGTCATTGGACACAGATGGACTTAAACCAGTATTGCATGTGGAGTTGGTAAATGGTGTCGAGCAGCTGTCTAGAGCGGAGCGGGGAAGTTCTGTTGGCGTAAATTATGAGAGTGTTGATGATCAACAGTGTAATGGAGGAATCATTACTATTTTTAGAGAGGGGGAAACATCACAACAAGATCCGCTTATTGTAGAGCCTATAGTTGAAGAACCGGATATTGAACATCCGATGGAGCATGCTGATAGAATGGAGAACGCTGAGAGTATGGAGCATGCTGATAGAATGGAGAACGCTGAGAGAATGGAGAATGCTGATAGAATGGAGAACGCTGAGAGAATGGAGAACGCTGAGAGAATGGAGAATGATGATAGAATGGAGAATGATGATAGAATGGAGAATGCTGAGAGAATGGAGAATGCTGAGAGAATGGAGATTGTTGAGAGAATGGAGATTGTTGAAAATGTTGTTATTGGAAATTCTGAGAATGTAGCGGGTGTGGATGTCGTTGAGGGTGGTAGGCTTGAATATGATGAGCCTCCACGTCATGTAGAAGTAAGTCATACTTTTAAAGAATGGGAAGATGGTATAGGTCTTGAAATATTTCAAGAATTTTCTTCTAAAGAGGCAGTATGGGATGTGCTTAACAAAGCTGCGAATAAGCACTGTTATGGTGTGAAGACAATTGCGTCTGACACGAAACGACTTATGGTGGAATGTAGTCAAGCTTCAAAAGGTTGTGAATGGTATTTGCGAGCTGGAAAAATTAAGGATTCTGATTTTTGGAGTGTTAGAGTACATAGAAATATGCACACGTGCTCTCGGTCTGAAGACAGTACAAGCTATATCAAACAAAAAGGCACACCACGACTAGTAGCATCTGTTTTGCATGAAGATTATCCTGGTATATTTGATACCCCGACTCCTAAAAACATCATGAGTATAGTTCGAGGTAGACTGGGTTTGCACTGTTCCTACTCCACCGCCTTGAGAGGGAAAAAACAACATGTTAAAGATGTGCGAGGGAGTCCTGAAACAAGCTACAAGAATTTGGAATCTTATCTACACATGTTACGAATGGTGAATCCTGGGACAATAACAAGTGTCGAGTTGGACGAGGAAAAAAGGTTCAAATTCTTATTCATTGCTTTAGGGGCTAGCATTGAAGGGTTTAGGGCAATGAGAAAGGTAATAGTTGTTGATGCAACACATCTGAAGACTGTGTATGGTGGTATGTTGGTTTTCGCAACAGCTCAGGATCCTAATCATCACCATTACCCCATTGCGTTTGGTGTGATCGATACTGAGAATCATGTTAGTTGGCCATGGTTTTTCAACAAGCTGAAAACTGTCGTACCGGATGATCCTGAATTGGTTTTTATAAGTGACAGGCATAAAAGCATAATATATGCCGTCTCAGAGGTGTACCCAAGTGCAAGGCATGCTCACTGTATCTATCATTTAAGTAAAAACCTCAGAGAATATGTCAAGACCGATAAGGATATAGCTTCAGATAAATTCAAGGAGTGCGCTCATATTTATACTAAGAATGATTTCGATAGAGAGTTTATGGATTTTAGAAGGAGGTTTCCCAATGCCGCTAAGTATTTAGATGAAAAGATTGGGTTGGATAAATGGGCAAGATGCCATTTTGAAGGAGATAAGTACAACATTGACACAAGCAACGCAGCCGAATCAATGAACAGTGTGTTTGTTGATGCAAGGAAGTTTCATTTGTTGCCTATGATTGATGCTATTATTGAGAAATTTTCTGAATGGTTCAACAAACATAGGAAAGATTCTGCTGGTGCATCAAACACAAGGAAACTGGTACCGGTTGTGGAGAATGAATTGCATGACCGTTGTGAAATTGCAGTTCGTTTAACAGTGACTGAGTTAAACAGCTACCACCTTGAGTACAGCGTCATAGGTCTGGATGGGAAGACTTATTTGGTGGATTTGAAAATGAAAAGTTGTTCTTGCAGATGTTTTGATATCGACAAGTACCCATGTGTCCATGCCATGGCCGCGCTCAGAAATCTCATGAGGAGAGAAGTAAGAAGAGTGCATATCGAAATGCATGATCTTTGCTCAATATATTACTTGATTGAGACGTGGGCATTGGCATATTACAGAACAATTTATGTTGTGCCCCATGAATCTGACTGGAATGTTCCTGCTGCAATTCGACAATTAATGGCTAAACCGCCAGAGTACACTAAAATCGGTCGTGGAAGAACACAAGAAAAGAGGTTCCGTTCTATTGCGGAACGTCATCGTAAGAGGATGAGGCAAATGAAGTTTAAACCTGGCATAAACTTGGAAAAGTTTCTGCAGCCTCCAAATCCTCTTTAACAAACTGAGGACACCTAAGCAATTTGTTTTATGTATTTGTCTTTTGTGAAATGCTCTGTTTTGTGTTGTTTATCGTAGAACCAATTGTAACTTTTGACAAACTAAGTTCTTCATTTTATGTATGTGTTTTGATGTGGTAATTCAGAAAACCAGGTTTAACAGGTACAACTAAAGGTTCAACTGGATCAACTTGCAGGTTCAACAGGTACAACTAAAAGGTTCAACTGGATCAACTTGCAGGTTCAACAGGTACAACTAAATGTTCAACTGGTAAAACCAATATGTATCTGCTATCTCAAGTATGTATTGCTGATAGTAAGATAAATTAGAAGTAAGAAGAAGTCCATAACATGAAAAAAAATATAGTGACAATTATTTTTATATGAACCTCTCTTCAAAGTATATGGGACTCTTTGTTCTTCTCATATCATTTTACAACAAAATACGGAAAAATTACGATATCGTTAAAATTTTCCAACCAGAACCTCTTAACTGATGAATTATCATGGAACAAAATTTGGCCAACTTGAATCCCTAAAGTTTAAGTAAAGGCCAACTATAAAAACACGAAAATCTATTAAAGTCCAACTATGTTAGTGTCGGAACAACTGAACACTTAAATACAACTATGAGTAAAGTTATATGTATATTAATATTATTTCACCGACATTTCTGAAGAAATAGACACGTGCTCTCCTATGAGTAAAGAAATAGACACGTGCTCTCCAAAATATATTTATTCCGCTCTCCCAATTTCATAATTTCATTTTCTCAAATTCTTCACAATTTCAAAAGTAGATCTAGGGTTTAGAACAAACGAAGTAACGCCGTCGCCGACTTCAGGTTTCGATAATAAACCATGCCAATCAGCTACACTGAGAGTTCCGAAACTGAAGCAAGCTTCGATAGTGGCGGTGCAAGAGCGGACGGTAATTATGGAGTTCCAACCATATGTTTCTCTGGCGAACAGATGAAACGAGAAGTGTGTGCTACTGGGGAGAATCAAGGCAGAAAATACTACAAGTGCCCAAAGAGTGAGGTAACGCTGTTTTGTATTGCAATTGTGTTAAGTTTACTTTACTTTAGTAATGGAGCTTTCTTAGTAATGTTGTGTTGAATTCTGTTGTGTTTCGTTGTTTCAAAAATTGAGTATAGGTGGGTGGAGAACATTTATCTAAGTGGTGGGATGATGCTATTGATGAAGAGTTTCTCAGGTTGTGGCACGAAATTAGGACCCAGTGTGGTGTTAATCATCCTGGAATGGAGTCCATTCGTCAGTCATTGAGTCGTATGCGTCTTGAACTTGATTCCCTTAAGGAGGAGCAGAGTCAGCAAATTAAGCAGACTCCTACTTTGGAGGCACTTTCTGAGTCAATGCGTGTTATGCGTATTGACATGGCACATGTTAAGGAGAACCATGACCTTATTGTACGCTTGTACCGTTATGGAGGTGGTGATGCAATGGAGGCATTTCGTGAGCATCTCCGTGTTATGCGTATTGAGGTTGGTGATCTGAAAGAGCGCTTAGCCAAGAAAGAATCTGAGATTCATAAGCTAAAGGAGTTACTTGCTAAGTGGTAATTGTGTGCGTCTAACTTTCTAAGACATTGTTGTATAACTGTCTAAGACTATGTTGTTTAAGCGACTCTCTGTTTAAGCTTTATAAGACTTTGTAGTTTAAACTTTATAAGACTATGTTGTTTAAGCTTTCATGAGCACTATGTAAGACGATGTTGTGCAGTGGAGTTTCGGTGTAGTACCACATAACACTAGTTGTTTCAAATTACTAATATTGTAGTTGTACCAAATTATACCAGTTGTCTGAACTAAAATACACATAGTTGTTCTTAAAAAAATAGTTGTACCTAAATAACACCAAAATACCAATTAACAATATTCGAAGACTTTCAAATAAAATCCAACTTTCGAAATACACACAATCCTACTTTCGTTGTTGCTTCCCACCTCTTGTGTATGGTGTCTTGAGCAGCTTGGATGGTGCCCTTCTTCGCTTCTTCCCAGTTTCTATTAAAGTGACATTGTCATTCTTTTCTTTACCCTTCTTCTTCGTATTCACCTTCTTCTTCTCTTGCTCCTTAATCTTCTCTTGTTCCTCAATTTCCACTTCTTCCTCCATTTCCTCTTGATCCTTCTCATTTTCTTCATCCTTCTCATTCTCATTCTCTTCATCCTTCTCATTCTCCTTCTCCTTCTCCTTCTCCTTCTCTTGATCCTTCTTTTGATTCTTCTCCTGACCCTCTGCATAATTTTGGTAACAGACTACTATTAATAACAACAAGCAAACCCATAACGCATATTTCCACCAACATATAAACTTAACCAAAGTACTCGATCATACCATGAGCCTTTGCAGAGACGGGGTCATTTGGCGTCCCCTCAACAATTATGTTGTCATTTGAACAATATAATACTCTTTCAGCTTCTTTATCTAATTGCGATGATACATACATTTCAACAAACTCCATTCTATCATTCAAACCAGCAAGCTTGTTCGTGATTTCCTCAAACCCTTTCTCCATCGCTTCCTTTAATGACCTAATAGATGCACCCATCTCCGGGATTTCATTTCCAATTTCTGGGATTTCATTTGCAGTCTCAGGGACTTGAATGAGACTTCTACCAGCCAAGTCCAGTTTGTACAGCCCTTTCCACCATATATTCTTCTTCTGTACAATTAGACGGTCTCTCCAACTATCAACAAGTGGGTCAATTACACCTATCCCATCATCAAAACCATCATCTATTATGCGTGTCAAAAGATGTTTCTCATCCATGTCTGGTTCCAATATGCTAATAATAGCCTGAAAATGCAAATATATATTTTTTAGATTCAAACACATGACATAACATATCCTATGATTAATTAACCTATCAACACAAAGTTCACAAACTATCTACACAAACTCTAACCGTTTTATTTCCAACTGCTGCATTAATTTCTTCCAAGGTAAAACCTTTCATGCAACTTTCGGTGAACTTGTGCTTGCACATCCTTGGACAGTCCCTCTCTGCCGGTACAACTTCTCTAAATTTGTCTCCAAGATGTGGAATACACTCAAATGCCAGAATCTACAAATAAAGTTACAATGTGTGAGTGTTAAATCATACGACAATCACATTAAAAGTAAAAAAAAATCACTGAAAATTACCTCCAGAGGAACAATGAATCCACAAAAGCTAGTTTGTGCTTTTTCTTTCACCGACCTTTTCATGTTCTTCATAACCCTCTGAATCCCTTTCATACACTCATCAAATGAATAACGCCCCCAAGGAAATTTCTCCACAGCTTCTAAGTCATCAACAACACGTAGAAGGAACGGATCTATGTTTCCATCACCCTTAGAGCTAGCTTTCACTACTTTGCACAGGAAGTACAAGATAGTCATCCTCACTCTATCAGTTGAGCTCTTACTCTTCATTTTCTTCAGCTTCGCTTCCACATCTTTGATTTTAATTTTCTCAATCCTTTTAAACATCCTTCTTGCAAATTCCCAGCCCCCTATTTTTTTTTTGTAGTTCGGTGGGTACTCATGGCAGTCAAACCCGGTTAACAATGCATGCTCTTTCAAAGAATACCTAATAGGCACTCCATTCACTACAAACCAACACTCTCTATCCATGTTCGTACAAGCTGTACGAAGCAGAAGCATCCACATACCTTGCACCATGTGGTTTGGCTCCCTAGGCATGTGGAATACATGCTTGAATTGAGAATGCTTCTTGAACCAACTGACTTCTTCTTCAAATGTCTCTATGTATTCCACTGTCTGAGTCACAAGACACCTGCTTCCTATCTTACAACCCTTGTTGTAATAAGTTTCCTCAAAGAACATTGCCTCTGGCGGCGGTGGTTGGGATTCATCTTCCTCAACATCTTCATAAATATCATCATAACCCCCATCATCACCATCATTATCAGCATCATCACTATCATTTTCAGCAGCATTAGCATCGTTTTCACCATCATCATCACCATCATTATCAGCATCATCACCATCGTTTTCACCATCCTCATCACCATCATTATCAGCATCATCACCATCATCATCACCATCATTATCAGCATCATCACCAGCATCATCACCATCATCATCACCATCATCATCACCATCATTATCAGCATCATCACCAGCATCATCACCATCATCATCACCATCATCACTATCCTGCAAATCACATAGACAGACTTACTTACTTACTTGTTATAGTTCTCCGAATTTGCTCTAACTATACTTTTTCTCAAACCATCATTTCTTGTAAATTTGTTTGACACTTATCACTTGCTTAAATGTATCTACCTGCTCATCGGATTCTGATTCCTCCTCTTCATGCAATTCATTTGTATTTCCCTCTTCGGTAGAAGATGTTGCTTCCCCTCCTTCGCTGGGAGGTGTTATCACAGGATCAACGGCGGCTTCGATTGTTGAGTCATAAACTATACCACCATCTTTCACTATAGCCATTGCTGAGACCGAACAAGAACAACCAAACGACTAGATTAAAAAAAATTTAATCAAACCAAACAACCAAACTAATTGAACAAACGAAGCAAACAACCAAAATTCTTTTAATCAAACCAAACAACCAAACGACTAACAAGATGAAGGTGCGAACCAAACAACCAAAAGTTGAAGATGCGAACCAAACAACCAAAATTCTTTTAATCAAACCAAACAACCAAACGACTAACAAGATGAAGGGAAGCGAATGATTTTACCAATTCCAATTTAATCGTCCTGGGGGAATTGTCGGCGATGGAGTCTACTAACCGGGAGAAGATGAGCTTCGAAAGTCGATGGGAATAGATCGAATGCTCGAGTAGATGCAAAAGATGGGCTCCTTTTTTTCCCTCGGAGAAAATTTTTTTTTTTCCTCTTTCACAGTTAGACGAATTAGACTTCGCGATTTAGGGATTTAGGGTTCTTTATCGGATCTTTTGTTCGGATGCTCCGTTTTATTGGATTTGGGTCGAATTGTTTGGTTGGGTCTGTAATATTCCATCTTTTACAAGGTTTTATAGACATATTACTCAGTTTTCAGTATTAAAAAAATTATAAAATAATAGCTAAATAAGAGCGTGGCATTCACGATCAATTTTTTTCGGAAGTGGTATTCCAGCAGTGCGCTCCTACGAATTAGGTATGTAACACGAATCTATTTTGCCTCTTTGATCTGAGAATCTCATCTTTCGTTTGGTAGTGAGTTCTGTTGAGTAATGATAGTGCTAAGATGCTCATGAGAGAATCTATATCAGTTTGCTTCAATGTTAGGTTTTTGCATACGATTAGGTTGTGAACCTTATTTAATAGTAGAAACATACGATTAGGTTAGAACATACATAAATTAGGGAAACCTTAATTTGTGGAAGCTCTGAATCCGTGAATCGCCATTCTTGATCTGAGCTAATCAATCCCCTAAGCCAAAGTGAGCCATTAGTAACCAAACGAAGTTGATGAACTCTCCACCTTTGCTTAGAAGCTCCATACGTGTTGTTGCATCACATGTGATGCTGCGTGGAAGAGGAACTCCAACCACACTTTGCTAAGTATCTTCCATATGTCTTCTCCAAAGTCCTTTTCCAGCCTCTGAAGTTCTTTGGCCAGTGCAATTGCCTCAAATAATACCGATTTGCAGTGATTTCCTTTGACATCTCTTGGGTCGATGCTGGTATCGACTAAAAGAATTTGCTTGCTCGCTAAATTCACATTTCTAGTGTTTCTGATACCCATCTTCTTGAATAATCTATCAGCCTCGGTCAAGGTGTCTCTGAATCTGATCTTTCCTATGCCAGCTACCTCCGACATCAGCTTAGGCTGCATAATCAAGAGATACATCATGTAGTCCGAGAGGATTTTGCTGGTTTTGCGGGTTCTATGATACTCATATCTGTCACAGTTTTCTTTGGTGGAATCTTCGTCTTGGTAACATAGTTCGGTGGCAATATGCCATATCAAAAGACTATGTTCATAATCAACATCTGCTATGTAACTTAGCAGCATTTCATGATCTGCTACGTGAATCTGGGTGAGGCTTGATGCCCACTCTCTTCTAGCCGAGGATTTTGTTGTGGTACTCTCCAGGCTCTTTAGAATCTCGTATTTGATTTGCAGCTCTGAAAATATGAAAGACCATAGGTTTGTCGTCAAGGGTTCGCTGTGTACAGATCTTCCCAGTTTTATCTCATGGAACAGATCACTGATGCCTAGGCAGTTGGTGATGCAGGTGGAAAGAAACGCACAAAAGTAAGGTACATGGAACCAAAACTCAACAAAAGTCTTGAAGATGTTGATAATAGAACGAGCAACTTGATTTTCTCCTAGCGGTAGAATGATCGCTTGGTGGATGACATACTGGAGAAGATGATAATACCATATGGCAATGTAGCTAGAGAAACTCTGGATGATGGAGAAAACGTAACGAAAAGGGAAAAATGCTTTCTTCCATAAAAGCTGGCACGTTCCACCCCTGGGGTCGTGGATCCTTTTTGTATTTGCGTTCATGGAGTATGTGATGAAGTTGAACATTGTGATGCTTCCAGTCCATCGTCTGAGTAGAAACGGCGTGTTAAGAACCTCCTGCTTATGTTCTTCATGATATTTTGGCCTCTTAAGAGAAAGGATCCAGTTAAGTATGCAGTCTTTCAGTGAAGACATCTCGTTGGGGTCATCCTTTAGCTTTGCGAGGATGGCTGTTGTCCAGTCGGAAACCATGAACATGGGGATGGACATAATATCCAACGCTATGCCAACTAAGAACAACACATATGTGATTACAATGTCGGCTTTGTGAAATTCTTTGATCTTGTTGTGTCTATAATGGAAGATGCTGAAGGCTGACAGAAGAGATCCCAAGGATATGAATCGGGACACAAGTCCAACCCGACTATGTAGAACAGCACCTTTTGTATACAGTCCTTCATAGATAAAATCGAGCTCGGTCTCTATAATGTACAAAGCTTCTTCTTGTCGTTGCAATGCGTTGAAGAAGGCCTTGCTCTTATCTCGCAACTCCAAGCTAAATATGTTATTGACCTTAAGACTCTTAAAGCCATTGAAGAACAAGAAAGCATACTGAAGAATCTCAAGGTGGGTTAACTCTCTGTTTGGATGCATTAGCTTTAGAGGTTTCCGGTGTCCGTGATGCTCCTTCATGTACATCTCAGTAGCAATTATTGATTCCTTACTTAGGTTCTTAGTTTGCTCGGTGTAGTCAAACCCTGAATAGGAGGCCCGCAACATCGAACCTCTGAACTTGTCGGAACTCGCGAGGTACAACGCAATTGTCCTTTCCAGATACTTAAAAGTCCCAGCAATGAACAACAATAGTATTATGACCCAAAGCACATTGGGTAGAGACTGGACAACCACATAGACACCTGCAAGTGCCTGAAAGACAAGCTCAAGAAAATGTCTGTTCCAGAGAGCATTGTCCTCAAGGGAAAACGCAGTGATGGTGTCTGGTCCACCAAGATGTAAGAGCAAGAACGGTGCCCACAACGCGGCTAGTTTCTTGTCTTGAGGAGGATCATTAGGTTCAAGGTCTTTACCTTGGTTCTTGGTAATCAATGCGACTGCAAATTTTGCAGCCAAATCTGCCAAAAGATACGAGGACCACAAGAGGAGGATCACGATCTTGTTGGGCGTTCGTTTCCTGAAGGGGGCAAATAAAATGAGAATGGTCTGAAGAGAGAGACTGAGGATTATCATTCCCCTAATATTCCATGTGTCCCAAACATCTTTGATATGTTTTGGAATCACTTCCCCCATTTTTCCTAATGTTTCCTGCCAAGAAATGGCTCTGATCAGATCGGTTCTGGAAGAGTTGTCTTTGACTTTTACCCAAACTTTTGTTGGGATGTGTGAAGGTTGGCTTTGTTTAATATATTTGAGGTTTGTGGTCTTCTGGTCGTATTTTAAGTTTAAAAACGAGAAAACGATTGATAGCAACATAGCCTCTGCATTGTGTTTTTTTTTTTTTTTTTTTTTGTCGTCAAGCCCTCTGCATTGTGTATCTGTTTGGGCTTTCAGTTTCTTTAAGCACCAGCGGAACAAATCCTGGCATAATAACTTGTAGAAATGGTGCCAGAAAAAATGAGAGTATATATTTGAACAGATCTCTTGGGAGTCCAACGAGAAAACAATCAAATTCATGGCCGATCGTGATTCTCACACGCACACACACACACACATAGAGAACAGAGTAAATGATTAGGGAAAGGATCTAAGGACATAATGCTCGATCCTACTTTGTCTCTCCCTCTGATTTCCCATATATCCTCATTACACTATACCGTTTTCAAGTCTTGCAAAGAGAAGCAACCAGAAAAATTGGCGACAGATTGTTATGTACTTAAAAACTTCACAACATTAACAAGAACAAGAGGTAACAAAATGAAAAAAACATACTGGGGAGTAGTGATAGTCATAATGTTGAACTCCCCAGACCACAAAGATCTTCCTTTGAAGTTTCCAGCTTTGGGCATTTTTCTTTGTTGTATGTATTCAGATTAGGCAACATAGCATTAATAGCATATAGCATAGGCAATTTGAAAAGGCATAGCGTGTGCAGATTCGGTACTTTGACCTCTTGTTCAAACACTTTCTCCAGCTTCTCACAAAACTTGATTTTCAGGACTTCTAGGCTGGTAGGAAGTGCAGAAGCAGGGATTAGCGTTTTAATATGTGGGCAACAATCTAGGTTTAGATTCTTCAAATTCTTGAAGCTGCTGCTGCATATATTCTCCAACCGTCGAAAATTTGTAATTGACAAAGTCTCCAGGTTTCCAAGACGTTCCTCAGCTACACCAGAGAAAAGAAATACTATGTCTCCGCACATCTCCAGCCAACAACCTTTCACTGATTTTAAATCATTGAAGATAGATGAGACACCTGCGGTGCTATTGTCCACAATAGCCACAAACTCAACTTTAGCTAAAGTTTCCTTATCTGGATCCACGCCATTAGATCCTTGGATCTCTAGGACATCTTGACAAATTTTGGTATCAACAAACGGTATTGTGTTCATATATACATCCATGTATATATGACCTTGGTAAAAATGTTCCCTTCGGCGGCTTTTCTTTTCAGGACAATCAAATGCCCAAAGTTCACTCGCACTTCCTAACTCCTTTCTTGAGGTTTCTTGGATTCCATCGACCGTATCAGAAGAGCTTAGACTCTCAGAAAACCTATTTCTTATAGCTTCCTTTACTTGGCTCCAAGTATCATGTATTACTCTTTTTGAATCTGCCAAAACAACTAGCTTTGAACAACCCATACTGCTCTTCTCTGGCAACTCAGGTAAGGTCTCTATTCTGGTACGAGAGAGATTAACTTCGTGCAGGTAAGACATGTCCTTAAAGGATCCCTCAATTTTATGTAACTTAGTGCACCCAGAAACATCAAAGACTTCAAGGCTCGTGAGTCCCTTGATGTTTGGGACAGCTTCTAGGTTGAAGCCGTCTCTCAGGAGGAGTTGTCTGAGGTTGGATAGACCAAAGATGCTGTACGGCAATTTGGTAAATTTTGTGCCTGAGAGATCAAGAATTTTGAGTTCCTCTTTATCCTCGAAGCACACTTCCGCAATTTCCACTAAGCTGGTCGTGCTAGAAAGATCGACAATTTGGAGACCTGATAAGGGTTTAAGATTGGGCAATTTCACTAAACTGCTACAGTTGTGCAATGAGAGCCGCGTCAAGGAGTGAAGTTTCTCACCCATAGAAACGTCTTCAAATATTGGTAGTCTTTTTAGTTTGCTCTCTGATAAATCAAGGAGCACAAGCTGTTTAAGACGAGAAAAGGTTCGGTTTTTGCTTGTGTTTTCTTCAAAGAAAGTTTTTAGCTTGCGTGCACCACGTACGTCGACAACCTCGAGCATATCTAGATGCTGAATGTCTGGAAAATCTTCCAATAGAAGACAGTCCCTAAGGATGAGACTACGGAGGTACTTCAGTTGAGATATACTGGAAGGTGAAGATATGATCCGAAGTCCAGAGAGGTTCAGACTTTGAAGTTTAGGCAATGCTTCAAAGAAGTCATCAGAAATAGTTTCCACAGAGCTAGCGCCAGAAACTTCAAGAACCTCTAGCCTTCGTAGGCCCTTAAGCTCCTCCATACTAGGCAGTAGATCATAGTCCCTGATTACAAGAACTCGGAGTTGGCTGAGTACCGAGACAGACTGGATAAAATCTAACAATATGGGATCAAAGAGACCAAGTACTTCAAGATCCTTCATCTGCTTAAAGAAATTATCAGGCTGTTCACGACGCAGACGGTTCCCACCCGCCAAAATTGTACACATATTTTCTTGTACTGTTTTTATCATACCATCTAACTGGGTTATCTTCCCTAGACCTTTTTTCTTGTCACCACCATAAACCCTAGCAAATCGGAGCCGGGATCTGCCTAAGAGCCCCTGATGCCGAGGATCGGTTAACTCGCTCATTGCCATCTCTGGTACAACCATATCACCCTCTTGTACCTTCAGAATACCGCGGTTTATAAGCCCTAGCAAGATTTCGTGGCCATCCTTATAAGACTTCTCAATAGAGCGAACGGGATCGAAGTAGCCTTCAAGCATCCAGTGTGTGATCAGTTCATTGTAGTGAATACATCCGCAATGCTTAAAAAGGTCCACGCTATGCCAAAAACAATCAAAGATTGCATTCTTCAATGTATCATCAGTTTCCAGAAGTTGATAAGCAAGTTGCAGAATAGGATAACATCTTGGAACTGTGTTGGGTGGCTCACAGAGGGATAGAAATTCCTTTAAAACCTTCTCTTGTTTTGGAGAAAGATTATTAGTGATGCAGCTTAAGGACTTGGCTAGCATGACGATTGCAGCAGGCAAATATCTGCTTTTATGCACCACACGATATATCAATGGCTTATCAATTTTCCAGGACTTTTCAAGGGACACAAGCAACTCCATTGCCTCATCATTGATAAGAGATGCAAATAAATCCTGCATATTCTCCTTAGTAAGGGTTCTGAGTAAAGTCTGTGACTCATCCGTGGTGGGAATGTGCCCATCCGTGGTATAAAACACACATTCCCCCTCGTTCTTCGTATCAGCACGTGTCTCGTATCTAGTAGCATGAGACTCAATTTGCTCCTCGCTCCTTATATCCTGTGGATCGTCCATGTCATGGGACTCAAGTTCCTCCTCTCTCCTTGTATCTTCATGGGACTCATTTTCCTCCTCGCTCCTTGTATCTTGTGGATCTTCCATGTCATGAGACTCAGTTTCTCCATCAGCTTTTGTAGTGTTTTCATTGCTCTGTTTTCTTGTAATAAGAATTTTTAGAGGTGCGTAATCTTTGAGAAAAAGCTCAAGACCCAAATCCTTCATTACTTTGTCTTCACGGGTCTGGTTTCCTTCATCATCAAAGATCAATAGAATATATGGCATTACGTTTCTTTTCTCTTCTGTAGGCGAGTCTTCTGCTTCCAGATTTTTCGCAAATATCTCAGGCAGCCACTTTACTTTTCTGCCAGCTGATGACCTCATTTTTCTTCTCATATGTTCCTCAGCTGATCTCTTCTTGTTGTTGATCTCTGCACTTATCTTATGCTTCAGATCCTGTAAAAAGTTTTCCTTGTCCTTCTCCCTCTTATCATCCCTATCATAGGCTTTAATTTGGAAGGCTATGTTCTCATAAAGCGACCATTGATCTTCAAACTTCTCGTTGAGGTTCAACCAAAGTGTGAGGTAGCACAAACCTTCTTTTGTTGCATACTTGCCCACATTCCTTGCCAGCCGCGTCTTACCGATTCCTGATACCCCAGCCAGAACAACTCTTTGAGGACCATCACCACCCATTGTTGTCAAAATCCTCTTACACAACTTCTCGTCCTTGTCGGTCTGGCGTAATCTAGCCGTACCTGGAATATATAATATTTAAGATTGCGTTATACCATTTAATAGCATACTGTTATCAATTTTGGAATATATAATGATATAGTGCAATGCACAGTTTCTGAGGAGCGCAGATTTATTAATCAATTTGAAAGTTGCAGTCAGATCAGATATAAGAAAGAAGTAATTGGACGTAGAAAATCAGAAAATGTACCTCTGTGAATCTCGGAAGAGTACATGGTTTCTTTATGAAATGGGTTAGCTTTTGCTTGCTGCGTTCTCCGTCGTTTGATCAAGATCTAATCGTCTCAAGTCAACTTTTTTTTTTGCTCTTCTCTGTCTCTCTTACGCAGGGCTCCCTTCCCTAACTGTTATCGTAATAAACAATGACTATCAATATTTAAAATATCTTCAATTAAATTATTATTTTAAATTAATTGACTTTCTACTTCTTACAGCTTCGTACGTCTGAAAGTCTCTCTTGCACTTGCACATGACACTTTCTACATTTTGTTTTTAGGGGAAAACAGCTTATTCCAAGGTGGTAGGCCTCTCTGTCTCTGTCTCTGTCTCTCTCTCTCTCTCTTGGTGTGGCTGTTGAGGAGGATCTTCCATAGCATTCGAAGCGCAAAAAGGTATTGGATATTTTTTGTTTTTGTTTTTTATACATGGTTTTACCATAGAATAGATTTGTGGGTAATGGTTGTTTCCTTGTGGCCATTCTCGATACGATTTGCAGGCAAGCCGGGTTTGGTGTGTTAGCTTTGAGTGCTGAAGAAGAGGAGGGTGTTTCCACTATCGGCAAAAGGCTTTACATGCCATGGCTTCCAAGAACAACTCACAGGCACATCAATCAAGAGATACCTCAGAGGATAAAGTCAATCAGATCTTGAAGACCTTGCCAGAGTTGAACAAACTGCTGTGTTCTCTAAGAAAGGAAGATCACTTAGTAAGAAGCCGGGAGGGAGATGTGATTGCTGAAAGTAATAATCAAAAGGAAACTCTTTCAAGGAGCCAAAGTGCTCCTCCTGCTATGACTCATGTTGCATTTGAGGACAGACTGATTACGAGGCTACAATACCATTTCCAAACCCTGAAACTGAACCTGGGAAAGCTGGAGCAATGTCAAATAAATGTGAGAGGGGAGCTGGAAACCCATCTTTTTACCCTTCAGTCACTGATCAAACCCTCTTCTCAACCGACGTATCGGATCAAGCCTGACTTAGAAGGCATTGAGAGGAAGATCTCTGACTTCTTGTACCAACTCCCCCTATTTTCTGGCAAGCAAGAAAAACAAAAAGCAACAGCATATGGCGGTCAGGATGATGAATACGGGATTTATCAAGGAAAGGCCCTTTGCTGCCTACATACACATGTGACTTTTCTCACCAAATGCGAGGTTTTCAGACAAGTGAAACAGAAGTTTATCGATCTTGACGATAAACAGCGGATCTGCCTTTTGAGTTTCGCAGTGTTCCCAGAGAATGGAGAGGTTCATAGAACGATGCTGTTGTATTGGTGGATAGGAGAAGAGATTTTCCCTGTTGAAGGAGCAGAAGAAGCTGTGGACGGAGTTCTTAAGGGATTCATTGAGAAAAGGTTGGTCGAACCCGTTCAGAAGAGGCGCAAAGTGGCGCCAACCAGCTATAAGATGAGTCCTTTTGTGCATGCTTCAGTTGTTCTTCTCTCTAATGAGATTGGAATTTTTGATATGTATCGTCATGGGGAGGAGAAAGCAACGATGGACAATATAGAGATGCGAAAGGTGTGCCTTGAGGAGGGGTCAAGCCAGCCAGAGGCAATCCCTATGAAAATGCCATCACGAGATCATATTGAAACCGTGTTCAATGTTTCTGAGAGATTCCCAGATTTTGCATTCAAGTGGTTCTCGGAGAAGCCATCAAACAAAAAGTCCATGATCAATCTGTCAACAACCTGGTTCAAGTCACTCAAGGTCTTCTATTTGGGGAGATGGGAAAGAATTAAGAACCGCCACATCCGGGTAGAGGATCCTCAGCTAATGCAATGTTTGAAACATTTGACAAACCTAAGGGTTTTAAGTTTTCAAGGGATCTCAAACATTAGAAGCTTAAACAGTTCTGTTTGTAAGCTACACAAGCTGATCATCTTGGACCTAAGGGAGTGCTATGACCTAAAGATGCTTCCTGAAAAGATAGGTTCACTACAGAATCTGGTATACTTGAATATGACAGGATGCTATATGTTAGAATGGATTCCCTTAAGGCTGGCTTTGTTGACGAGCTTAAAGGTTCTCAAGGGCTTTGTGGTTAGCGATGATATCTATGATGATGGTGTTGCGTGCAAACTTAATTATCTAACGACATTGACGAAACTAAAAAAGCTCAGCATAGAAATAAACCGAGATGATCTTGGTGTAGAAAAAATTATGGAGGATCTTGTAGAGCTCAAAGAATTGACAAGCTTGAAGGTGACATGGAGGAAAGATTTGAGAGTCATTGGTGAAGATTTGGAGCTCAAAGAATTGACAACCTCGAGGCTGTTTAGACGGACAAGGCCACAAATATTGCGTAAAGAGATTAAAAGTCTTCCTCATAAGTTGAAGAAATTGGACTTGCAGCGTTTCCCGCACGAAGAACTTCCCACTTGGCTTCATCCCGAGAATCTGCTTCACTTGAAAAAGCTCCACATTGGAGGAGGATTACGACTCAAGGGTTTTGGTAATTTGCCCGAGAAAGCAACACAATGTGATGTAGAAGTCTTGCGTCTCACGTCACTCCCCAAGCTAGAGGTTGGGTGGATAGAGCTGAAGCAAATCTACTTCCCAAAACTGACCTTTCTTGAGAACAATGAGTGTCCAAGAGTTACTCTCACTCCATGCGATGGAACTGGAATTTGGAGATCTCATTAAGACTGATACTATGTTCAACAATACCGAAGTAACCTTCTAATTGGTGTACTCTGACAAATAATCTGATTAATTGATTGTCTTTTTTTTTTTTTTGTGAGGTAACAAAGTGATTTTGTTTTTGTTTCCTGTTTTGGTTGTAGAAGTTTGGGTAAGCCAAGAGGAAAGATAAGTAGAGTTTATAATTATAAATCCTATTGTTGTCGCTGATTTCGAGAGAGATCTCGTTTGTTGCGTCCGGTGAAGAGGTATTCCACACGAGCCAAGGCCAAGAACGAGCTTTGTAAGATGTTATATTTCCGATTGGTTGAGAAATTATTGGTGCTGAATTGAACCGAAATTATTAAGTAATACGCATTGTTAAGAATATTCGTTATGTTTTGGTAAAACTCGAAAACTTGGTAAGTTCACTAATTTCGTAATTTGGTTTGTCAGGAAATTTTTGGAACTGGTAATTGTAGCAAAAGTTAAGTTACAAAACGTAATGTATTCGGTAATTTTGGTTAGGTGATTTCGAACAAAACTGAACAAGCTACATGATAAAATCCAAATGTCCACTGATCAAAGGAAAAACTGAAAATTCAAACAGGATTTACGAAACTTTAGTTTAAGTTTGGTTCAGTAAATTTGGGTCCATGCCTACCTAAAAGATTTTGCAAAAGATATCCATTTTAGCAGTATCCTAAAGACACTCAAATACTTCAAAAATTTTTTTTTTTTCGACCTCATATCCTTTGTTTGCTTCATGTATCGCGCTTTCATCTTTTTTTCTTTCTCCGGAGCATTCTTTAATTTGAATGTCGATGAATCATCCAAAAGCAACCCGGTGATACATGTCCATCTGTTCTCCAAAGTTGACTTTGGCGAGATAGGGATTCCAAATTTTCCACTAATATTCACTAATCTAATTTCTATATCTAAGATAGTGCTAAAAATAGACTTAAAGATCGGTATGCACGACGAACCTGACACTGACATGTTAATATGCCAGCTATAGATTTTTTATGTCATTCGACGACTTTCATACCGACCGTTCTAAATAATATCGCTGAAAGCGACAAATAATTAAAAATTCTTTAGAAAAAGCCTAATCATATCCTACTATATTAATTGAGAAGTACAAATATGAAACTAACCTTAAATATGTAAAAAATTACATTCAATTGCCACTAGAAAAATTTAATTAAGATTAATTAATAATTAAATATATATAATTAATTAAAAACGAAAATTGGGGACACATTCAATAAAATATATTGTAGAAAAATAAAAAAAATCTATTAGAATCAAAACTAATCCCTATTAAAAAAAACTAAGATTTTAAAAATCTAATCGAAGAAAATCTACAACTTCAAATTTTATCCTACTATATTAATTGGGAAGTACAAATATGAAACTAACATTAAAATGTGTAAAATTATATTCCATTACCATTAAAAAAATAAGATTAATTAATTAATTAAATAAATATAATTAATTAAAAAATGAAAATCGAGGACACATCAAATAAAATAAATTGTAGAAAAGTAAAAAAAAAATCTATTAGAATCAAAATTAATTCATACTTAAAATAAAAAAAAAAAGTTAAAAACCAAATCGAATAAATATACAGCTACAAATTTTATCAAAAAACTTTTCACCACAGGTTGAAATTATTATAGACAAGAAAATGAACCACATAAAAAAAACAATGAATGTTGTTTTCAAAAAGATTTTTCAAAACTTTTACTAGCTATATTTAGTTGTTCTTTTTTACATGTTAGTAAAGATTGTGTTTAATTGACAAAAGTTTAAACAATTTTATTCATTACATGCAAATGTTTTATTGACAGGTTTTCATTAAATATTTTTAAAATACAAAAGTTATAATATAAGCAAACCAAAATTTTCAACAAGTTATTATAAATAGCATAATAATAAAATAAGTTATTACAAAATTTTATTGAAAAAACGTTCCGCCCGCGGTTTTCCGTGGGTTAGTACCTAGTTGTATTGTATTTATTAGTACAGTAACATAATTACTACTTTTTTTTTTCTTTTCTTTTCGATCAACTAGTAATTAAATGTTACTAAAAGACGAGAAAGCCGTTTTATATTAAGAAAGACTTTCCTGCGGTATTTAATTCCAAATCAAGATGCTAAATTATAGTACTATACTACTATTAGTAGTGGTTGTGTTACACAGCTCATAAACTTGATTTTAAAGACAACTCATAATAATGTGGACAGCGCAATAATGACTTTTTCCTCTAGCTATGAGAGGTTAGGAAATTGTATAATAGCCAATAGGATTGTTTTTATTTTTTTTACCAAAAAGGGATTGTTATTATTTATCATAAACAAACACTTGGAATAAGATATATATACCCAGTCTCAAGAGTGTTTTAATTTTAAAGGTAAACTAGGTAAACAATGGGATAAATCGATTTAAATAAAATTATTATGAGTAAAATTATTATTTGAGTTTTAATATTTGTTTGTATAATACAAAATATGTAACTAATTTTTATTATTATTATTCAAATTTGTGAATATTTTGTGTAAAAATACATTTCACCCGTAAAATATTTGAACGTAGAAAAAAATTTTAACGTGGTGGAGAAATTTGGATAGACTTTATTTTAATAAAATATGAATAATTATCAATTTTAAAAAAATAATTTGTTGTTTTTAAAAGAATAGTAATATAGTTTTAAATTAAATGGCTACAGTTTTAATTTATGCAATGAATTTTGATTTAAATCTATAGTAACATATATGTAATTAGTATAATTAATAAAAGTTACTTGCTAAAATATGATTCGAATTATCTGGCGACGACATATCAGCATTTTTTTTTTTTTTTTTAGAATGCTTCTCATATAGGATAGAGAATAATATATAGGGGATTGATTAACGATTGAGAACTTGAATTAAGTAATAGCATAATTCAAATTTCACAATCAACCCAAACGAAAACTAAAATTTCTCTACAAAATTACTCCCATTCGAACCGATCCGAACCGCTTAACCAACTACACTAAAAATTAACAACAAATTTTTATTTAACCTTTTCTTGAATTCAGAATTATGATTTTTTTTTTTAAAAAAAAAAAAAAAAAAAAAAAGAAAAACTCACATCAACCGTGTTCGATGGCACAAAGAGGGTGACCATGTGAAGCTTTTTGTCAACTTGACTAAGTTCAAACCCCTAACTTCCCATTCCAAAAAAAGAAGAAAAAATAAAGGACCAGAAAAGAATTCCCATGAGTGCAGTAGAATTTCCCGGTCACCAACACCCATTAAACACCGAGTTATTGGCCGGAGAAGAAAGCCGAATATGTGGATTATGTGGAGAAGAGTTGGATCGGTTGTCTGCTGCTCATGAATGTTCAGAATGTGATTTCGCTGCGCATCTTGATTGTGCTAAGAATCCACCATCGCTTACGATCGAGGAGAGAAAGATCCACGAGCACACACTCACCCTCTTAGCGAGACATATCTCCTTCACTTGTAATGCTTGTGGACTCTCTGGAGATATTTCACCGTACGTATGTCTCAAGTGTTCTTTCATGATACACAAAGACTGTATAGACTTGCCACACGTTATTAAAATCAACCGTCACCACCACCGCCTTTACTATACCTGCTTTCTTGGCCTCGGGGAACGGAATTGCCAAGTTTGTCACAAGACTATTCATGGGAGATACGGTGCTTACTATTGTGCCCAAGGTTGTTCGTACGTCCATCCGAGATGTGCGACGAGGGGAGACGTGTGGGATGGAAATGAGCTGGAGGGGGAACTCGAAGAATATGAAGAGATTGAGAGTAGTATAACTGAGCATGTGGGTGACAACTTCATTCGTCACTTTAGTCATCATCAACATCTTCTAAGGTTTGAAAACGAAGATATTATTAAAGATATTTTTTGCTTTGGATGTTCTTTGCCCGTTGCTTCTAAGCCCTTTTACAGATGTCTGCAGTGCGATTTCTTTCTTCACAAAAAATGTGCTAATCTTCCTCGTAAGATATTTTCTGCTCAACATGTACACCCACTAACTCTTTGTGCGGATGGTGAAAGGCCAGATACTTTCAATAGCCCTTTTCAGTGTGGTGCTTGTTATCTACTTTTCAATGGGTTTAGATACCGTTGTTTGGAGTGCAAAGTTCACGACAACATCATTGAGTTTGATGTTAGATGTTCGTCAGTTTCTGAATCATTGGAGTACCATCTTCACCCCCAACATAAATTGTACTTTACCTTGGTTATGACTGAGTACCGCATCTGCAGTGTCTGCTGCAATCGGTTGTTGTATAGAAGTTCTCTAAGTTGTAGTGAATGCGAATTCCATCTATGCTTCGCTTGTGCAACCTTAGCGGAGAAAGTAATCTACAAGTACGATGAGCATCCACTCTCCCACACCTTAAGTGTTTCCAATCCATATTGGTGTGACATATGCGAAATGAAAACCCCAGAAGCTAAGCATCTCTACAAGTGTTCTGATTGTGGTCCGGTTCTTCATACCGAATGTCTCCTTGGAAGTTTCAGAAACATGAGACCAGGGGTTAGTTTCACCACACACCTCCGACAAAAGAAGTATGAGGTGATATTCAATGACCGGACCTCACGACTAATCTGCCACGGGTGTGGCAAGCCTTGCTACGAGCCACTGCTCTTGATGTCTACAACTACTTCTACCGATGTCACTATTTACTTGTGTTCTTCTAGTTGTTTACAAGGTTATGATCGGGTTTAAGTTTCCTCTGAATTAATTTCTCTGTTTTGTGTTGTTTGTTTCTTTATAGATTTGGGTTCTCTGTTTTATGTCTATTTTGTTTGTTATTTATTTTTATCGTTTTCTCTTTCTAGATTTGGTTTGCTATCGTTTTTAAAGTGAAAAAAAAGAAGAAGAAAAGAATCCTACTTCTAGTTTAGCATAACTACTCAACGTTATTAATATCTAAATAACTGAATATTAATATCTAATATTCAACGTTATTGTATAACTAAACTTTTAGAAATGATTATAGCAATAGAGAACTTTTATACAACTTAATATAGAATTTACAGTTGCGTCTATTTATCTGAACTTTTTGTTAAAAAAATATTTTAATATTTAAAAATATACTAACAATCTGAATAAATGAGAACTGATTTTTCGTAGTATTTTTTTGTAAAAAATTTGGTTTTATTTGTTGTTTTAAAAAAATCTAACAGTTGTATTTGTTTATTGTAGAGTTGTGTCTTTTACTATATTTTATTCATATTTTTTCATCACAACTTTTCGTTCTAATAGTCATATCTTTTGAACTCTTTATATATTTGTCTCTTCACCAATAACTAACAAACCATTGTTGGTTGAAACAAATTTTTCGTTTTATGTTGAATTTAAATAATTTGAATATTAATATCTAATATTCAATGCTATTTTATAATCTAACTAAAATTTTAGAAATGATTATAGTAATATTGAAATTTAATAAAATTTAATATAAAATTTACAGTTGCATCTAGAATCTTAACTTTTCGTTAAAACTTTTTTTTTTTAAGAATTGTACATTTTAATTTAATTTTTCGTTGATACAGTTTCACTCATTATTAAATATATTTTTAATTATAGTTATTTAGTAGAAAATTACATTTACTCATTACAACCATTAGTTCAATATTCTCAGTTAGGATCACTTTGTCAGAATGATTTTTTAACTGTAGCACCTTACCATAATTTTTTATAAAAATATCTTATATTTATAATACTTTAAACAATTTATTTTGCAAATTTGTGTCTGTTCTACATAATATTTTTTGTTATAAATTTCCATTTTCATGATTGTGTTTTTAGTAACAATTTATGTATTCAAACTATTTTATTACATTCAAATAATTTCATAATTTATAATTTAATTTTTTTTTTAAAATACTTCCCCCGCGAGTTATAATAATATACTTAAACTATTTTTATTTACAAAACATTTATCCATATACAGTATACGAATATGTATATATATATATATATATTCTACATAATTCATATACTGTTTCGTAGTGTTTATTCTACACTGCACTATTAAATCCGTTCGTTTTACCCCCTTTGATAACATTCAGATACATACTATCCGCAAGCAAAAAACCTAAGACCATGTGCATCGGTCAAGGACAATTTTTGGTCCTTCAAATATTTTATTCTTATTTTGATAGTTTCTTAATTTTGGTATGAGCATTGGTGTAGGACAAATTTTGGTCCCTCAAATATATTAATCTTGATGCAATAAGATCAGAAACAATCTGCCAATTCTTCCATTACTCTTAACGAATTTGTCTCCTTTAACCCGATTCTACCAATTGAGTCACTAAAACCCGATTACAAATTCAGTCTTATAACTCCAACTACTTACTTGGCTCTAGGTTTTTTAGAGACTCTGCTAGCCACAAAATCATCATCTGAGTCGTCATCACAAATATCATCAGAGTTCTTCTTCCTCTTCTTCGTGGCTGGTTTCGAAACAGTTCCCTTCTTTTTTTCTGACAAAGCCTCCGAAGGTGATTTTTTTGTCTCCTTCTTCGCGGGCACTGATTTGTTGTTGCTTCTCGGAGTAGAAGCTGCAGATTTTGTAGGAGAACTGAACTTTCCACCATTTTGCAGTTTCTTCTCAAGAACTTTCTTTGCTTTTTCAGCTGGAAGCAAACCAGACTCCATCAACCTGTGATCAACAACACAAAAGGGTTTCCAATAAACAGAGCAATCGAAAATCAAATAAATGAACAAACCCACACAATAACCATCACAGATATAAAAATACTTTGTGTGATTGGTTTAAAAGGACTCTCCTTTCTTACACACAATGCGAGTCTATGATGTTCAATATTCATGCGAGCCTAATGCCGTGTCACAAAACAAAAGAGACCATCATCAAACACAAGTATGCATTAAGTCCAAAAGGAATATATCAACTTGGTGTAGGACTCAGCTTAAACATGGAGTGACCAAACAAATCAGATACATTACGAAAACAATACATACGTGTAAGCGTTTTTTAAGTTGCAGATCAATGCAATGCAAGGCAGACAAAGGAATATAAGAGCTCACCAAATCTGAGCCATATCGCTAGTGGGAATTTGCTTGTAAAGTGACTCGTACAAATACACGCCGATTAACATGAACATAACCAATGTCAAACCAAAACTTAAAAGATCAAACTACATTAGCAATAACAAGTCTTCCTCTTTCTCCATAAACAAGATTCTCCTATCTTCTATTAGCTAAACCCTTAATCTGTTCGAAACTAGAGATTCATTCAAAATCCATAGCATTACCTAACAAATTTGCAGTAACCTTAGCTAACATCAACAGGATTCCAAAAATCAAATCGTTCTAATCGGTTCTATAATCAAATTAACCTCAGAAACTGAAAAAATTCAGAAACTACGAGAATGTTACCTGTGAATTTGACGGTGGTATGACCTGGATCTGGAACAGACTACGATTTGACACAAACAAAACAAGTGGAAACAAGATCAGATCCGAAGAATCAGTGTACGGACAAGCACACACACAGACGTAGAGATATTCATCGAAGATTGAGAAAACGTTAATGGATGAGAGAACTTACAGGTACAGATCCAGAGACTTTATGGCTGTCGATAGTCGTGTAGTTCCCGCCGGAAATCATCTTTGCTCCGATCTTCTCCGTTCGGCGTTGAGATAGAAGAGAGAATTTGACAAATTATTTTGTTTTAACCCTTGAAAAAATCTTCAACCAATCAGAACCTACCATGCGTCCAAGTAGACGGACGAAAAAACGTCCCAAATAAAGAGACGTTTCTTCTGAATTGGGACTTTTTTTATTTATTTTAAAACCAAAAAAAGCGAGGGACGGTGCAAATAAACGCCGTTGCACATGGTCTAAGAAAAGATTAAACATAACGACTGTCATTGATGAATTTGAGTGGTCGCCTACAGGAGGTCCTAATTAAAAAAGACCCAAAATTTTTAAGTCAACGAAAGTTATATCCTATATAGGCTTTTTAAATGAAGAAAACGTAAAACTGGGTTCCTCGACACAAGAAACAAAATTATGTAGTAAAAAAACCAGATTAATGTATTACAGTATTGTTTTTGTTTTTTACTGGGGCCTCTAAAATAAGCTAAGCTAAATGGTCTTTCTTTAGGCTTTTTGATAGACAATTTACTGTGTCAAATTGGCAATTCTAAAGCCAACTTGTTTGCTCATCGGTTATAATCAAGAACATGACTCTTTTCTAGCAGAGTTGCATCTAAACTGAAAACTAAACCAAACTGTGCATAAACTCAGAACCAGTTCCCCGAAAAGACAGAAACCAGTGCCAGTTTGCCTGATCAGGAACCGAAAGACAAAGATGGCGGAGGCAATACCAAAAGCAATGAAAGATATGTGGGACAAATGGAACATCCGTGGTCTTGTGATCTTAAGTCTTCTCCTCCAGGCAATCCTTGTTCTTCTCTCACCAAATCGAAAACGAACACAGATGCGACTTTTTCGACTTCTCATCTGGTCGGCTTACCTTTTAGCCAATTGGTCGGCTGATTATGCTGTGGGACAAATCTCAGATAGTTCAGGCGACGAACCTGAACCAAACGAATCGCCCAAGACAAACGAGCTCTTAGCGTTCTGGGCAATGTTCCTTCTCTTGCACCTTGGTGGTCCTGACACAATCACAGCTCTTGCTCTGGAGGATAATGAGCTCTGGCTCAGGAGTTTGTTCGGTCTGTTGTGTCAATTCATTGCTACTCTCTACGTGTTCTTGCTATCAACACCCAACAGTCTCATGGTACCAACATCACTCATGCTTGTGGCTGGGGTCATCAAGTATGTTGAGAGGATAAGAGCAATGCGTGGAGCTAGTCTCGAAAGATTCAAGGATTTGATGCTTGAGGAGCCCGAACCTGGAATCGACTACACGAGGTTCATGGAGGAATACAATATTAGGCAGATTTCAAAAGAACATAGCCAGTTAGTTATGGTCAAAGAGCCAAAAAAAAACCACGGAGTAGGGGTACAACTAAGGCTAGAGGTGAACCATCTCCAGGTAGTTCAATATGCTTATAAGTACTTCAATATCTACAAAGGTCTTGTGGTAGATTTAATCTACAGCTCTAAACAGTGGATAGAGAGCAAGCAATTTTTTCAGTCCTTGTCGCCGGAAGATGCTTTGAGGATTCTAGAGGTGGAGCTCAGCTTCATATATGGAACTCTATTCACCAAAGTTGACATCCTGCACACCTGGATCGGAGCTGCTTTCCGCTGTATAAGCTTGGGGTGCCTATTTGCATCCCTTTTCATATTCAAAGCATCAAATAAATATGGATATGATGGTTTTGATGTTGGCCTTACATATGCTTTGATCATTGGTGGAATTGTACTCGATTTCATTTCCATCCTCATCTTCTGCATATCTGACTGGACATTTGCTAGATCGAGGGAGCCCAAGGAGGATGTTGATAACTATACCAGGTTTGACAGATTTCTCAACTGGCTCCTCGGCTTCAGGGAACTGAAGTGGAAGAAGTGCAAGTGCCACAAGGAAGAACAACTCCGCCACGCGGTGCTTGATAGACTCTTTATATTTCGGAGATGGTCTGAGTACGTATATTCATACAACCTGATTAACTCCTCCCTGAATAAAAAACCTAAGAGAATCCACCACACCAGTTTCTTTGACATCATCATCCGAAGCTTGCACATAGAACGTGCCATTGATATCATCATCGAGGAAACAGGCTTAGCGTGCAGAGCCTTGAATGACATCCACAAGAAGATAGACATGTACATAATTTTTCTGTTCATCAAGCATCGGGTGACATATTATGTTCTTTACCCTGTCGTGCTTTTAGTTAGATTCTGGTTTGGAATTCCGTTGATCAACTATCTTCTGGAATTCTTCGGCATCTCAGATCAGATAAATGAGATAGTATTCACATCTCGTACACGCCTCACCAAAGAGCTTTGGGCATTTATATTCGGGGAGGTTAAGAGTAGATCATGTTCAGTTGTTGGCTCGCGATGTGCCAGCCATATTTATTCGGCTAGAGGTGCCTGGATTCTGCGCAATATGCATACTGAGGATTATTACGAGAAACTCCTGCCCTATGTGACTGAAGTGGATTACGATCAGAGCATTCTGGTGTGGCACATTGCAACTGACCTCTTACACCAAACAGAGGTAGAGAATGCAAAAAGAGATGTCAGAGGCAAAGAGTTCAGCATTACCATTTCAGACTACATGATGTACCTCTTAGTCGTACAGCCCTCGCTGATGTCAACAGTTGCAGGAATTGATAAGATAAAATTCATAGACGTAACAGAGGAGGCCAAAAACTTTCAAGAGGTGAAAACGCTGTTTAAGAGGGAGCATGTTGAAGAATCAGGAGACGCAAAGAAGGCCTGTAAAGCGATTATGGATTCCTATAAGAAAGTTGAGCGAAGATATGAGAGCACCAAAGGGTACCAAAGCAAGTCCGTGCTGTTCCAAGCAAATATGCTAGCGAAGGAGCTTCAGCGGATAGATGGTGACATGTGGGAAGTGGTGAGCAAAGTGTGGGTGGAGATGCTTTGCTATGCAGCAACTCACTGTGATTCTAAACAGCATGCAGCTCAACTCAACAGAGGTGGTGAACTGATCAACTTTGTTTGGCTTTTGATGGCTCATTTTGGACTCGGAGAGCAATTCCTGACGACCAAGGAGGATTCTAGAGCCAGCCTGGTTCTGGATAAAGCCACCACCACCTCTTGCCTTGTGTAACACATTGTTTTCCTCGTATTCTCTAATTCGACATCTTTGGCTATACTTAACTAATAAGTAGTAGTAATAAGTGCAGCTTCTTAATTCTTCTAAACCCCAATTTCAAACCAGAGATTCCGAATCTAGCTCTCTAACATCTGATTAGTCCAGAACTGTTTTAGTGCTTAACCTGATCGTGTTCTTACTGTAAGCAAAAACTTCGGAGCCACCACTGATATCGTCAGTATCACCAGACAGAATCGTGTGCTACCACTTTCTTGAGATTTCCCGAAATTGGTACCAGCCTTCAAGATTTCAGTAAATGGTGACGAATCTGAACAACTTTTAGGGTTTAGAACGCCGGACTCCGGGAGCCAGGCATCGAAACGCCGGCGAAGGGGGAATTGTGTTAATTATACCACATTTCCCACTAAACTTTCCAAATGTGCCACATTCAAAAACGTTTTTCTGATCTACCATAATTATGATATAGAAAGACGAAAATAACCTCCTAATAATATGACAAATGTGAGGAAAAGGAATCTTAGATTATATTATGGGTGGGAATTTATAATTAACTATTTTATTTTTTTCTGACACATCATGCACATAAAATAACAATATATCTGCTACTCACAACATTGACATTTAACTTTTTGACAACAAAAATAAACACTAATTATTTGTATTATAGAGACAAGTGAGATCTGTAATAGACAAGATTTGTATGATTAAATCATGTCCATTAGCTGGAACTTGTCCATTTGGTAAGCATGTTGAGTAGTAGACAAATTATAAAATAAACAAATTAAGAAAAGTTGTTGTGGACCAAAAAAATATCGTTTACTCATAAATTATCTATAAAATATCAGTATACATTTATAGTATTTTTAATTAACAAAAAGATAAATGTTGAAAAATATTATTATTGTAAATAATATATATATATTTTCGTGGAAAAGATTCCAAATAGTGGACAACATTATAACGGTGAACAACATATATGTTGGACAAAAAGATAAGATTGTGGACCAAAGTAACATTGTGGATAGAAAATTAATTCAAAAGATAAGTTTCTAGTTGTCCACAATCGATCAAATCTAATAGAATATAAAATCTGGAGACAAATAGTCAAATGCGTAGCTTGGAGTGATGTGCACTGACTCGAAGAAATTGAAAGGACACGAGAGAAGTCTTGTTTATTAATAAGAAAACAAATAAATATAAACACTTTTATATTATTAAAGAAGTTCCAGGTTATAATGGTCATTTTAACAAACACGTGTGGTAAATTGAAAAAGGAGTTTTGGAATGTGATACATAAAAAAAAAATTTGAATGTGGTATAATTGTTAAAAAACTCTACGATATACTGAAATCGATTATATATGACGATGCTGCCGTAGTTTGGTTTAGTAAACCGAACTCATTTGTACCGGTTATGTCTGTCCAGTCCGGTCCGGTTCTTATTTTTTTTGTATCTTAACGTAAAACGATGAGTGGTTCTTAGTGTTCGTCTGGGACAAAAAAATAAGAAATCGAACGAAGTGTGTTTGTTTGCACTTGGGGTTGGGGATCGAGTTAAGGGGAGAAGAATCGAAATTAGCAATCTATTAATGGTAAATTTTTACAAGTTTTGTTCTTTTTGTAGATATTGTTCTGTTTCTTGGGTTTATCCCAGTTTTCCCCTAGGTTTCAGCTGGAATTGGTTTATTGAGTAGTACTTAGTTGGATGGTTCCTGATCCTGAAAAGAGTTCGAATTTTATGGGGCTTTTGAGAGAATTGGTTGGAAAAATTAGGAGGTTTATGTTTTTGTTGGTGATAATGTTGAATATCCACATTGGTTCAGCTTCTCAATTCAATGTGCATTGGATTTGTTTTAACTTCAGTGGGTATTGAAAGATCATTTTGTGGGTCAATGTTTAACTTATTCTGTTTTTTCTCCAAATCTTTACTACTTTTTTCAGGTCTTGATGATCATTAAAGGTATATTTAGGAGATATGAGAAATGGAATCCTGTTCATCCTACTTATGGAGCTTTTTGGGGTATGGGGATTGGGATTGGTTGTGGTGTCGGATGGGGACCTGGTTTTGGTCCTGAGGTCATTGGTTATGTAGGTGCAGGCTGTGGTGTTGGTTTTAGTGTTGGCATTACACTTGCTGGTTTCGGCATTGGTCTCCCCACAAATCTTCTTCTTGCTGCTCCTTATAACTGTATATACTATATACTCTCTCCCTCACACACACACACATTTCTTCATATATATGTATTCACAGTACCAAGTAAATCTTTTATGTCTGAAGTATCTTAAAATTCGGGTTTTATGCAACATGAATGCACTGGTCTTGGTCTTGTTAGTAATGATATGTCTCCTGAACCTTTTCATATTTTCTCCTCAGCTGTGGAAGCAACTAGAAAGGGCGCTTTCAAGTTGTTTGGTAAAAATCTCTCAACCTATGATTTCATGCCTCAAATTGGGGGCTTGCAGAGACAAGTTAGTGAGATGTGCTCTGGTTTTAACAAGAAGCCTCACATAGATTATGAGTTTGACATAAAAAGTTTTCCTTTGTTCATTTCACATGATTGTGGAAAATTTGGGAGTCATCTTCTCCATGTACGCAAAGGTATATATAACTAGTCTTAACATTTTGCTATACCCCTGTGCAAAGTTCTTCTCTATCCGTTTTCGTTGTCATTGATAAGATAATTTAGTCGTAGTATATCAAAATAGAAGCTGGAATCAGGCCTTCTAGTCTGAGAATTTGCTTGCCTCTATGTTAGATATAACTAACTTGCACTCCAACACTCTTCAGTCGCATGCTAATGTATCTCTTAATTGGAAATGTTTCTGTTATTCACTTAAAATCCCTATATTATTTAGAATAAAGTGTATAAAGAACAGTTAGATTTATCATTTTTCTTTGCAGGTTCGGAGGACAATAAATCACCACGAAGATCTTAAGCATCTGAGACACACATTTCTAGATTGTTACTATGATTGGCATATGTGAATGTGACTGAAATATTCAGCAACCAAACCTGAAGCACTTGTGTCTTACAGTTACAGGGAGATATGTATAAGAGGTTAGGGATTTGAACAGTAGCATTCATAGACAGTTCAGAGTAGTTGTTTCACAAAACAAAAAAGACCAGAAGTGTAGTTAATGTTACACCACAGGTTTATGCTTTGCCCTTAATATAATAATATCTTTTCTCTTTTGTTTTTTTCCATTTGCTTTATTCCTTACTTCTGGGGATAAATAATTTGCAGAGAAAGATAATTCCACTGGATATATACACTCTTTTACATATATCCCTATATCTTTGTCACTACAAAGTGAAAGCTTCAGACTTTGAAACCCTGAAACTCCTCCTATTTTAGTTTTTTTTTTTCTCAGAAAACACAAGAAGAGCTTATGGATCAAGCTAAGAAGTCTACATCTGAAAAAATTGATGAGAAGCTCGACACAATCAAGTTCTCTTTTGATACAGAATATGCGAAATGGTTGTCTAGAAATCAGAGTGGATCTTTCTCTAAGCATGGAAGCCTGTCTATAGATGGAGATTCATCACCAACTCGCACCGGTAGCAGCAGCAGCACTACCGGTAAAAAAGGGCGGCCTAAGGCGAACCGCGTGGAGACAAGCTCTGAGCTTCCGGATCACATAATTCATGGCTTCGCAAACGAGACCTTGTTCTTGAAGAACTTCTTGCTGAAGCAAAAGGAATCCAAAGAGTTCAAAACTCTAGCCATTGTGGGGAAGTACGGAGTTGGGAAGACGACGTTGTGTCAGGATGTGTTCAACAACGAAGAAGTGAAGCAAGCTTATACCCCGAGGATATGGGTGTCTATGTACAGCAAAGAAACGAAAGAAGAAGAAGATCCCAAGATAGATGTTGTGAAGAGGATCTTGAGATCACTTGGAGTTGAAGATGAGATGTTTGAACACATCAAAACAGAAGCAGAGGAAGAGAAGAGAAGCAAAGATGAAGCTGGGGAAACAGAGGAAGAGACAGTTAAAGAGAAGGAGCTCTCTCGATTATTGTATGCTCTTCACTCAAATCTGATTGGGAAGAAGTATCTGATCGTGTTGGACGATGTTTGGGAAGACAACGAGTGGGATCAGAGGCTTGATGATGAGAAGAGTCAACAGGAAAGATCACATCTTTCTTGTGGGTTTCCTAAAGGGTCTGGTGGGAGAGTGATTATGACTAGCAGAGACGAGACACTGGCGAAAGAGATAGTCGGAGAAGAAGAGAATCTGCAGCATTTGTTTCCGAGATCCGATGCAGAGAGCGTGTGGGAGATTTACAAAGATGCAGTAAAAGCAGCCTTGAAGATAGAAGTGAAACCGAGGTATCCAGGAAGATTCAAACAAGAGCTTATGGATAAGTCTTGCGGTATTCCTTTAGCTGCTCGAATGCTGGCGAAGATTGAGCCTGTGAAAATGGATGAAACTGGAGACATGGAGAGGAAGAAAAGCTTCTAACTTCTAAAGCAATGTATCTACAAATTGCTCTGTAATCTAATGATACATTTGAATATTACTATTTAAATTTGTTTTATTGTCCGGAAAACTGTTATAGTTGTGACTTATGGGAGTGTAAACCTTTGACATTTGAAAATAAAGAATGTTAATAGTTTCAGTATAAATGTGTGAAGTTCTAAGATAATACCTTTTCACATATGTTACGCATCCTTATAATGTCATATGGTACTAGGTGTGTGTGATTGACTGATCGTACAAATATATATTAGCTGGTGATTAGAAATCTCATAACAAAACTGAGGTCATTCACTGTCGCTCAGAATTCTACAATAATCAAAATCAAATTATGCGTCTGGAAAAACAATCACTTATTCCGATTTCCAATTAATTAGAAGAAGAGAAAATTCATTGAACTATAACAAAAACATATTTACTTCCAAATTTACCATACCTTTTTAGAATGAAATCTGAAAATATCACAAACTTTAGTTTTTTAGAGACTACAAATTTAATAAGAGTTCATAAATCATATAATTTCGTTTCTAAAACTTTAGACATTTTTTATATACATACGAGGGGTTATTGGTTCTATGATTTTAATGGATTTGGAAATCCAAACAAAAATCATGTGTTATTCAATCATTGATTTTGAAATACTTATCAAAATGATGTGTTATTGGTTCCATAATTTACAAATACTTGTTAAAATATCCTGTTATTCATTTAATGATTTGTATTTTTATTTCAAAATCCATATTATGTTTTAAATGTATTTGAATGGATTTGAAAGTGTAAAATAGAAGGATTCAAATCCAAGGATAAAACATGTTATTTCAAAATCCAAATACATGGATTTTTAGAATTTACAATTCCATATGCATTTAAAAATCATCTCTCCAATAAGTTGTAGTAGTAATTTTTGAAAATTTTGAATTTAAATGATAATTTTAAAATTTCTTGTGATCATTGCTCTAAACAAGAATAATGATCTTTTTTCAAAAAATACTTCACTTTGAAAAGAAGTAATGATAGAGTATTAGAATATTAATTTCCTTTCAGCTTTAGAGAAGTTGCACATATATTCTCCCCAATATGTTAAGTTAAACATTTATACCCTCACTTTCCTTAACGTGTATCACAAAATCACAACTACATAGAGCAATGTATATGGACAGCAGCAAAGAGTATAGCAACAAATGTAGTGATTAACATGTAACATTTTGTTTTTGTGATAGACACATTAAGAAAAAGTTTTACTTGTGTAGTAAACAATTCCAAAAGTCATTGTTACTTCACACTGATCCAAAAAGAAAACAAGTGGGTATACTTGTTACTCTGAAATAGTTAAGGGTGAAATTTTAGGAAGAATATAGTACTTAATTATACTTAGCGTGTCGTGTCGACAGAATATAATCAAAACTGAAAAAGAAAACAATTTGTTCTTTCATAGATTGATATAGAAGTTATCGAATATGGATAAAGTAGTATAAATACGTGAATCATCAATCAACGAAGGATGACAAAACAAAGCAAAGAAAACTAGAAAGAAAAAAAAAACAGTGGAGATACCAATCTATTTTTATAGAGATGGACAATCGAGAGAAGAAAGATCAAATAAGCAGAGAAGAGATTCTTAAGAAAATAATGGAATCATTGGGACCAGACGGTGTCGCTTCAAGAACTGTCCTCGTTGGTGAAGCTGGTATAGGGAAGACATGGCTTGCAAAAGAAGTCAGCAAACGTGTTATCCAAGAAAGATCTTCTAGTTACAATGTCCTCTGGTTACATCTGAACAAAAGGATTCAAGACGTGAAGTCCCTTTACGAGAATTTGGCTGCTCAGTTATCGATAATCTACGAGTTTGAAGAAGGCGAAGAACCTGATGAGCTTGATTATTCGTTGGAGAGCTTGGAAGAGAAGGTTACACAAGTGATGATCAAAAACAAGAAGAAGAATCTTCTATTGATTTTGGATGATGAAGGAAGTATGACAACTGAAAACCATGTAATGGATCAAGACCCAAAACTCTGGGAGTTTCTTAATGAACACTCAACTCTTAAGCTTCTAATCACGAGAAGAGACGAAAGAGAGGAGAAAGAATCGATGACGATCAAAGTCACTCCGCTTACCGAGGACGAGTCACGGAACTTACTCCGCGGTTCTCAAAACTTACTTAAGTTATTTACGATCAACGAACCTAGTTTGATGTCTTGCATATTGAGCAAGAGCAAGGGCTTGCCAGCTGCGATCGTTGTTTTAGCCAAGTCCTTACACAACATCAAGTCATTTTCTGCGAAACAGAGAAGGATCATTAAAGAACTGATTCTATCTTCCGAGTCATTAGACGCAGCTGCTGCTTCAAAGAACGCTATAGAACGCGACCGCTACAATCCCGTTTTGCGATTGAGTTACGAGCTGTTAAAGCTTGAGGAGACGAGCACACGTCCAGTCATTGCTTGCTTTTGGCATATCTTGGATTTCTACAAGTACGCTGGATGCGCTTACTACCGCGACCTAATCGTACACTGGATGCTTGAAGGGTATTTTGATCCAGTTAAGTCGGTTGAAAAAGCTTACCAGCAAGGACATTCCATTTTAATGGAGTTTATGAATAGAGGAATCTTGAAGATACAAGAAGACAACATGGTGGTTCCAGAGTTTTCAATGAACAATCTATTAGATCTTCAAGATTGTGGATTCTTTGGAAGATCTTGTCTTGGATTCGACAGAGTTTACGGAGGAGACAAGAGAAAAGGTCTTGGAAAAATCATCTTATTCGATGATATGATACAGACAATTCCATCTAAGCAGAAGAAGATCACGACGATTATCGCTAGCGGAAATCGTTTACGTAGAGAAGTTTCCGGAAAGTTCTTTGAGAGACCAGAGATGCAAGATCTTGAAGTCGTTGTACTCTTTGAGCCAACGTTCCAAGATCTTGTTTTGTCTTTATCTAAGCTTAATATTAATAAACTCCGAGTACTCGTGATCAGGGACTGCGATCTTATCCAAAACATCGATGAGCTTACGTGTCTTAAAGGCCTACATGTTCTTGAAGTCTCTGGTGCAAGTTCTCTGAATATTATTCCTGATGATTTCTTCAAGAAAATGAGTCAGCTTCAAAGTCTTAACCTTTCAGGTCTTGCTATCAAATCATCGCCTTCCACAATCGAAAACCTAAAAAAGCTTCGTTGCTTCATTCTCAGAGACTGCTCTGAACTACAAGATCTGCCTAATTTCAATGTAGCAACAAAAAAGCTAGAAGTTATCGACATTCGTGGAGCTCGAAAACTCGAGTCTTACTTCGATAGAGTTAAAGATTGGAAAGACTATAAAGGCAAGAACAAGAACTTCGCTCATCTTCAGCAGCTTGAACACTTAGACTTCTCAGAGACTCAGATCATCCGCTTACCGATATTTCATATGAAAGACTTCAGCACGATGCCATCCTTGAGACGACTCTTGCTACGTAACTGCACAAGGCTTAAAAGATTGCCACAGCTTAAGCCCTTGACTAATCTTCAGATTCTTGATGCATCTGGTGCTACAAGCTTAGTGGAGATGCTTGAAGTGTGTTTAGAGGAGAAGAAAGAGCTTAGGATCCTTGATCTTTCAAAGACAATACTTCCAGAGTTAGCTGACACGATCGCTGATGTTGTTAATCTCAATCAGCTTCTATTAAGGAACTGTTCTCAGATTGAAGAGCTTCCAAGCATTGAGAATCTGACACACCTTGAGGTTTTCGACGTTTGTGGATGCAATAAGTTGAAGAAGATAAATGGATCCTTTGGGAAGATGTCTTACCTCCACAAAGTGAATCTTTCGGAAACAGATCTTGGTGAGTTACCTGACAAAATCTCAGAGCTATCTAACCTCAAAGAGCTCATCATAAGAAACTGTTCCAAGTTAAAGACTCTTCCGAATCTTGAAAAGCTAACATATCTTGAGATACTCGACGTTTCGGGCTGCACGGAACTGGAGAAAATCGAAGGATCATTCGTGGATATGATTTATCTTCTCGAGATCAATCTCTCAGGGACTAAACTAAACACGTTTCCAGAGTTTCCAAAAAATAGCATCTACTATGCTTCAAAACGCATTGTTCTCGCGAATTCATTTTGTTTAGAGCGAGAAGAGTGGAGCCAAATAAAGGAATGTTTAGCAACAAATTCAGATGGCTCTATCTTCTCAAATGTAGCTGAAAAAAATCACGAAAAAGGAGAGAAACTTGTTCATCAAGGCGATAGATACAGAGTTCTTGATCCTGAAGTTCCTTTGGGTATAGATATCGTTGATGTCAACAAACCAATGAATCTTGGTACAGAGTATATAGCCAAAGCAGAGTATGTCTCTATAACAGAGAATGGATCTAGAAGCGTATCATCCATCTTCGACGAGTTTCAGATGAGATCAGTCAAAGGTTGTTGGGTAGAGAGGTGCAAGAACATGAATATTCTCTTCGAATCAGATGAACAACAAGAGAAAGAGAAATCATCATCATTGGAGAATCTTTGGATATCAAATCTTCCATTACTAAAAAGCTTGTACAGTAACAAGGGAGGATTCATCTTCAAGAACCTTAAGAAGCTAAGCATAGATTGTTGTCCAAGCATCACATCGTTATTCTCCGAGATTCCTGATAACCTTGAGATTCTACGAGTGAAGTTCTGTGATAAGCTGGAGAGGTTGTTTGAAGTAGAAGTAGGAGTGTTATCGAAGCTTCACAAGCTTCAGCTTCTTGATTTGCCTGTTTTATCGACCGTTGGAGCTAAACTCCCGGTGAAATGCACGATTGTGAATTGTCCGAATTTGAAAGTTGGAGAAGATGAACTAAGGCTAGGAACAAGGGTCAAAGAAGAAATTACAGAGGAATAACCTCACAACAAGTAAAGAACCAACAAACTAACAAAATTGAATTCTTTTTTTTTTTTTTTTTTTTGGTTTTTTTCTCACTAACTGAATGTTTTGCTTTATGATCAGGACGTTTGGGCCTGAAACTCAAACTCAGCCCACAGAAGAAGCAGTATAAAAAACATCATATGTCTCTGTTCTTTCTTCACACGACAAGGATGAAAAATCAAAAATTCTACTGGAAACTAATAATTTACCACCGTATATGTTGAAATAATGATCAAAAGTCTTGAACTTTGACATAACATGTAATACGAAAACTTTGAAAAATGTTAACTTTGTGTTGTGTCTTGTGTAGTTGTGTTTAGTAAACTCTGAAAATTATGAATAAACGAACCCGTTATTTATTTATAGTTTCTCATGTTTTGATCTGCGATCATGATATTTTACACAAATAGAGTAGAGAGACAGAGAGAATAATGCCATATTTATTTTTTTTCTTATTTTTTTTTTCAAATTGATTTGAGTTCGTCTCAAGCAATAAGTCTGTTCGGAATGGGAAGGTAACTTCTAAAACTCAGTTCTTAAGTGGATTATAGTTTACATATATATATATATATATATATATATATATATATATATATATCTGTTATAAATAAGTGTTTGATTTTGTGGTGAATATAATAGAATAATAAAGAGAAATTTTATATCCGCATAAGGATTGAGATATTGAATAAAAGAGAGACGAGAGTTACTTTTTCTATAATTGAAGTTTTTAAATTGTATTGGTGTGTTACAATGAACGAATCATCGCTATAAATATAGAGGTAAAGAGAGAAGTTACAGTGCTTGCATAATGACGATGAGCTCCACAAAAGTTACGTAATATTTTTCATATGTATGCATCATTTTGTGACTTTTGTGTTCTCCTCCTTTTGTTGATTTTCGCAACAATATTATAGTTTTATGTGAATTTATGACTAAAAATTGAGATTCACTATTACATATCACTTTTTTCCATAAAGATTGAGCTCCACAATATATATATCACTATTATATATATATATATATTTTTTTTCAACCAAACATTAATTAAATTAAAAAGTAACTCCAAGATTGGTTGCCCAAACCGGAGAAAAAGAGTTTACAAAAAAATTTTCAGTAAATAAAAATCTTGAAGAACGGGCAGACAATTTAGCCCTTATGTTGAGCTCTCAAGTGATCGATTGTAAATATCTTTCCACTATATTTTGGGTTTGTTAAAGAAGAAAAAAAAGAAAGCCAAAATACAATACTCTATAATTTTTGGATTTAGTAAAAATGGTTTCCATATAATTTTCATTAGATATAAAGATGTCTTGATCAAAAGTAAATTTTGATATCACTTTAGACTTTTGTTTTTTTGTTTTATTGACTTTTTATATGTGTTTATAAATCATAAACGTTGTCTTACTTAAAAACTAAAGAAGACGTCAGCCAACTATCGTGGAACACGTGTATGTAGTTAACATGTCAGCTATTTTGTTGATACGTCGTCGTTGCAGAACGGAATAACATCGCCGTCAGCGACCTTCTCAATGGAATTGCTTCGTCAGCTAATTTATTTATTTATATGATGACTACGACAAAATAAAAATATAATAAAAAAGAGTTTTTGAACTGATTTGGCATGACTATAATAATTAATTTAAATTAATTGGATAATCAATTAAATTAAAACATTATACATCCATTTATGTTAGTTTAACAGACTACTAACTTACTTCTTTGGCGTGATTAGTTATTTAATTTATTAAATGAATTTATTTTGTATAGATATTTCTCTCTCTAATGTTTTTTATTTTTATTTTTTAAATAAAGCATTTGGATTTTTTTCTTATTTCTGTCAAAGTTGAATCCCTTTCTCTTGTGTATTTTCGTCGAAGTGGAAATTTCGATTATTATTATTTTTTTCTTTCGGAATTTTGAGAAAAATCTGTGAGCTCTCTCATAAAATCTTGGCTAATTCGGCAGAGAGAAATCTGCGAAAAATCCAACACCAGATTCCGGCGCCGGAGCGCCGATGAACAATCAGGTCAATTAAGTATACCTCGAATGATTCTCCCGCGGAAACAAGAGTTAGATTCCGATTTCGATTTCCGTGGGGAAAAGTTTTTGTGAGCTCTTTTGATTTTTTTTTTTTTGTTTGTTTCGTTCCTACTCCCTGGTCGGTTGAGGGACAGCGAGAAATGTCTAAGGTAGTGTACGAAGGGTGGATGGTTAGGTATGGGAGGAGGAAGATCGGAAGATCGTATATTCATATGAGGTATTTCGTGTTGGAGCCTCGTCTTCTGGCGTATTACAAGAAGAAACCTCAGGATTATCAGGTGAAAGAAAACGAACGATTTGTTTTATGAATCTTTGTTTGATTTGTTGTTGAATTTCTTCTTTGTGTGAGTGGTTTTAGCTGAAAAGATGAGTGTTTACTTGTTGAAATAGGTTCCTATCAAGACTATGTTGATTGATGGTAACTGCAGAGTTGAGGATCGAGGCTTGAAAACACATCATGGACATGTGAGTCTTGCTTTTTACCTTTCTCTGTTATCATGTTGTTACTTGAGCTTGCTATGGAGGAAGTTGTTTAGACTTATCTTCTCTTCCATGGGCATATATTTGAACTTTCAATAGTAGGGTGAGAGAGGTGATGAGTTGGAGAAGAAGACACTCTAGGAAGTAGGACTAGCTGCTAGTTATTCTTAGTTGTGAGGATTATATTTCTGGGCAGAGTAACTGGGTAGAATCGTTGAGTCAACTAGAAATGGTTAGTAAATCTGCTCCTACTCTTTTGAGGACCAAAATCAAGCATAATATAAACTGTTGATGTTCGTATGTTATATATGATATACAATTATTGCATTAGCGAATGATCTGAAGGTTTGTTTAAGGGAAGCCTCCTACAGCTGTTGCAATCTCTTTTTGCAAGAGAGATATACTGTTTGTTGTGAATCAGTTGATGGTTTACCATGACACGTTAATATTCTCTTATCATATCCTTGACTGCTATATCACTTATGCCTCTACAAACTCTTTGGGGCTTTTCGGCTCGACTTTGCAGATGGTTTACGTGTTGTCTGTTTATAACAAGAAAGAAAAGAGTCATAGAATTACGGTATGTTGTCTATACTTTAAGAATAGCTAACACCAGATTTTCCGTGGTACTTGGGCAATTTCACACTTTTGGGTTAGTTAATATGGAGTGTGTTTCTTGCTAGATGGCAGCGTTCAACATCCAGGAAGCACTAATGTGGAAGGAAAAAATTGAGTCTGTTATAGACCAGGTTAGTCATCTGCCTGCCAGTTCCTGAATCACAAAAGCTTACTTCCCTTTTATTATTTATATAGTAGTCACTGTTTAAGCATTTGTAGATTAGTAGTTTATCTGATTACCCAACTATGCTTTGCACTGGTGCAGCATCAAGAGTCCCAAGTTCCAAATGGTCAGCAGTATGTTTCCTTTGAATATAAGTCTGGAATGGATACGGGAAGAACTGCTTCATCCTCAGAACATGAAAGCCAGTAAGTGCTTATTTTAAAAGATTTCTACATTACTTCTTCCAAATCGAATCAATTTTCCAACAACTCACTGGCTATAGTTTCTCCAGACAAAATCGGAGCAAACTATGTTCTAAATATTATTATCATTCATAAACTTGATCTCCTTGTTATGGAATTCACATAGTTCAAATTAAGTTGTTTGTGGCGATAATTATAAATAAACTCGAAAATTTGTCATTTTATTAGCTAAAACATATAGGAAGTAAACTACCGATCCTAGTCTGGGTATGGCTTTTTCCCTAACCGGCTGCCTCAGTCATTCTAAGAATCTCAAAATTCACAAAACCAGAAGAGGCTAACAAAATGATGCATGTAGAGAGTACCCATCAGATATCATTCTTTTGATGTTTGTCAATATGTTGTTTATCTTTTTTTTTTTTTTTTTTAAATGCATATGTTAATGGAAAAAGTATCTGCAATTTCCTTCAGATATAGTGCGCCAGAGGATGAAGAGGACTCTCGACGTAGCTTAATGAGGAGGACAACTATTGGAAATGGTTTTTCCAAATTCACTTCTCTGTGTTTAAATCTGGTACTGCGATCCGGGCTGATCTAATACCTCAAAAAAACTTGCAGGTCCTCCAGAATCTGTACTTGACTGGACCAAAGAATTTGATGCAGAGTTGGCCAACCAGAATTCCAACAACCAAGCATTTTCCAGAAAACACTGGCGTCTCCTTCAGTGCCAAAATGGTTAGTGGTTATACAGAGTTTCTAGATCCTGCTGCTACTTCTGAAATGCAATTTAGTATACTATGTTCTCATTGATAAACAACAATTATGAGATCTTATTTGGAACTTTTGGAATCCAGTGTCTTCATTAGTTATCTTCTCTAGGAACTGGAAGATCGTTTTCAATGCAAAATCGATAGAATCCTCTATTTATGGGTTCCGTCATTCCCACTGCGTCGTGATTAATTGATAGGCCTGAATTCTACAATGGAACTCTTGAATGAATATTTTAGATCTTCTAATTGTAATTGGGTGAAATTTTCAAGTTTTCATTGGCTCAAAGCTCTTACTCTTTTTTTTTTTGGGTTCATATTTATTTAATTATTGCTCTTTAGTATTTGGCCTTAATCAGCTCTTGCTTTTTTACACATTTGGCAGGTCTTAGGATTTTTGAAGAGCTTCTTGAAGTTGATTACCTTGTACGGAAATGTCAAATACCTTGTCATTATTATGGCGTAATTTCTCTTTGATTACATTGTAACTTTATATAGACAAGACCATCATTATAGTGCTACACGTGCAGCCAAGAAGCTGTAGCAGGGCTATGAAGGCTGTCGGTGTAGTGGAGGCAACGTGTGAGGATATATTCGAGCTTCTGATGAGCATGGATGGCACTCGTTATGAGTAGGTGCTTCTCTGCCTTCTATGTTTTCTACTCATATTCTGATTATAGAAGATGGCTTGTATTTCTCCAATTTATTGCATTTAGACACTATTATTTGGAAAATTTATTAAATATATCCTTGTGGTTTTATGCATTTAGTTATTAATTTCGGGTCTATGTATATGTTTCTTTCCTGAAAAGAAGTGTCGTTTTCCCAACACTGAATAGTATGTATGCAGAAGTGTTTTATTTTTGTGTTTATCTATATCTGAAGTTATATGTGTTAATGTCGTTCCTCTTCTATGTAGGTGGGACTGCAGCTTTCAGTATGGTAGCTTAGTGGAAGAGGTGGATGGTCACACAGCAGTGCTCTATCATAGACTTCTGCTCGACTGGTTTCCAATGTAAGTTTGCACCTGAAAAAATATCGTCTACTAATAGTCAAGCTAACAAAATGTGATGATTTTTATTCCCAATTAAGTTAACCTTATCACCACATCGTTAGGAATATACCAGTATACCACAGAATTGGTTGCCATCAAGGGCTGTAGGTTTAATGCTAAGGCGTCTTTGATTTTTGTATAAGACTGGGGGAGAAAACCAGTTCAGGGTTATTATCTTTGTTTTCATTTGTGATCTTTCTGTTTCCCATTTGAATATTTTTTACTATTTCCACGAGCTCTGTTTTATCCTGATTATGACATCATATGGTTTCAGGATTGTGTGGCCTCGTGACCTCTGTTATGTCCGCTATTGGCGCCGTAATGATGATGGGAGTTATGGTATCTTTCTTTCCTCTTTATTCATGTAGAATCTGGAAAGGTATTTTGATATAGATTGTTGGTTATTTATTTCGCTCTTTCTGTGAAGTTGTGTTGTTCCGTTCTAGGGAGCATGAGAATTGTGGTCCACAACCTGGATGTGTTCGGGCTCATCTTGAGAGTATGTCTACGAAAATAATTGACGTTAAGCACTTGATAAAATTCTTCTACTCTTTGATGTACTATTATGTAACCCTGTTTTTGTTTCACTTAGGTGGAGGATATAATATTTCCCCACTGAAACCTCGGAATGGGAGGCCTAGAACACAAGTGCAACATCTAATACAAATTGATCTAAAAGGGTGGGGTGCAGGCTATCTTCCAGCATTTCAACAACATTGTCTTCTTCAAATGCTGAACAGTGTTGCTGGTAAGTTCTTTCATGCTCCTTTCCACTGGTTTCCTTACGTCCTTTCAGAAAAGGATTTCCATTGGCTATTTAATATCATCCATCTTAATTCATGGTGCTGCTTATCCCAGGTTTGCGGGAATGGTTTTCACAGACAGATGAGAGAGGTCTTCCTACCCGGATCCCTGTCATGGTGAATATGGCATCATCTTCCTTGAGCTTGAATAAGAGTGGGAAGTCTCTGCAGTCTGCCTTCTCTCTTGATCAAACAAATTCTGTTAACAGAAACTCTGTGCTCATGGATGAAGACTCGGATGATGATGATGAATTTCAGATTGCTGAATCAGAACAAGAGGTTTGAATATCGACCATTTTGATTTTAAAATGTTAAGCAGCATCTGGAATTGAATCGTCACTTTTGTGTATCATTTCAGCCTGAAACTAGTAAAACAGAAAACGATGTCAAGAGACCAGGTGAGCACGCTGTTATTTAGTATGAAAATGCTACTTGAGCCAATTAGGATATCTAATAGCAATGGTTTTTTTGTGCGATTTGAAACTTCTGAAGAAGAACCTGCTCACGACATTGATCTGTCATGCTTCTCGGGTAACCTAAAGCGCAATGAAAATGAAAACGCCCGTAACTGCTGGAGGACATCTGACGGGAACAATTTCAAAGTTCGGGGCAAGAGTTTCGGTGGAGATAAAAGAAAGGTTGCTAAATTTGTCGTCTTATTAATTAAGAATGGTTAGGTTCTTACATCAAACTAACTTTTGTTTCTATACATTAAACACTATACGGAAGATACCTGCTGGGAAGCATCTTATGGATCTCGTTGCTGTTGATTGGTTCAAAGACAGTAAAAGAATAGATCATGTTGCTAGACGCAAAGGCTGTGCAGCACAAGTAAGATACACAAGCACCTTAATTTTAGTTATCTAAAGGAGAGATTTTTCTACTAAATCTTCAATATACTTCCCATGTTTTTGGATGAATCTTAATCACTTAGAAAGATTCTTGAGCCTTTTGATACACATGTTCAGGTTGCTGCAGAAAAAGGTCTATTCTCAATGGTGGTAAATGTTCAAGTAAGCTTTGCCCATCAACTATTATATTAAGATTCTCAACATTGTGTACAAACCACACAGTCGTATTTATATAGCTGTAAAACTGGTATCTAAATAGGTTCCAGGATCAACACACTACAGTATGGTGTTTTATTTCGTGATGAAAGAACTCGTACCCGGGTCCCTCTTGCAACGGTTTGTGGATGGTGATGATGAATTCCGAAATAGTAGGCTAAAGCTTATACCATTAGTTCCTAAGGTATGTTTATCTCTTTGTGATTACTGCTGCAAGTATATAGAGATTCTATATGAACTCGATTTCACGTAAAACTCAATTCTATGCCAGGGCTCATGGATAGTAAGGCAAAGCGTGGGAAGCACCCCATGTCTCCTTGGGAAAGCAGTGGACTGCAACTACATCCGTGGCCCGACATACTTAGAAGTGAGCAGACCCATCAATGTAGTTTATAATTTTGCCTCTCGAACCAATAATAACTCAAATACTTTAATCTTGTTGGTGTAGATTGACATAGATATTGGTTCATCAACCGTTGCAAATGGGGTCCTTGGCCTTGTTATTGGTGTAATCACCTCTCTGGTAGTGGAAATGGCTTTCCTTGTACAGGTAATTTTATCTAGAAACTACTGACCCATAATAACATTTGGATTTTCTCAGGTAGCTTGGGTTATTATTTATGCATACAAATCATGTTGGATTTTGCAGGCAAATACACCGGAAGAACTGCCAGAGAGGCTTATTGGTGCAGTTCGGGTTTCGCATATAGAGCTCTCTTCGGCTATTGTTCCGAATCTGGAGTCAGAATAAACCCTTCAGAAATTACCCATCAAACTTCATATATAAGTTCTCACATTAAGTGTTTGGTGGTTCTTTGGAGGAATAATATTCTTTATCTCTGTCTTCTCTTCTTTTCCAATTGCCTTTGTTTTAATACATCTTTTTTCTTCTTCTCTGTAATGTCAAATTATAGTGAAAAAAAAAAAATAGTTTGTTATATATCATATTTACAGTGCGTCAATAATGTAATTCGTTGCCTTTATTTAACTTTGTCAAGAAATTAGCAACTTGTTAAGTTTATTTTTTGTTTGTCAATTTGACTAGATTTTGTTCCACTTGGAGACCTAGTTCCCCACATGTAGCGTTGAGACGTTGCATGCCATGAATGATTCTTTAACACAGAAAACTTTCTGGTCCCTGATCCGTGTAAACGTATTCATATGATTCATATCCATCCCATTCTAAACATAAAGAAAACTTTTCTTAAAAAAGTCGTTAATTTGCTTTCTAAGAAGTGTGAGTTATTACTGCTGTGCATCCAGAGATCTTCTACTGGATAAAATTGCATATGTCCCTACCATTTACCATTCATGCCTATGCCTCTAAATTTCTTGCTTCTATTTGCTTAACACAAAAAAAATATATGAAACTTTTTTTTTAAAAAGTCCTATTTCCCTTGTATATAATCTTATAATTTATTCTAAACAAGATATGTAATTTTCTAGTTAACGAAATTTCTTCGGTTTTCTATTTGAACGGGAAAAAAATCCTTAGCAATAAAGGGGAAAAAAACTCATGTTCTAAGGCAATGTCTCAAATCACATAGATAAATATGTGAAATTTGTTCTTCATCTTCTTTTATTCATCGAACATCATCCATTCTCTTGCAATATCCGACATGACTAAATCCTTTCAACTCTCCGTCACCGTTCTATGTATTGTCACCGTTCTATGTATAGGTTTGTATTTAAAGTTACTACAATCATCTTAATTTTTATAACAAATCATCTCATTTCCTGCATTAACAATTCAAGCTTCTTACGTCAACTATGAGTTATGATAGTTAGATATCTAGATTCTATATTATTATTTTTGAATTTCGTAATAACTAGTTCATGTTTCGTAATTCGCACTACCATTTTTGTTCATGCGCTAAAAAAAACAAAGTCATTCACTTAAAACATCTACAATCAAGAACATAGTTGTTTTTTTTTTCAATTTAATATAAGAAACTTAGAATTATATGTGTGTTTTAACCATGCATTACTGTAATATAGGGATGGCAATGGGACAGAGAATGGTACCGGTACGTTGTCATGACATGCTAACAACTGTGCCTTTGTATGTATACTCAAGAGACAAGGCAAGGGTGGTTGCATTCAAGCATACGACAATCGTCCCGCTTGCGTCTGCTATTATACTTGCCCCCCGGCCTTAGCTCTTAAGTAATAGTATTATTGTATTTCACTAATTAAAAACCACCATCAACTCATATTTTTACACCTTATATAATAAAACCAATTAAAGTTGTTAAAAACTCTTACTAATACAGAAGATAAAGTCTGTTTATCCTGGTTTAGAGTACTTTGCCACTCTGACGTTTGGAGTCTTTTGTTCAATGACGACCGATGCATGTCCCAACATCTTCGAAGCATTGGTTGGGACATTGAGAGCTAAACAAGTCTTATCTACCGAAATTCGAACCAAAACATAGATCCTGTTTCCGAGTTCTTACTTATATACTAGACAACATTCTGAAGCATTTCTTATATCTAAATTTCTTCCGATGATCTTGACGTGGTATCTAATCGAAATTTGCATCCATGGTTGAATATATACATTGGTTGTACAGAGATTTAGCATATCTTGAATGATATAATTACCAAACATGTGATTGAAACTTAAGGATCAAACTCAATAGTAATAAAAATGATTTTCCGTGATCCGTGGCACCTTCAAATTTAAACCAAACTTAATAAAATATTACAAGTATGTTCTCTGAACATAACATACTAGTACATTCCCTTCTCACTGGAACATAACATACTAGTACGTTAAAAAATATAATATCCGTGGCATATATGATTTTTTAAATTTTTATTTCATTGTATGCCCGAAGTGCCGGGTAATAGAAACTTTTTTTTTTTTTTTTTCACAAAGTAGAATTTTTATTTCGCTTTAAGAAAAGTCAATATAAATGGAGTACGGAAGCCATTCAGATAATAATACAGAATCAAAATAGAAAATATTTTTTAGACATCCATACTTTGCTAAGTTATGAGCAACAGTATTACATTCTCTTTTTGAAAATAGAAAGGACGTTGAAACAAATTTTGATACCCAAAATTGGATGTTATTGAAAAAGTTGGTTAAGGATCTGTTAGTCTGGACACCATTTAAAATGTTAAGAAAATTCTCGCAGTCTCCTTCAAAAATAATATTGGTGTAACCTCTGGTCTATGAATGATGTAGTCCAACAAGTAGTGCTTTTTGTCTCAGCTTCAAGGGGGGATTCAGTATGTACTAGAACAGTAGAGCCCCAACAGAGAGGTAACCCGAGGTTGTTGCGGATTATCCACCCACCTATAGCTTACGATGTATTCCTATCAAAAGCTGCATCAAAGTTACATTTTACCGACGAGATTGGTGGCGCTGTCCATTGATGTGGCTGGTGAGAAGGTTTTTGGATGTTCACCCGATTCTTTTTTATGTCAATCCATTCTTGTGTTTCAGCTTGAGCCTATAAAACCGTTTTTGTTGCACTTTTCTTGTAATTGTTGAAAACTGTGTTGTTTCTGGCCTTCCAAATCCTCCATAATAACCATAGTGGCAATAAGGCATTCTGACGAGGGATATCTTGCTGTGTTGAATAATCAATTATGTTTAAGAGATTTTCCTCTATATCATTAGACAATCGATTTACATTGAGAGCAGGAGTGTTAGAAAAACACCAGACCGAAATGGCAAATGGGCATGTGAACAGAGCATGGTTTATGGTCTCATCCTCTTGTCTGCATCTGGAACATGTTGAATCGATATTTATGCCTCTAGACCAAAGTCTTGTGGTCGTAGGTAGAGCTAGGGAGATAGTTCACCAGATAAAGTGTTTGATTTTTGGCATTAAGTTTAATCTCCATAGCTTATTCTTGAGTTCAACAGAGCGTGGAATAGAATGAGGAAGATGAAGATCAGAGGGATCATGTGTGAGCAGCCAATAGCCTGATCTTACTGTATAGTCACCAGAAAAGTATAGTTCCAGATCAATTGATCAGGTCTATCATGCTTTAATAAATAAGTGTTTTTGATGAAGTCATGGTCCTCTGGTACAATCAAGGATTCGAGTTTACTAGTGTTCCATGATTGGTTGAGCTCTTGGTTATTAATTAATTCCTGTATCAAGAAGGATCCTTCTGGTCGTATGGTGTTGATTGGGCGTGGCGGATGAGTGTTTACAATGTTATCTATTCTTGCACGAATCAGTTTTCCATCATCAACAATGAAACATGACCCTTTTTTTTATGAGAGCTATATCCGTTAGTAAAGATGACCAGCCATAGGTTTGAGTTCGTTTTGGAGTTGCATCTAATAAAGATCCATCTGGATAGTATGTAGCCTTCATAACTCGAGCAAACAGGGAATCCAGAAATTGAATGAGGCGCCATGCCTGTTTCGCTAACAGGGCATCATTAAATATTACTAAGTCCCGGAAACCCAGTCCCCCTTCTCTCTTTGATATCTGCAGTTTCTTCCAAGATATATCCATGGAATCTTACGGTGATGAGAGCTCCTTTCTCACAAAAAATTCATTAACAAAGATTTAAGTTCAGATGTAACTCCTTTAGGCAATTTGAAACAGGACATAGCATAGACTGGCATGGAGACAACTACAGATTTCAACATAACCTCTTTTCCAGCAGGGAAAAGTTTCTTAGAAGTCCAATGTGAAGAGTAATGATTTTAGCAAGAGCAGCCGGACGGACACTCCTCAGCCCGAGGACCTCCAATGTGAGGTTCTTTTTTTGACTCGATCGATTATATATTCAAACATCTCATTCTTTTTTCGTCCAAATTGTTCTGGTAGTCCTAGATATTTTCCTCTTCCTCCATGGTTTGGAATCTTTAAAATGGTCTTTAATCTTTCTTGGGTGGAACCAAACACATTCGAACCAAAGGTAATCATAGATTTATTAGTATTGATTTTTTGGCCTGAATAATATTCATAAACGTCGAAAACATCTCGTAGAGCTTGACAATTCTTTCTATTCGCTTGACAGAAGAAGAGAGAGTCATCTGCAAACTGTAAATGTGTAATACAGGGAACTCCATTACCAATCTTCACACCCTTGAAGTCTCCATCCTTGGCATATGATGTTATGAGGTGACTTAAAACGTCTGAGCAGAGGATAAAAAGATATGGAGAAAGGGGGTCTCCTTGACGGATTCCTCTTTTTGGTTGAATAAATCCCTGGGGTGAGCCATTTATTAGAACTGAATAGGTGGTGGATTGAACAGCAGACATGATCCAACTAATCCATCGATCACAAAAACCAAAAAGTTTGAGAGTTGTTTCCAGGAAGTTCCATTCAACTCTGTCATATGCCTTGCTAACATCAATTTTCACGGCCATATATGTTTGGGACACACGTTTTCGGGATTTCAGAGCATGCATGACTTCATGTGCTATCATTACATTATCTTGAATGATTCTACCTGGAATATACGCAGCTTGTGAATCAGATACTATACTATCAAGGTGAGGTTTAAGACGTTTAACAAGGCATTTAGAGATAATCTTGTATAAGACATTGCAGAGAGCAATCAGTCTATAGTCTGATAGAAATTTAGGATTGTCTATCTTCAGAATCATACAGATGTTAGTGTGATTAATGCCTCGTGTCATGGTGGAAATTTTGAAAAAGTCCTGTACCTCCTTCGACAGTTGGCTATCTGCGAGGTAATTGTTGTTGGTGAAGAAACATTCTTCCTTTGCCACCCCTCCCGGACTGTTTCATGAAAAGTTGGAAGCTCACATAAGCGTTTATCAAAGAAAAAACCTCTGTTACGCGTTTCTTTCCTCACATTTAGCCGCACAGATAATGGTCTATTGGCTGAACCCGAGAAGTCGATGAACTCAAGAACCACATTTGGGAACGTTGCTGCACCAATGCTATTAATCATACACCGGTCCAAACAACTTTGAATTGTATGTGTGTATCGTTCGCCGACCCATGTAAATTTATCCCCTCTTGAGTTAATATCATCCAAGTCACATTTTGAAATCATGTGTCTAAATTTTCGAAAGGAACATTCATTTCTCATAGGACCACCTGTTCTTTCTTGATTGGATATGATTTCGTTAAAATCCCCAATGAGGATCCAAGGATCAAAACGATGAGAGGATCATTGTTCAAGGTAGTCCCATAAGAAATAACGTTCACTTTTTCTTGGATGACTATACACACAAAATAAGTAGAAATTATTGTTTTTATAGGTTGCAGAAACATCAATGAGTCACTCATCCTTTAAAATCAGGGATAAGGACACATTGTTGTTCCACATAAGAGCTAAGCCACCACTCCTTCCAAGAGAGGGCTGAGTTATAATGTTAGAAAATCCTAAATCATCATTTAGTTTACAAACCACATCATACTTATTTAGAGTTTCAATAAGAAATAAAACATCACACTTAGTCGATGTAGATAATCGCTTTATAGTAACAGATGTCAGCGGTGAATAGAGACCCTGACAGTTATAGGACATCATCTTCATGGAGGATGTGGGGGTACCATACCCCCTGCGCCTCCGTCAAATTCATTAGTGGCAAAACATGAGCTGACAGAACTGTCCCTCTTCTCCTGTTTCCAGAGTTGGCTCAGGACCACCATCTCCTCTGCAGCAACAGAGTTATTAAAAGCAGTTTCAAACCTGACTCGCTTGCGTTTAAGAAATATGAAGTCTGGTGTAGCATTGTTCGTTTAAGAAAAAATAGTTGTATATTATTAATTAAACTGATTAGAAATATTTTTTGGAGTATAACCAATATCTTATATTATTATTTGACCAATGATTTCCCAAAAAAAAAAAGGTTACACGTAATCTGATTAGTTGGGCTGAAAGCTTCTCGACGATGTCTTTTCCACTTCATGTACAATTTGAGTTTCTTCTTTGGGTTATGAAGTGCATTATATTAGTCGCTATTCTGAATGATGTGCTTTCTGAAACTGATTGCAAACATTTAATTCGGTTGTCAGTCAAAATGATTAGTCTTATTTTTATTTAAATTTTATTCTTTTTTATTGTAATAATGTATATGTGCAAATTGCTTTGCTAGAAGAGCACGAGCACGAAATTCTCTTTTTTTCCCGTGAAAAACTATATGGACTTCCGGATTGGTTTTCCCATGCAAAAGAAAAGAAAAAAAAAAACTTTTTATTAATTAGCTTCAATAGATGATTGTTTTTTTTTTTTTGGCGAAATAAAAGAATAATGAAGTTGACATACAGTTGTCCAAAAGCTTCTAAATTAATAGAGATTTAGCATATCTTGATGAATGAATGATACAGTTACTATACATGTGACTGAAATTTGATTCAAACTAAATAAAATTAAATGATTTCCCCGTGATCCGTGGCACCTTCAGTTTTATGTCAAAAAGTACATGTATTCTGAAATCTTAAAAAACCTTCCCTTCATCCCTTGTCACGGGAAACATAATAATTTTGATCGACTTTGACACTCTCCTACTACATATATGTTCTTTTTCTTTCTGAATGATACTTCATTCATTTTCCTTCCTTTTATATATATATATATATATATGTGTATTCTTACATGCAATACGTATTCTCACCTCACATTTTTAGCATCATACATCATATACATAATGTATGTACTGATTCGGTCATATAAATACATACACGATTCACCAGTTCTTTTACGTCTTAACTTTCATTAGTCCTAATTTTGATCGTAAATCGCATAGTCTTGATATAACAAATCATTAATGCATCGAAGAGGATACGTGTTACATGTGGCATTAATTTTGAAAATTATTAATGTACATATGTGACAAGTTGGAACCAAATTTACCATTTTATATATACACGAAGATACTGAAGCACTGATTAAAGGGGGAAAATATGTATTCTAATGACTTGGTGCAACTGAAAAGTCAAGATTAAATGCTAATTTTACTGAAAAATCAAAACGTGAGTTGTAAATGCCACAACCGTACATGTTAACATCCACTAAAGAGGTTCGAACTCAATGTAAGCTAGAGATGACATTTTGAGGAGGCCATCAAGTAACAACTATCGTCGCATATAATTTTTTTTTTCTGATTATTAGTTACATGTTAGGATGGATTCGAACTTGAGGTTGATATGATCTGATGGGAACAATAGAGTAAAGTCTACGGATCGAAATCTAGATAGTTACGCTGGCAAGTTGGCATCTAGATTTAAATATCTTGAAAATTTTAGAGTAATTTTTATACTATGCGCACAACTACGACAAGCTAAATAAAGTGTGTCCATATTACGGATGGTAGTTGAAGACTTGAAGAGGCCTTCATCAATTCCATCAATTGACATTTTTCAACTTTCCATAAATGATAAACATTTTATTATAAATTTTACATGACATTTGTTTTTTTTGGTCTATAGATACGATTATACGACCAAATTTGGTTCATTGGTTGTAAAAGCATATGACCGGGTCAGGGTGGACTTAATATCCGAAATGCAATATTCGATATGAATATGTTTTAAAATTTAGGATATCTAGAGATCTATTGAAGCTTAATTATAAACTTTGTATATTGATCTGCAAAAAACTTTTAAAATCCTTGATCACAATACTTGGTTCCGCAGACTAGACTAAACCTACTGTCTAGCCAAAAGTTGTTTTGGTCGTAAGTTCTTTACCGTTTATATTACTCGAAATCTTAGATAAACCGTACGTAAACGCAACTTATGACGATCAAATTAACCATATATGACGTTAAAAAAAACAAATGATTTTCCTTTTCGTCAACTTATATAAATATACTTTTGTGGATAAGAATATAGTATGGGAAGTGCATGCAAATAATTAAGGGAATATCTTTAAGCATTACTTAAAACGGTAATATTGAAATCGTCAAAGAAACTCCAATCTCTCTCTCCCCCGATCCCCAATAAATAGGAGACAATCGCCACGAAACTTATCATTCTCACAAGTCATATAACAAGTCCTTTAAAGTTTAACCCTTTTTTCTTCTTATTTGTTTCTGAGAAGACAAATTTCATTTATGGGGGATATCTCAGGAAACGGCTATGGCAACGCCAGAGAAGAAGCAGTGGTGGTGAATCTCAAAGAAGAAGACGAACATCAGCAAGAAGTAGAAGCTATTCATAACCCAAAACCCTTGAAGAAACAAAACTCTCTCCTCTCAGTCTCTGTCCCTTTCTTACAAAAGGTTTTGTCACTTTTGTAACTCTCCATCTCCAAAAAAAAAATTCCCTCTTACAAGTTTGAATTGAAAACACTCCATCAAAAGCTAATTTACTGAGTGTTTTTTTTTACGCTATATATATGTTTTCAGTTGATGGCGGAGTTTGTGGGAACCTACTTTTTGGTATTCACCGGTTGTGCATCAGTGGCTGTAAACATACAAAACGACAATGCCTTAACTCTTCCAGGGATCGCCATCGTGTGGGGACTCACCGTCATGGTCCTCATTTACTCTCTTGGTCACATCTCCGGAGCTCATTTCAATCCGGCCATTACTATCGCATTCGCCTCTTGCCGCCGTTTTCCTCTTAAACAGGTCATATACATAACACAATTACATATATAACCGCCGATATATATTGATCGATCAAGTTTTGTATCTTATGTGTGTTTTTTAGTTTTGTAAACAAACTAAAGAACATTAGTGTTTTGTGTTTGATAGGTCTAAAAGCTAACGTTTGCTTGTATTGCACGAGACTTTAGGTTATTTAAAATTAAAGAAGTAGCATATTTAATGCAACATTAACTAAATAATAGATGAGTGAAGATAGTTTGAGTGACGATAAATAAGATGAAAATTTTGTTTTAGTTAGTTTCCAAATTAAACTTTTGAAAAGTGTTTCATGCAAGTTTTTTTCCGAAAATAGTATTCCACACGTACAAAGTCAAAGTTTATTAAATTAAACGTCACAATCTTCTAATATTGGGTCCCTTTATTGTAAATTAATGTATTTTTGTACTTTTCTTTGATGTTTTTAGGTTCCGGCTTATGTGATATCACAAGTGATGGGAGCAACGCTGGCGGCTGCGACTTTACGGCTGCTGTTGGGACTTGATCACGACGTTTGTAGCGGAAAACACGATGTGTTTATTGGATCATCACCGGTTGGATCGGATCTGCAAGCGTTTGTGATGGAGTTTATCATCACTTTCTATCTAATGTTCATCACTTCTGGCGTTGCTACGGATAATAGAGCGGTTAGTATTTTCAATTTTTTTGAACTGAAATTATATACTAGTCAAATTTGATGGCTTGTATACCACTACACTCACCCGTCAAAATTTAATTCAGTTTATATATAGTTAATATGTAAAAGTCACGAAATTTAAAGCAGTTTATTTCTTTACCATAAAAACATAAAAGGGTTTGTACACATTCTAATATAAATGATCAAAGAATCCAAAAATATATAGATTTTTGCATCGGTACTGGGACTTATACACACACTCTCCTAAATAGTTTCCTCTTTGATTTTAAATCTTGACTACAAGGAAAGAAATACATTATAAGTTTCTAACCAAAAATTTTAGTGTATATATTTTGGGTTTTCAATAGTTTTCTATATACAGTATTAATTAGTTAGTGTTAATTAATACTACTGCCTCAGATATTACATTTATTTTCGTTAGTCTTTAAATTTATGAGAAAGTTAACATTGGGACCAAATGCTGCAATATTCAGATCGGAGAGCTTGCTGGATTAGCAATAGGAGCAACGATTCTACTAAATGTTCTAATTGCTGCGTAAGTTAATTATCACTCACCAATTCTACTAAATGTTCTAATAGTGTGCATATAGTTGTCTAATTTCTATTTCCACTATGATAAATATAAAAATGATATGAAAAAAACTCATGTTTATCATTTTTATCAGACCGATATCGAGTGCGTCGATGAATCCAGCAAGAAGTATTGGACCTGCAATGGTGCACGGTTGTTACAAAGGAATTTGGATCTACATAGTTTCACCAATACTTGGTGCGGTTTCGGGTGCGTGGGTTTATAACACGGTTAGATACACCGATAAACCATTGAGAGAAATAACCAAAAGCGGTTCGTTTTTAAAGACCGTGCGAAGCGGTAGCTCTTAGTTAAGGACAAAAGAAAAAAGCATGGCTACGTTAAAGAAGGTGATGGGAATATTTTGGTATTAAATGTTTTCAAAATGAATTGTAACAACTTTCACCATACATTACGTATATGGATTCGATATGATGTATTAATTGCTACATTTTCTCTCTTTTACTTAATCCGAAAGATTTTATCTTCATATTTATGTGGAACTGTATCGTATATACGGAGTATTAGAAAATAATAAAATTCAATTGTGGAAAGAGAGGGTTTAGTTTAAGCAAAATTGTTGGAACTTGTCAAAGGAAGCACAAAATCCGGAGTCGCAATCATTGTCAAGCGAGCAATACTTTTGCGTCCACAACTTACAAGCCGGGCACATGTTGCTTTGTCCGGAAATATCTAAATTTATAGCATCATCCACCACATCACTAAACTCTCTAGCCTTTAATGAGTGGCACACACACCCAAATCATCCACACGTTATAATTAACTTCCTCATGCAACGTCACTCCTCTCTTATAAGACCAAAATACGCACACAAACCAAACGAGAAGCAGAAGAAACAAAGGTTAATTAACAATGGCCGGCGTCAATTATGATAAGGTTTGCGGACCTTGCGTTTGCATGTCGGGCAATCAGGAGGAAACTCGACGAAGACCACTACGGCTCAAGAAAAGAAGAAATGCTAATAACTAAGAAAACAAAGAACAAGAAAGGTAAGCGTAAGATAGGCAAGAGTAAAAAAAGAGGTGTCCAACATCAAACTCGTCTGTATGTGCAATAGTTAAACACATTCCAGTTGGTTTGTGTAAAGGAGAACAGGAGAATAAAGTACACGTTTATATGTTCTCACCACGCCTTTTAGAAACCTGGTACATTTTGGCATAACCTGCGAGCTAAACTCAGTTTAACCCGGTTTCAAGTACGTCTGTGTACTGTCTATCGACTAAACATGTTTATCTATAGAAGATTAGAACCAAAACATAGACCCTTCTTCGGAGTTCTTTCTTCCTTTTTATATTAGACAACCTTTGAAGCCTTTCCTGAGAATGGTCTCATTCAAGTTCCTTCCAATAAACACAAGTTTGTTTATCCTCTTCTCTTCGGGTCCCCATGTTTTGCCTGGGCATCCATCTAACGTGGAATGGACCCCCTGCAATGGATTCCATTGTCAACTCACAGATTCGAATAAACTGTATAAGAGATTAATGGTTGAAGTTGTATTTTCGAGACCTGAAAAATATAACGTTGATCAGAGCTCTCGATCGGGAAGAACACCCTTCATTCTGTATAAATCATCGCCTTTTTCTTCGGTCAATCTTTCTAACCAATCATCAACCTATACAAGTTCATACAAACAGAACGTGTTAAGGTCAACGGAGATAGCACGATGGAATCAAGAATCAGCTAAAGTAAAGATGGAAAAAAGTAGCTTTTTTACCTCATCAAGATCAAGAATTCCTTCGGAAACTATGCTAACACTTGTGACAGCAGAGTCATGGACGTGATCATGTTGATGTTCTTTGTGCTTTCCTGTATTAGTATTAGTTTATCACCCGTCTAGCATGACAAAAGTGAAATCCGAAGATGCTCGTGGAATGATTTAACTTCTAAATTAGATAGGTTAAGAAACCAGTTTCTATTTGAAGACAGATAGATACCAAGACTGCATTGATGGTGATGATGATCATGATCCTCTGCGCAACTCAAGCCATCTGCATTGACTTCTGAGTCGATTCTGGAAAGGTAAGCTATTTCAGGATACCAACAGAGAGAAAGATAACTTAAACTTGGACAAAAGACATAGCAAAAGTTACCTCTCAAGATCATAACCTCCAATCCCTAAGACAAAATCCATATCAACATCTCCGAATTTGGTGTGTCTGATAGGTGCCATAGAGTTGATTTGCTATTGATTTCAAAACCAAATAAAGAAGAAGTGTCAATGACAAATACATCTCCATTCTAATGGGAAAAGTGAGCTCATGAGCTAATAAGTGTCTTACCTTGATTCTTTTAGATAAGTGCTCCAACTCAGGCTCAGTAACCAAATCAATCTGCCATAAAACTATAGTTAAGTACTTAACGACCTACAAGAAGATTCCTCATAAATTGTATCAAATGACAGAGATGCATCACAGAACTGGACTCTTAGAAGAAGATATATCAACAAACCTTATTCAAAACTATACGATCTGCATAAGCAATTTGTTCAACTGCCTCATTCACAACAAATCGCGGTTTCACTTCATTCAAATGCTGCATCGCGTGTTTGGAGTCAACAAGTGTAACAACGCCATCTAATTTGATATATTTTGGAAGCAAATCATCACTAGAAAAGGTTTCAATGACGGGACCAGGTTTCGCAAGCCCTGATAAGCATCAAGAAAAGTAAGCACAATATCTCATTAACACACTGAAAAAACTAACAATGCCAACAACTCTGGAACTCGCATAACTCAAATTTATCAGCTTCAGATAGATAGATATATACCGGTAGTTTCAATGACAATATGGTCAAATCTGTCTCGTTTATTCTTAACCAACTGAAGAAGCATTTTGACTAAATCTCCACGAACAGTACAACATAAGCAACCATTGTTGACCATGATAATATCATCAGAGGAAGAAGAGTGGCTCGCAACCAGAGATCCATCGATATCAACCTCCCCGAACTGTTTAAATTCACAAATCTGAAATGCTTAACCAATCTGACTGCAACATTAAGCTAAGATACTCTACTTTGACTTGTATACCTCATTTTCTATGACTGCTATACGCTTCCCATGATTTGAAGTCAAAATATGATTTAACAGAGTTGTCTGCAGATACATATATATACGAACAAAATATCTCAGAAATGCGCAGCAAGAGGACATGTTTCGCGAATCGTACCCAAGTCCAAAAAACATGAATTCGATCCCGTACCTTTCCAGAACCGAGGAATCCGGTGATAACTGTGGCGGGAATGCGAGTATCTTCTTGGTTAAGAGAAGCTGCGACATCTTGCTCGATTCCTGAGCTCGGCACTGAGGAAAAAGATTTGAGGAAAGGCTTCGATGGTGAAATCGATTCTAAGGAAGTGACGCTATTGAGGAAACCAAAGAGGCGAGGAGAGAGCAAAGACCGAGAGGAAGATACTGTTCCAGGTCGCGATATGAGGAATCTGGTAGCCATTTGACGACAATCCCTAAATCCCTAAAACCCTTTAAAATGGCAGAGAGAGAGGGATTTTGAAATTTTATTGATTTTATATTAAGAACCCGGACCTCGACCCAAAAAATCAGTTTAGGTGGAATATTAAACCGCTTCCAACCGCTCCCAACTGCTGAATTCCAAAAACTGATTCCCGCAAACGTTTACGGATGCAGGCAATTGCAGATGATTTTTTTTTTTTTTTTTTTAACAAAATACAAATCACAAAAACTAAATATGGCGACTATGGCTGCGATATCGACTAGGGTTTGAGATGGGGATTTACGATGCTGGTAGGGAGCGGAGAGAGGGTCTCTCTGTTTCCTTTGTGGCTTGTCGGAATGAGGATAGGGTGGTAATCCCTAGTTCCGTCGTTGGTTTGGTTGAGCTCACTGGCACGAGCCTCTTCTCCGTTGAAGGGAATCTTGGCCTCTTGGAGATCTAATGGGCTGTTTAAGGTCGATCTGGTTAACAGTGGGAGAAAGTTATGGGGGATTCGATTTCGGGATTATCGATTCAGGGATTTGTGTTTTAAGATTTTGCGGATCTTACCAAGGGCTCCTCGCTTTAATATGGATCTTCTATTAAATCGAGCATCGTCTCTGATCTGGTGTATCAAGGTTTATATTCTTCTTCGGTTTAGTTTTGGAAACTCGGGTCTGTTGACAAAGTGGTTCCTTGATAAGAAGTTATTTGGTGCATCCGTGATTGGTTTCGTCTCTGATGGTGATGGAATTCACCTGTCGATTTGGATTCGGGAAGATATTCTGATCTCATGCTCGTTATTTAAATCGTTGTATTTGTTTGTTTTGGTGTCATATTATCAAATCTCATTCTCAGTTTAGAGCTTTGGCGATTTCCTCTTTCACCGTACCTGTTCATACTTTGCACAGAGGTGTTGATTGCCAACATTAAGAAGGCTAAACGGGAGAACAAACTTACGGGCATCATGTTAGCTCGGGATTTTCCTACCATCTCACATTTGCTATTTGCGAATGATAGTCTTTTCTTCTGTAAAGCAGAGACGACGGAATGTAGTACAGTCATGGAAATCATAGGGAATTATGGGAAAGCTTAGGGCAAGAGGTTAACTTAAAGAAATCTTCTATCATGTTTGGTAAGAATGTCTCGGAGGACATAAGAACCCAATTAAAGTATGTCATTGGTATATCTAAGGAAGATGGTATGGGTTCTTATTTGGGTATTCCTGAAAGCCTTCAGGGTTCGAGAACAAAAATTTTTAGTTATGTTAATGACCGTTTGGATGATCTTGTGAATGGCTGGTTGGCTAAATATTTATCAAAAGGTGGTAAGGAAATCATGATTAATTCAGCTGCATTGGCTCTCCCAACCCACGTTATGTCATGCTTTAAATTACCGCAGGAGGTGACCTCAAAATTAACAAGTGAGATTTCAAGATTTTGGTGGAGATCTAATGATAAGGCACGAGGTTTGCATTGGGTAGCTTGGGATAAATTGTGTAAGGATAAATGTGATGGTGATTTGGGTTTTCGTGCGTTGGAGCAATTCAATGATGCGATGCTGGCTAAGCAGTATTGGCGTTTAATTCACTATATGACATCTTTAATGGCTCGTTTGATGCGAAGAAGATATTTTAGGAATAAACATCCACTAATGGCCAAAAAACCATACCCTTGTTTTCTTGGAGGGGTATTTTTTCAACAAAGGGTTTAGTGGAATAAGGTGCAAGATGGGCGATAGGATCTAAATGCAACATTTCGGTATGGAAAGATCCTTGGATTTCGGATATTCAACCAAGACCAGCAAATGGTCGAGGGAGATTGCTTCACCCTAACTTAATGGTAAACCAATTGATCAATCCACATACTATGGAATGGCATTTGCCTATCCTTGAGGAGTTCATGGACCCGGAGGATATTCAGATTATTCTGAGTATGGCGATTAGTAAATCTTTTAAACATGATCGATTGATTTGGCATTATACTAAATCAGGGAAGTATTCGGTAAAATCGGGTTATCGGCTTGCACGAGATTTAGTTCAAGAAGTTGAGGTCAGGCCTACGTGTACGGCTCTTCGGGCTCAAGCTTGGAAACTTAACGTTCCTTCAAAGGTCCAACACTTTTTCTGGCAGATAGCTTCCGGTTCTCTCCCGGTGTTGGAACGACTGGCACATTGGCGGTTGAGACGATAAATCATGCTCTGTTTGAGTGTCCTAGGTCTCGTAGGATCTGGGATTTGTCTCCGTTCTCTTTATTACCTGATGGTTTTCCCTTTGTCTCAGTTTACTCAAATTTAGACTTTTTATTCTGGCGGGTAACATCTCAATCGAGTGTTTCGGATATTAATTTCCGACTACCTTGGATTTTATGGTCTATTTGGAAGGATAGGAATAAAAAAGTTTTTCAGGGTACGGAAGCGGCACCAATTGATATTTTAAATCATGCGGCTCAGGATAAAATATTGTGGGAAGAGGCGAAATCATTTACAGCGGAATTTATAGATTCTTCGTCAACTCTGGAAACTCAGGAACCTTCCCCCCCCCCCCCCGATGCCAGGGTTATGGATCCTGGAAGAGGTCTGATATTTTTGGGGGTTTGGGTTGGTGTTTTTGTAATAGGGAGGACAAATCGTTACTTTTGGGAGCAAAATGTCATAGACGATCCCCCTCTCCCTTACATTCTGAGTTACAAGCCTTGATTTGGGCGATGGAGTCTCTCCTAGCAGCTGGCGTTGATTGTTCCTGTTTCGAGACTGACTGTGCAGAGCTAGTGGCGATGGTGCAATCTCTGGATGAGTGGCCTGCTTTTTCCAACCTGCTGGACGACTTTAGTTTACTCAGATCTTCCATCCCCAGCTACACCCTTAGAAGGATTCCACGTACGGCAAATGTGAGGGCAGATTGTCTTGCCCATTCTTCACGTTTTCTAGTTTTAGATAGAACTTTTGTAAACTCTTTCCCTCTGGTTTGGGCAACCAACCTAGGAGTTATTTTCTAATTTAATGTGTGGTTGATATATATATATATACACTAAAATATTTTTTCTTATATCTTCAACCTAACCATTGTAGCTATTAAAGATGAGAAAAAATAAAGTACAAATACGATTAAAGAGATTAGAAAATAAACAATTACAAGAAAATAAGATTCCAATTAAAGAAAAACCGGAAAACATGATGTAAAACTATTGGCACATCGCACAAACGTTCAAAAAAATCTAAATAAATATAACATTTCATCAGAAATAAATATAATATTTCATCAGAAGTTTAAGAAAATAAGATTATTTGTGAAAATATTAAAAAAAATAAACTCTTTAATAATTAATTTACTTTGGCTTTGTAATTCAATGTGAGGAACTTATTGAGTGTGTGAGATTTAGCAGAGAAGATCTATACTATAAAGCATATGTTTTGTCATTTATCACATTACTTGATTAAATTTTGGGTGAACTGCCAAATGCATAAAGTAATAAGTGTTTCAATATGAGATTTTTATTTATTTGAATAATTATTTTAGTTTTTTAATGATTTTTAATTATAAATCAAATTTACTAAAGTTTTTGATGTTTTTAAACATTTATATAATTATATATTACATTTATTATATTTTAATCGCTAATGCAACCGTTGGTCAACCAGTCGTAAAACTCCTGCAAACGCACCCATTTTAAAACGCTAAACCAGTCATTCAAAACGTTTAATACCGCTTGAAACCGCAATCGCCCGCTTCTGCAATCTCCGGCAACCGCAACTGCAAATGCTGCCTTTGAACCATCTTTAGATATTTTCTCAATTACTGTTCTGATGTTTGTGTCGGATTATTTCACTGAGCTCTGTTGATTTTGCTGGTGAATTTTTCTTATCATGAAGCTGGAGAAGACAAACAAGCCCTAGTAAAACTCGTAGCTTGTGAGAGGTAGACATTCATTGTATAGCTTGCTCATGTCTATTTTCTATGCTTTTTGAATTGAATTTGTAGGTGGTTTTGGAAATTGAATACCGACGACCATAGTACTTGTATCCTGGTTTGTTTCAATGCTTTTGTAGTGTAACACTTATTTGGTATCAGTAAAGCTTGACAACCTGCTTTCCTAAGTTATCACAATATCAAACATTTTTGGCACCAGATGTGCGGATAAGCTTTATTACAAAAAAAGAAAGGAGGGCCAAAGATCAGAGAGTAAAGAAAAGAAAAAGCAGAAACGAAAACGGTATGGATAAACAGATTCTTGTTAATTAGCAAATAAGAGTCAGGTTGTTTTTCTTTTTCGATTACATTAAGTTGAATACATTTAACTTTGAAATACAGGAATCAATCATGCAGTGAAGACGACACAGATGAAGAGGAGAGGAGGAAAGGTGTGTAATATGCAACGTTCGATATATTTTGGGTCTATTCTTTTGTAGAAAAAGATATGATAATTTTGGGTAGGTGTGAAATAGAATGTGTTTCATATTGTAGGGAAAACGGGAAAGCGCAAGTCGGAAGGTGGTGATAGAGAAGGCAAGGATGATGAAAACTTTGACGAATACATGGAGGGAATGTTCCCAGGAAAGGGTGACAATTAGAGTTTCAAAAGGTGTACCTTCCGCATCATAGCCTAGACTGAGTTTGAACCCTGAAATGTAAACACTTACAGAACCCCTTATTTTACCTAATGAAACTGAATTTCAATATCGAGAAGATCTTTAGAACACAGACCATAACATAAAATACTTTTATTATATTGACTTTGGGGTTGATGCCTAAGTATACACAACGATTGGACTTCTCACATTGTGTGATCCATCCGACCAAATCAGAGACGCCGACACAATACTAGAAATACCAGCAAGACTCTTGCCAGAGACTGTAACTGTGAAAGACTTCTTCTCCCCAGGTGACTTGAAAGAGATCATATCTGGTTCGACTTTGATACTGAGTTTGGGATCCCCAGACAATTTTGCCTTGTAAGTGGATCCCTTTTTCCCAACGTTGGTGACTGTTCTTGAAAATGTGATATCTGAAGATGATGAAGCTGAAACTTTGGCTGACATTGAAGGGTAGTTGAGATTTCTCATAGTAAGCTTTGATTGTTCAGAACAAGTAAAGGTTCCACCCGCAAGAGTACTAATGCCTACAGATGAGTAGTCCAAAGAGCAAAGCATGTTCAAGTAATCCTCTTTGGCTATTTCGTAAACAAGCCCTGGATCAACTGCCACTGTAGGGTTAACAAATCCTGATCCATATGCAAACTCAGCTTCCGCATTTTTCGAAGCGTTCATTGCCCAAGCTGCATAAAGAAAAAAGAAAAAAAAAAGATCGATCCAGATCTCACTTAACTTAATTTGTTTCTTCAGAGATTAGATCGATTTGATGTTGAGAATTACCTGTAGTCATGATAGCGGATTTGATAGCAGAAGCGGACCAATCAGGGCGTATTGTCTTGACATAAGCAGCTACACCTGCGACATGAGGGCAAGCCATAGATGTTCCGGTCATGAAATAGTAATCCACGCTTTGTCCAGGAAGTGCGGTTTGAGCCAATGGTGAATATGCTGCTAGTATATTCACTCCTGGAGCTGTTATATCAGGCTGCATATATATATCTCAAGTCATTGATCAAATCCAAATTCCAACAAATATTATAACCACATAGTTGGGTGTTTGTTACCTTCAAAATGTCACTAAAGAGTCTGTTTGGACCACGAGAAGAGAAGGTAGGAACGACTGGAGCATCGGTGTCTTTAACTGTCACAGTCTTCAATATAGTTCCTTGCGGGTTTCTGTTTCATATAGAAAAATTTCATTAACATCTCAATAGAATCTAATAAAAGGTTTGTTTATATATATCATACTTACGGTGAGGAGAGAACATAAGATCTTAATGCTTCATAATTGGTATCATCTAAGGTTGCAACCGGAATAGGACCAAGACCGGGACTATCAACATCAGTTACATGAAGGATAGTTCCAACCGCACCCCCTATTTTCTGTTCCGTAACATTATTTGGAACATCACACACCACAATCTTTCCCTCTACATTGTTCAGGCAGCCGCTATCACAACCCCTACCATAAAACACAAATGTTTCAAAAGATATATCCATAAACATATAATTTCTTGAGTTGCGAGTTAGGTCACTATGGATTCTTTGAGGCACAAGTTACCTTGCTAGCTCCTCTGTACAGTTGTTTGAAGCAGTTTTCCCGTACGCCAAAGGATACTTCTTTCCTTTTAAGTCGAAGTCATTGATCGATCTCCCCTGTATGTACATAATTTAATCACCATGATAGATGACGACACACACATTTATATATCAAGTGAAACAAGGGAAAGACTTCTTACAGGTATTATCTTGTCATCTCCATTAACCACATTAGTAACAAATTTTCTATCCATCGATCCAGCAGCCACGGATATGAGCCATGGTGCAACGTTATCCGCTTTACCAAGTTCAGAGCCGGCGTTTCCAACCGCTACCGTGGTAACAATCCCTTTGTCCATCGCGTGAAATGATCCAATAGCAATAGGGTCGATATCAACTTGAGTAACACCGCCTCCAAGAGAAATAGTTATAACATCGACCCCGTCCGCTATAGCATCGTCAAATGCAGCCAACAGTCGATCACCATTACAACCCGCTGGCTCGCACACTTTGTAAACAGAAATTCTACCTAAAGGCACACCGCCTCTTGCAGTTCCTTTTGCCACACCGTTCATACTCACTCCTTTTACTTTGTTTCCAGCAGCTGTCGAAGCCGTGTGTGACCCATGAGCGTCAGTGTCTCTTGCCGAGTCTTGCACATAGTATCGTGCTCCAATCACCTTCCTGTAGTATTTGGATTAGGGTAATTAGTAACTATCTTTTGTTCCTTTCGTGTCACGCAAGAAATTTGGAGAAGGAAAAAAAGTGACAATGTTACTTACCTGTTGCATGTGAAATTAGCTCCTCCTGCGCAAGTTCCTTTCCATTTTTTTGGTATCGGGCCAATGCCTTCGTCTGAAAAACTCTTAGATTCAGGCCATATTCCACCGTCTATTACACCCACTATTACATTGCTCTCAACCTCAGGGACATGGTTGCTCTTATCACCAAGTCCCATGAACTCATAAGATCTTGTCGTCATAATCTTATAAACCTTGCTTGGGAATACCGAAACCACACCTTCCATGCCTTCAAATCACACATCACATCATCATCATCATATTAATCATCATGAAGAGTTTCATAATCTTTTATATAATCATAAGAACTCACCAATAAGTTTATCTCTTTCAGATTCAGTGAGTTTGGCTGCAAAACCATTGAAACTTCTTCCATAGCTTCTGACCAAAGAATCTTCCACGGAGCTGCATAATAATAATAAAAAAACAACAATGTCAATAACAAGCAACAAGATTTGGGTGGTAGAGATTTGACTCAAGCCGGCTCATCAACAAGACACTGAATTATTAATTCCCATTGTTAAAAATTTATGTATAAAAACTATTAAACCTTGATTCGGTAACTTCTTGAAGGATATTATAATGGTGAGACATAAGAGAATAAGAAGATTTTGCAGGAAGAGCTCCCATGTATGCAATATACACCTGCGTCAAAATGTCAGAAGTCACAACCAATGAATATTAAGAGGCCAATACAAATTTAGAACAGATACACTTATATAGTTATTAGGGTTACAAGACGAAACATATATGACTTGCCTTTCTTTCATCTTCAATAGCTGTAGGAATTTGACAAAGGCTCATGAGAAGAACTGAGGAAAGACATAGGATTACGCCAATGGAAGCCATTATCGATCGAGACCTTTTACCTGTTGACAAGAGATTTCAATTCCGTGAAGTTGCGTGCTGTTACATATTTATAATGAGGGGCATTACATTTAGAGAGAAATGATCGTGACAATGCAATGCAATATGGGAATTAAATGTATTATTCATTACAAGGTAAGTTATATCCAAATTTTAGATTAAAAATATATATGAAATTGGTTACTAAACTTAATTTTATAAAATACCAATATCTGTTTTAGAATTTTCAATTATTTCTTTTAGAATTATTTAATATTTTTATTTTAATATGAACAGATTTGATTGATTGTTGTTTTCATATTATGTTTTCTTTAATGGTATTTAATATTTATTTACTAAACATACTTATATGTTAGGATCCATTTAACAGATCACTATGGTTTAAAAAAATGATTTTCTTCCTTTGATAATTTATAAAACTGATCACATAACGATTCTTAATTTTTTTGAAAATATGATATAATATCATTATGATATCTCTATATTATTAATTGGGAGAACATACTCTAAGGGGGTGTATTGAAACCATGATTTTGGAAGATTTGATGGGATTTAAAAAATTTGGAATTTTGAAAGATTTTAGGGAAGTTGATATGATTTATTGTAAAATTCTTTCAAATTCCACATAAAACCATGAGATTTGGATTTCTCTATTTTTAACTAAACAAATCCCACCTAAATCCTCCAGAATCTCAAAAATCATTAAAATCCAAATCCACAAACTATTTTGAATAACAGTGGATTTTAAAGTAGATTTTTAAATCATCAGTTCAATAACAGTGAATTTTAATAGATTTTTTAAAATACATGATTGAATAACATAGGATTTGTAAGTTTCACACAAATCACTTAAAATGTCAAGTTGAATACACCCCCATAAAAAGGAGAAAATTGATTGAGGAGTATAATTTAGAGAGTTATAAAATCTAAAGAAATTACAGTAATTATGTCATTACATGTAATTAGTAGTTATATAATAGATATTTCAATATATTTTTCCTTTTCCAAAGATATTTTGATATTATATATTCTGATATTAATTTTTTGTAGTATATAGCTTAAATCAAAAGAATATTTTATAGATTTTAAGATTGTTCACATGAAATTTTATTCCAAACTAGGATTTCACCCGCGGTACACCGCGGGATCCTAAATTATAAATTATAATATTTTAAATAATAAATTTTAATTTATTTAGCTTTCAAATTCTCAATTAATTAACTTTTTCTAATTAATTTCTAATTTTGTTTAGAATTTGTTTTTCTTCTTCTTACGTTTTATAAAGTTTATAACCTAATTACATTAAATTTGTTATAAAATAGAATATAAAATTCTATATTTGTTTTGTTCTCTAGAATTAAACTGAGGTATATGCCTATATAGTATGTTAGTTCATATACTAAATAATTTATAAGTTAATTTTCCAAATTATGATTACAAATTTATAGTATACATGAAATAAACTAATAGTTTTAGTGTGGGTTCTATAGTCCAAACCCGCCATGCTAGGCGGGTCACACAACATGTTCAAAAATATTTAATCCGCAAAAGCTCATCATATGAAACCCGTGAAAGTAAAAATAGTATTTGAGGCTAAAAGTCAATTTTTTATCAAATCAATTCTTCAAATTTTTATCAAGTAAAAATATAACTTTTACAACTAAATATTTTATTAAAATCTATATCTTGTTTGATACATGAGAGACCAAATAAAATAACTAAAAGACTCACTACTATTTTCATGATTTGGTACTTTATATATAATAATTATATCTATATAACCTGATATTTTTTGGATTTTCACCAATATATCACATCTATATATACATACATACTACAATAGTTGCTGATCCGTTTTTTACCAATACTACATCCGGACCCGCACGTACGTGCGGGATTGTTTGCAAAAACTAAATTTTCTTTTTTTGTATTTTTTATGTAAATATTTGAAATTATGTTATTATTGGTTTAGACGAAAGTTATTTAACTTTTAAAGAAGAAAAGTGGTATTCTTTATCTTTATAGTTATTTGGTTAGAGTTTATAATTTGTCAATAGAAAATAAAGGAGAGTAGAAAATGTGTTGTGAATGTAGTATAGAAAATTTGTTGTGAATGAAGTATAGTTTGTTCGTTTGAGGAAAATCATAACTTTCTCGATTAAACTATGTTAGCGAGTCTGAACTTGAAAACTACTAGCATATTGTACTCTTGATTATTCTCGAAGTTGTAGAACTTTATAGAGCATAGGATTAAGATACAATAATTTTTTTGTGGAAACATTTTGAGCTACCTATAATGGAATAATTTGACTACAAATCCTATAATTTAAATCTATTGCATTTATTAACTCCAACATAAAAGTTACGGGCTAACAATCATGTGTTGGGCTCGATTTAGTCCAAAACATTAATCTCTTTTTAATGCCCAATAAAACAAAGTAACCGAGAAACATTTTAACTTTGTCCATACAAACTCACGGAAAGAAAAAGAGGAAAAAATTCCGGTGACAGTCCGACTGTAAATTGCGAAAAGTTTAACCTTCTTCTTCCACATAAACAAACTCACTTGGAACATCAATCGACATCCTATTTAATCAATAATTGGCCGAATCCAGTGAGAACAACACAAAACCCGAATTATTATAGTGCAAGCTAAGCAATTTCAGTTTCTTAATTTGTATTTAAGCTGGGCTTTTGATTTCTATCAGGTTTTCATTCTTCTTTTATAAATCTTGTTTTATTGCAAGTAATCAATGGATCAAAATTGAGATGGGTAGTCCACGATCAACGCCCAAAGCAAGGTTCGCCATCGTTTATTAGGTTCGTTAAATTTCTAAATAATTTGAAATTTGTTTTTGATGAAAGTTAGATTAAGGAAATATCCAAATAGGTTTCTCAAATTAATCTCTAGATTGTAAGTATGATGACAGTTTTGAAATCTAAATCGGGGTCCTCCTCTTTTTGATTATATTGCTTTGTCATATTATCATTATCTATGATTAACCGAAAAAATGATTAAAAAACTTAACCCTCAGCTCTATTTCTATACTATTCCTAAATCCACAAGACTCCTCCGATATCCAAATAAATAATCTTGAAGCCTTTGCGACATTTTTAGGATTCTAATTTCTTATTCTATATTCTTTCCTTATAAAAACTTTGTTGAACCGATTTTAGACAAATCTCAGGAAATAATAGATCACAACTGAAAGTTCTAATAGATTTCGACAGGATATATAATGTAATGTTTGCCGAGATTCAAAGATATAAAAAGAATGTATAGCAACTTAAACAATTTGGTTTCATGTAAGAGACATAATCCACCATTAATCATCACTCACGCCTTCACCAATACCTACCTGTAATTCAGCCAACCGAAACTAAGCTAAAGCAATATAAAGTAAACCATAAGTTCTAAAACTAAGTGTGATAAAAAATACATACCTAAGTAGCATAAGTTACTCCGTGTCCAGAAATTGCCTATATGTTTTGAAAAACTTCTTTGAACACCACATTCAAGGGTTTTCTTTTGTGGTTTCCCATCTTAATCAAGGATTCGTACCTTAATTAAGCCCTTTCTTAGAAGTAACTCTTGATAAAGCAAGATAGAGCTGGCCATGTGAAAAACATGGTCAGAGTAAATACAAACCAACGTTGCTAAAGGACTGTCCCTGACTTTTATTAATCGTCATTGCAAAGGCAACAACCAATGGCAATTGTCTTCGACGCATCATGAAAGGAAGTTTTGTGTTTGAAAGAGTTAGCAATAACCGCGGGATCAACACTTTATCTCAACTCTATCTCCTGTAATGATAATAGCTTCCAAAACAAACTCTGCCATTTGTGTAATCTGTAACGTTTACCATTCATTAGGCCTCCTCTTACATCTATATTCCTTAATAGCATGACTGGACATCCAACCTTCAACGTAATGTTGTGGTTCGGAATCCTAGAAACCTTTATGCTGTTCAAGAACTCCGGAGTCATCACTGGATTGGTGGCAGAACGCTTATCATAAGGATCAATAGAGTCTGAACTTAGGTATATACGTTCTTCACCTACAAAAAGATTAAAATAATTATATAAATAGCAGTAAGTTGTCCAAAAAAAAAAAAAAAAAACAGAATAGAAGAATAGGTCCTTACCTTCTAGTTGATCAAGTATAAATTCGTTGATAATGCCCTGATCCTCATTGGTTGGACACAATATTGCTCTTTCTTGGAAAATATTGGATAAGTCTTATCCTTCAATAAGTTGGGATCTCCATATAGGCATGTCAATTAGGGCTAAAGCCCGCGGGCTGTCCCGGCCTGGCCCTGAAAAATATCGGGCTCGGGCTTAAATATATGTCCAGAAAAAATCAGGCCTTTCGGGCTCAGCCTGTTTGGGCTATAGGGTTTTTCGGGCTTAGTACGACCGGGCTCGGGCCAGCCCGAAAAGCCCTTTAACAAATATATTTGTACCTTTTTGTTAACATTTTTGTTTGATTGCAATATTTGATTAATAATTTATTGTAAATAAAGTTTTAAACTCTAATCCTAGTTTTCATATTTACTCAATGACAATATTTTATACTTATTAATGATATTTTATATAAATTATATATTGGTTTATTTGGTTGAAGTATCGAAATTTTGTTTAGTTTTAAACATTTTCTATTAAATTAAGTTGGTTGTAGTGAATATTGATGAGTTATTAAATTTTTGATTGATTTGTTTTATAGTGCACCTTCAAACACTGCTTTTTAAGACTTATAAGTTTAAATTTTCGATCGATAAGATAAGCCCGAAAAAGCCCGAAAAGCCCTGTAGCCTTGTTAGGGCAGGGCTCGAGCTTTGAAATATAGGCTCGGAAATATTTCGAGCCGGGCCGGGTCGGGCTCAAACATATGCGGGCTTTACGGGTTTCGGGCCAGGCCGGGCCAGCCTGATTGACACCCCTATCTCCATAAACCTCCCTGGTTATTGCTTCTATGGGATCACTTGCATTGTTGATTAGTAACTCATCAGGAATATCAATCAAAACCTCACCGTCATTAGTTTCTGAGACTCGCGATTCCATTACTTGCAGCCATTTTCTGTATGAAGTGGTTATCGTTGATATTGTTTTAAGATATCTTGTATTCGCCGAACGAATTATATGTAGTTGTACAGTTTCCAATTAATTTGCGAGTAAATCAGCAAAATAATAATGGTAAGTAGTAGTTATTTGGTGTAATATTTTCTTGTTAGTTTTGGAAACATTGCATTCGATAATTTTGCTAATTTTTTATCATTTCCTATTTAGAAATGCCTTAATTTGTGTGACTGAGACATAAGGATAGTTTCCCTTTTTCAACATTAGTGATATACGAAATTTTGCTAATTTTTTATTTTACATAATTATTAAAGGCTTAATTTACGTGAGTATGAAGACATAAATATATACTTGTTTTCCATGTTCTGTTTGGAAAGGTTTCGATTTATTGGACCACCGTATTTAATACGCATCTTGGTAATGGGTTATTGGATATTACACGTTTGGGCCACTTGTGGCTTCACGAATTCAAATGCCGAGCTTTTTTTTTTTGTGAAAACACTTTGTTTGTTTATACTATTAAATAATCTGACTCCGAACACATTATACATAACCCGAATTAATTAAACCCGGGTCAGAGAAGGATCCGCGTTTTTTGACGGCCAAATTTACTTTAATGTCTTTCTTATCTTGTATGCTTTTTAATTTATTCAGGGTCATTTTATGTCATATATTCTCATGTTTTATTTTGCCTTGTAAATAATGCTTCCCTTTTAATAGTATAGATATCACATTAATATATACATACATACTACAATATACATACATAATTAAAGGCAAAAAATCTGAATCTATACTATTAATTGGGGAGTACAAAAGCAGAAAAAAAAACTTTGGCAAAAAATTCCACATATTGCCCCTACGGAATAAGCAAGGAAGAAGAGAGAAAAAAAAAATTAAGGGCAACAAAGTCATTATATTTGGATATGGGACGCGGATCCTTATGGTTTGGTATTATTCCATTCGGATCGTAGATATATAAGATGTGTATCCAAACACTATCTTCGCTTTAAACCTGTATGAGAAATCAAATACAAACGACATCTAAATCTGCAAGTACTAAATAAATGGCAACTAATAATATGCAATCCCTTATTATCCTCTTCCATATTATATCATTCATCAAAATCATATCAAAACATTAATTGCAAATATTAACAGTTAATCACAAATATTCTCTTTCCAAACAATCACAACAACCATTTCGAATTCATTACCTTTTGTTCTTCGTAATTTAATAGCCTATATCAATCATCAGAACTAAAAACAGAAATAGTTGTATCGAATCCCGGTTCTTACTATAGTATATCGTATCAACCCCAAAATCAAATCAACAACAGAATATCTTATATTCATTGCATCGAATATTCTACCTTTCAACCAAACCCAACTTCAAATACTATATAAACCATATAATACATTGGAAATCTAAAATCTAAAATCTCATCAAACATACGAACAAAGAGAATAGAAATTCACCTTGCTATAAGTCATGGCTGCCACCGATGGGTTCACACATGTTTCCGAGCTCAAGGCCTTCAAAACAACATGGAAGATAAGAGTCAAGATCGTCCATACATGGAAACAATACACGACATACGCTGGAGAAACAATTGAGATGATTTTGGCTGATTTTGAAGTAAGTTTCTCCATTTCTCCTTATAACTTATAAACATAAGTACTTCATACAAGAAAGTGACCAAAGTTTTTCTTAATATATTTAACATGTTATTATAGGGTTCTCTCATTCATGCTACTATTAAGAAGCAGCAGTTGAACAAATTCCAAAGGCTTATTGTTTTTGATGAGCGTCGAATTATTGAGAACTTTCAACTGTCAAGATCATCATGAACTCAACCATCATAACCCGATGTGCTTCTGTTTCAAACGATTTTTATTTGGATCTTGCTTCAATCGAGAACATACTCGTTGAAGATGGTTTGAATGAACACATTCTGATTGGTACACTAATATATGGTTTGGTTTTATATAATTGTTTTGAATTTATATTCTATGTTATTAACTGAATAAAATAAATTTTCCCTATTTTAGATGTTGTTGGACAAGTTGTTTCGATAGGCCAAATAAAAACATCTGAACAAAATAAAAAACCGAAAAAGAGATTAGAGGTCATCCTGCGAGATACAAGGTAATGAGACCATAGTATCTCATTTGTCTATTAACTAATCATCTCAATGACTAACCATATATAAATTACTAACGTGTGTATTAAATTTGTGGTATTATAATGACCAACGTTTGCTGACACAATGTGGAATGCATGTAATGAGGCAAATGAAACTATATTAATTAATTATTTTTGTAGAATATTATAATTCAATATTCGAAAAATCTGAATTAAACCAAAATCTCGATCGAACATGGACTGAGCAGTCAAAATTCATTAACATAAGAAAAAGACTAAAGAACATAATTGATCCTTTTGTTGAGGTCATGTAACAAAGCCTAAACTTTGTCCAGTATCCTTTTTAATGAGGAATGGTGTCTTGAAGCTGAGGGTAAGTTGAATGAGAAAAGTTTTGGGGAAGTTTTATCAGATGCTCGTCGCTGGCTAGACCACGGAAAGCCATACCAAGAGAATAACCTAAAGCACGAGAAACCGAGACCGCCACTGCATTCCCAATCTGACAATACCTGTGTAAGTATTGAAAAATGAGTGAATTAATGCGTTTGCTTAGTAATTTGAAACTATTGTCTCCGGTTTTTAAAGTTTTTTGTCCAAAAGAACAGTAAGCAAGTACCTTTGTTTCATGGTTCCACAGAACTGGAAGTAATCAGGGAAACCTTGAAGCCGTGCTGATTCTCTTATGGTAAGCATTCGATCTTGCTCGGGATGCAATAACGCCTGCAAATAGCAAACCTCTTAGAGAGCGTTTAAGAATATAAAAGATGGATTCATGTTTTAAACATGGAATGGCTTTGAGGGTACCTGATTATGGCAGCTTGGTACTGTTAGAACGGTTGGAACTGTTTCGTCCCACCAAAGTCGGGCAAACGGTCTACAAATTTAGAAATCCAGAGACTTAAAGACTTGAAAGTTTTCAACAAATAGTTTCAGGAGAAGGAGTCTAAGAGTATACCTTTTAGATTTCCCTTGCTGAAAAGTAAAGACGTATTCTGGTACCTAAGGAGGGCCACAAGTGAGCTGATTCAGTACACATATTCACTTTTGAAATTATGACAAATCAGCAGACTTAACAAATAGAATGACATTAGCTTGAGTGTTTCAGGACTAATAATGTGTAGTTTCATTGATAACTCATGTAATATGGGTACAGCTCAGTTCATATAAGAGGACTCTTTACCAAAGACTTTCCTGATGGCAGAATAACCGGTTCCATTGATGGGTCACGACAGACTGTATTGTTTTTGACAATCAACCCTGGAAGATCCCTGAAATTAGCTCCCTGCAGACACTTCTCTCTACATGAGAATCTTTCGGCTCGAGGATTGGGATTGTTTATTAGTAAGGTAGAAACGTACCTTCCTCTTTGGGATTTGGCAAACTCGAGCATAATCATCTTCATTTACATGGAACGGCCTATGATCATGCAGTAGCATTGTCCTTTTGTTACAATTATCAGTTGCAGAGCCTGTCAAATCTGACAATGCATAACGCGTGAGTAACGTAATGTAATATGCAAGTGAGTGGTCATGGCCCATCAGAACAATGTTGTGAAAGAGACTGTAACTACAGATGCTCCAACTTACCATTTTTGGTTGATCTGATGTATCTCTGAAAATCTGTTTGTGGGAGACTTTCATAAGGCATTTTTTCCCGGTCTTCGTCATTTGACACCTAGAGATGTGAAGAAAAGAATTTATAAAAATATATATATAGCCCTGAATTGCAGATGGATCTAGTGGATATGAAATATACATGAGGAAGATCTGATATCGCATCTTTTAGGACAAGAGCTTTTTCAAGTATTCTGGGTTGGCCTTCATTATAAGCAACTACATTCCGCTGAAACATGAAAGCCAAAATGGGTTAAGTAGTAAGAACGACAGGCTTAAGGATAGGAATATGAAGTAAGTACCAATTAACATTTTTTCTTACCTCAAACTCCTGTGGAAACCCATATCTGACAATAACATCATGGGTTGGAAGCGGAAACGGAGGTAGGTTCTGATATGAAGTACCAAATAATGTAAGTATGAAATAGTCAGCTCGAGGAAGTTAATAGGCCTATAAATTCACCTTGTCAGGAACAGCTCCCCACATGAAAACTCTGGATCGAAATTGGGAAAGACCATAGCAACCAGCTGTCATGATACCCAACCTTGCTTGGTACCTCATGTTTACAAGACGGCTCAAAGCGTATCGCCCAAGAGAACCTTGGTCGAAACGCAGAATATCAACAACGTTTTCCATCAACACATATGATGGTTTCAGATAGTCCACTATGTCCATGAAAACTATAATTTGCTGATTCCTTTCATCATTCAACGGAGAATCAACATTCCTGTAGCGGTTATAGCCACTAATTCCTTGGCATGGAGGGCCCCCACATATCACACCAACACCACCCTGTTTACAATCATTTACAAGATTTCTGATTTTCAGTGCAAATAGATGTTGATGGTACAATCATACAACTTTCAAAGATCAAAGATTTAATTCAGAAGCAAGTTCTTACAGGAATTGGCAAGATCTTGGACTTAAATCCACTAGTTACAAACTCCCGAATGGCATCTTGACAATTGCTAAAATTCCAAACAATATTAATTTAGATCCTGATAACAACAGAACCTTTTTGACATTGTTTTAAAGCATATACCTCAATTCCTCAGCTAGTTCCCATGTATCTTCGTCGCTGCTGTATCCTTTCCAGTGCACCTAATGAAAGAGTCATGGGTATAATTCATCTTCACAAACCTAAAACGTCATAAGCTAGCAAAGAACTGCAGAATAACCGTCTTGGAAGTTCTAAAAGGTGAAAAGAACATTCTTAAACCCCTAAGAAGTAAGGTTTGATCAACTACATAAGTGCAACATAGGGCATACCTTAAACCTCAGGCCAATTTTTCCTGTCTTGTTAGGATCACCATAGCATATATCAACCAGCTTTTCCACTTCGTACTCGTCAGAGTCTGAATCATCGTCAGTAGATGAGCTACTTTCACTGGTTTTTTTGTTGAATTTACGGATCTTAATGTATCAGTTCTCTGATCATTATTATTAAACACATAACGCTTGCATAATCTATTCCACTCCTTCAAGAGTAGGAGGAAGTCTCCAGCAGCATCATTTCTAACCTGCAAACGACGACTGCATCATTAGATTTGGTATAAGTCTTCAAAATGATCTAGCAATTGTGTCCGAAAGTATTCTGACCTTTGTATTTGGATGGTTCAATTTCAAGCTCTCACAAGCGGCCATATTCTGGTCAACAGCCCATTTCTGGAAGAGCAAAAAAATAAGAAAGGAATCCAGACATTAAAAGAAACAGAGTGCACAAATAGCTTTCCAGCCTAAGTTAAAGAGATAAAGATTAATTACTTAAAGCAAGTACCGTCACGACATCAACACCAGATATTTTGGCTCCCAGACTTAACCCAGTTGACATTCCACCACAACCACTGTAAAGATCAAGCACAGGAAGCTTTCCACTAAAAAAATTCTTTTTCAAAATAGATTCAGTGGATTTTGTAGGTACCCCATCGGCGCAACACTCATGCTTGTTTTCGGACGATTTAACTGAGACCAGAGAAAAAAAAAAAAAGATACGAATGTTCAAGCTTCTGTGCCTTCTTATATAAAGATAGGAATGTAGAAATGGTAAAAAACTGTGGCATGTGTTTTGCATAAAGAAATAGAGAGAAACAACTATAACCGTTTCGACAACTCATAAGCTGATATGTACACAATAGACAAGCACTTACGATTTCTCAAGGTTCGAAATGTTGAATACTCCACGCAATACTCCATATCAAAATAGTAGTCAGATTTTATAGAATTGGGCTTCAATCCTGCCTGCAAAGTCATGAAACAAAAAAATTCAAATGCAGATTGTAACGATCAAATCTGTTAAAATTGTAAGCGAAAAAAGAAAAACAAAAAAGAGAGAGCTTGACTCAGCATACCCTAGGTGAAACTTGTAAAACAGTAACTCTAGAAACAAGACAATCTACTGGATTGTCATTCATTACGGTAGAATAGAAGAGACGCCTTTTGTCATGATTAGTAGCCTGCTGTCTCATTACCTGCAAACATTAGACAATGAGAAACTAGTTGTTGGAACGCAAAGAATTAAACAACCAAGAGAGAAAAACTTGTATACACACTGTATCTGTTGCTCTGTAAAACCACTGAACTCGAAAGTAGCTTTCTCCATCTGTTGTCTTAAAAAACTCTACTATCTTGCCAATATGGTTCTCTTCTTCTTCACCCTGTACCATATTGGAGATTGACATGTAATTAGCTATGTAATTTATTTTCACAAAGGCATACCATTCTAGAAAATTCAAGGCTCATGAATGAAAAAGTGGTTTGATCTAATGAAATAGTGAAAACTGAAAAAGCACCCCACGGTACTGAGGTAAAGAATACCATATTCATAATAAAGCACGTTTTACCTTTATACAGGCAAAGTCTCCAAGGCTAAAGGTGTGCCCGTCGACTTTTGCTTGCGAATAATGGCATTCCACATTTGCAACAATCTTGTTTTCGTCATTTCTTTAAAAGAATCGCTCAGGATAATGAATGTATAGTAATAGAACGAAGATATATGAAGGAAGAGAATATTATAGAAAAAAACAGTGAGTTGATAAAATATCCAGTACTTACTCTGATTGTTGGCCTCTATTTTTAGATTTGCGTTCCTGAAAATCAATGAAATTTATCATCAGAAATGAAACGGATACTTAGGGAGTGAAAGAAAGATATAAGGTCCTTGTTGTGATGGATTACAAACATATACTATCTTATGGGAATGAAAAAGACAGATTTTTTATGTACACACACCATTAGACTATGCAATCTCTATGCTGAAATTTAACTTTGCAACTTCCGGAAACAATTTTTTAAGCTAAAGCAGTCAAGTGCAAAGCAATTAATCAACTACCTTGAGATCATATCTCCAGCGCCATCTTTCTTGAGCTTCCTCGCAAGAAATTGGCTCTCCAATGAAAAAACAGATACTGCGTTTGTCATGGTCTTGGACAGCAGTCCGGGTTACCCGTTCACCCTTTCTCTTGGTTGATTTTGTTGGACTATTCAGATCCAATGAAATGTTTTCCTCATTTCCCCCAGAGGAGAGGGTAGATCTACTTTTGACTTGTGTCAAAATATCTCCATTTGAACTTCTCATATACAAATATTCAACAGAAGACTGTTCATTGCTGTCAGAGAGATAGATCATAGTAGAATTTACATGCATCTCCTCCCTATTTATTCCGTTATCAGCAGAACCACAAGCACTAGTTTTACCCTGAAGTAAAGACACCATTGCTTCTTGTTCCACTAAACCGGTCGTCATAGTTAATACATTACTAGTACCATTTTTGCTAATTTTCAAAGACCTAGTGTGAATATCATCCGCATTTAGGGCAGAAGATCTGGGTTGTCCTAACGTTCTGTCCCTACAATCATATACATTTGTCTTGCTGCAACCCGAAGGAGAAACTAATAGCTCTTGCTTGGATGAAACAATGCCATCACCTTCACATTTCTTTATAGCCTCACAACAGTTATCATTCTCACTAATTTGCACCAGCTTCTCAGTCCCTCTCACCTGTTCGGCAGCACATAATGCGGGGCCAAAATCTTTTATTGTATTCACAGTTTCTGTGTGGCCATTTTTTACAACTCCAGATAGCCTTGAACATCTTTTGAATGAGTTCCCAGATGCCAGAGACTTCCCTTGTTCCCTACACTTGCCTATATTTTCTTCTCCCTCTTTCTCCTTTCCCTTCATGAATCTTGGAGATCTCCTCATTCGTTTGTTACAGCCGAGACTCTGGTTAGAACTCTTGATGCATGAAGATGATGCATCACTGCCAACTTTCCTCTTGGCTGGATCTGGCAATCTTGATCTACCTTCAGCAACATTGTTCTTATATTGACACTCCGAAATGATTTCCAATTCCAGGCTCTGGCCAATTCCAGCTATGCCTCTGCATCAATTTCACAGAAAACAAAATTTCAGAACTAAAATCATCATTTCAAGGAAGCAAAGTTGATTTAGAGCTTACCAATTGAACTAATTCATACTATATAATAAGGATTTTAACAAATGCTCTGAAGCAATTACTTACTTCAATGTCGATCCCTGAGAATCAGAGCTTTCCTTCTGCATCAATCCATAAAAAGAACCATGATTTTAGTTCTTCTTTCGTATCAGTCAATGAAATGAAGACGAAGATTAAACTCTCTACCCTCCAACTAAGCTGCATTGCAATTGCGTGGCTATAAACAAAAACTGGCGACTAACCTTCTCGAGAGCACGATTACTATTTCCGATCACCGGAATCGAGCATACATTGTTGAAATTTCCACTCGTCGCCGTAAATCTCGGCGACCTCCGAACCTGACCGTTCGTCAGCATAAGCAGCCGCTGCGGCTTACCACGGGAAGACTTCCTCTGTGAAACCCCACCTTCTCCTCCTCCATTCTCTTTAGGCGAGTCACAATTAAGCTTCGAGGAACTCCTCAAACTCATCTCTCCGAGCTTCGTGGCTTCTTCTCTACTAGACGACTGAGCAGCTCCTTCTTCGGAACTGGGTACCCAGAGGACGAGAGCGAGGCACTCCGGTTCGGATCTAGAAGAAGAATGGAGATCCAATTGATCTCGAGCTTCTTCTGATTCACATTTCGCCGGCGATAACATCGGAGAAGGTGAATGAATAGGAAGAAACGGATCCAAAACTAGCCAATGAGGATGAAACTGAAAACGGAAGATATCAAGTGAGTGTGCCTGGCTGACTTTTTCTACCTTTTTTTTACTCCTTTTTGCTTTTTTTTTTTACCGAAACCAACTGTCCTGCCATCGTATCTTATTATATAAACCATAACGACAAAACTACTAATAAACAGGTGACATGTATCAAATATATTAATAAAATGTCAACATATATTAAAATATTCATATGATTAAAAACAAGTAAATGTGAATTAAGCCACATGAATATATTAATTATTTGATTTTTATTATTCTACTTGAATTAACCACATTTTTATTTGTTGTAATATTTAGACAAATATTAGTATTATGTTAATTATTTGATTTTAACTATTATACTTGAATTAGCCATGTTTTCTTATATTAGTTTAAATTAACGATTTTAGAAGTTGTGTTAGAAAAAAAAAAGGTTTGTAAAATATTTACCACAAACAAAGAGTAATAATTTACCTATAAGGAAATTGAGCATATGTCTTATTGTATAAAGATGTCCATTAAGTGGTATCTCATATCAAATCAATACCTTGAATACGGTAGAAAATAATGGACACTAAAAAGACAGTTACAAACCATGAGACATCAGAAAACCTTACTAGCAAAAGAAAATGGGGTATCATGAGTGACATTAGAAAACCACGATCTTTATAAAATTTAGCATAAAATATGTTTTTTCTATGGATTAAGTTCAATACATGTTTTATTTTAAATATTTTAATAGATGTAGTAATATGCGAAACCTAAAAACACTAGAAAAAAATGAGTTTATAGGAATGAATTTTTAATTATCTCATATGATGCTCATAGTTTTTTTTAATTAATTTTAACTCTAATCCATGAAGAAGTGAATTATGGTTTTACAATGAAATAGATAGTTAAATGTGATTACTAAATTGAATGTCTAACGATGAAATTTATTTTAGATTAATTTTAAAAAAAATACTAATATGTATCATTTTTAAAAAAATCCATTTAAGAATATTAGTAATATTTTTATGTTTGATTTTATAATTTGCATATGTTAAAACATAATATATTTCGAAATATATTATAATTTATAGGAATGAATCTTCAGTTATTTGATGAGAATGTCTCTACATCTTTATATATGTTTTTATTTTATAAATTTCACTCATTTAAAATTGATTATGACATGAGGTAAATTTAGTAATTATGAGATAACAACATAACAAATATATCTTAAATAATGTTGATTCAGTTTTTTTTGCAAATTATATTTTGTTAATTTTTTTGTATTTTAAATTCTTACTAAGATATAGATTTGATATTATGTATTAATTGCGCTTGATATAAAATATTTAGTTCTATATATTTAGATGAAATGTATAATTAAACTTAGAATATGGTTTATTATGTTGGTATAGATATTTAAATGGTAATCCCTGTCCAATAAAAGTTCTGGGGAAAAAACACAAAGATTAATAAACAAGAAATATTATAGTAAAAAAAATTTCCATAGAAATTTGAGAAAATATTATAAAATAGAGCACAAAATAACTTTAAAACGTTGATATAATGGAACTAAGAGAGTATTAGAAAGAAATATGAGAGAGTATTCAATATTAAAGTGTTACAAGATAAAATCTAAAAACATGTATATTACTACTTAATTCTTCTCAATAATGTTTTTAAATTTTTACCCGCGTAATAACGCGGGCCTTATCTAGTTCTTTATAATATTATAGTTTAAAATATTTTTTAAAAAAATATATTTTAATGATATTTTTAGGATAAAAATGCATAATATATGCTCTCTCCATTTCATAATATATGATGTTTTAGAGAAATTATTTTTTCAAAATATAAGATGTTTTCAAGTTTAATGTAACTTTAGATTAGTTTAATATTTTATATTATGTAGTTTTGTTTATGATTGGTTGAACATTTTTAAAGTAGTCATTTTTTAATTTGCATGTTTTTACTCAAAACATCTTATATTTTAAAACGAATTGAGTATATATTACAACTCTATAATATAAACGACATATTGTAGTAGAATTGTAGAAGCTTAAGATTTTTAAACTGTCGTTAACTATAAGTCAAAATTATTTATGCTTAATAATTAACTTTTCTTTTAGGAAATTTATTAGAATTTAACTATTTTTTCTCCTAACTATGGGTGTAAGTAATTGCCATCAACCAATGAAACCGAGGCAGGATGGATTATTAGAGATTGTGAAGGCATGTTCCCGCATGCGGGTCGAAGCAAAGGGATACATTGCTAAGTCTAAAACCGAACTACAAAACTTGCTCAAGCAATGCAACAAATATGGAGTCTAGGTTATACAACAAATTATATAGATGGTAGGATATACCGTCTAGTCAATCTTTGTATGTGTTTATTTATTTATTTTATGTTTGTACATAACTTTAGATATGTCTTTATATTGTATTCTTCTATTATTAATTTGGAAGTACATTTGGTAAAGTAACCTTTCATTTGTAAGATTTACATAACTAAACTATTGCCATTTAAATAAATATTGAAACTTGAAGTTATTACTATTTGTAATATCCAAAAAAATACTAAAGATTATCATAAATGAAATTAGCGTTCATAATTTATATATTTTAGATTTTTTTAACTTACTAATTTTTTTTAAGGAGCAAGAGGCCAAAATGCCAGATTTTAATTTGCATGCCATGAAGACATGTGATATATCGATTTTACCTTTAATGGAGGAAAAGAGATATAATTGATTTAAAAAAAGAAAAAATAAACAAATCCGAGAAAATTAAAAAAAAAATCGGATCGGATCGGATCTGGTGTTCCGTCCTCTTTATTTCTTCGTCCCCTTTGTTCAACGCATTCATGATCTCCTCCTCATGTTTTGCTTGAAATAGCTCGAGTGCTCTATCTCATCAGCTATCGATTCATATGTTGCCTTCTTCATTGAGTTGGTATGTTCTCCTTCCCCTATCATCCACCATTTGAGAAACTAAGCGAATTGAGTAAAAATAAAATTAGGGATTTGATATGATAAATCGTTTTCATATGAAGGCTCATTGGTAATTATAATGTAGTTAGTTAATCGTATTGAATCTCATGTAAATTTGAGTGGAGAATATAGTGGTAGATGTAATTGATTTTACGAAAGTTGCAGACGAAGGAGGGGGAACAATGTATAGGACAACTAGTACACATGAGTTATAGTTGATTATGTAAATAGTAATTGTTATATATTTTGGTCTATTTTCAGGTGTCCACGAAGAAAAACATCCTAATAAACGTACATTTTTATTATGGAGGGTCATATTCAGTAGACTATGAGTGGATTTCCAAAAAATCTTTATGTGCTATATTGTTGAAGACATCATTTGTGGAGAAGATAACTTATTCAGTGTTAGTAGATAGGATCTGTAAGAAGATTGTAATAGATAGAGCCACAAGAAAGGTGAGATTGAGTTACAGTCTATGTGAAGGTCGAAGAGAGTCACATATTTTAGATGATGAGGATGTATCTGTAATTTAACGTCATTAGATAACGATGGATTAAGACCAGTTTTGCGTGTGGAGTTATCTAGTGTGTTTGAAAATAATCAACGGGGAGAGCCACTTTCAAGAACAGAGCAAGAAAGTTCATTTGGTGTGAATTATGTGGAGCTGGATTCCAATGGTAGAGGTGATGATGTAGTTGATGATTGATAACAATATTTTAACCCAGTGTATCAATTCCCTATGCAGTTGTAGTACAAAGGGTTATCAATCTAAATGGTTGTTATGCTAACAGATAGGATGTAATCAGAACAATGCAAGTCAAACTAAGTGATAAAAGGGGTTTTGTCTAATAACCTAGTATGAACAAAAATAAAAAGAATAAAGCAAAGAACTACTCGACCTAAGTAAACGATGCAAGCAATCGAGTACCGGATCGAGTAGGTGATCGGGAAATAAAAATAGGATGATGAACAACTCTAGGGACTACACGAAGCTGGTGATCGAGTACCAGTTCGGGTAAAGGGTCGAGTTAAAGATAATAAACAATAAAATACGAAAGCTCCTAAGGATGGGGTAATCGATTCATAAATACTCCTAATCGATCTAGAATGCCTTACATGCCTTAAGCAATCTATTCCCTAGAAAATGAATCTCTAAATCTTGCTACTCTACTCTCGTGGTAGAAACAATCAACCCTAATCACTTCCTTACCCAACTCTCGTTGGAGAAACATGACTAAGCAGACATTAAAATCCGATTCATACTGTCAATGAATTTCTTACTCATCTAATCTCTTAGGCTAAGTGAATAAATTTCTGATATTAGTTGGTTCAAGCGTTACAACAGGCATATCTCGATGTGGAAACACCCTAGATCTAGTCTCAACCTCTCAATCTGAAACTAACATAAAGAACACTAATCCATAAGGAAATTTTTAATAAGAACAATCAATCTAAGACATCCTAATCGATCAAGAATACTTACTAGCCTAATCCATCCCTAGAAACCTTGGTTCACTACTCAGATCTCATCCTAATTGACATGAAAGTATAAACAAATGAAAACTGCATAGAATAAGTGATGTTCATATATTTTACCTTGTTTTACCTTAGTATATTCACATCTTTTGCATAATTTATAAGCATGTTTGGTCATTATTGTATAGCTTTAAAACTGTTTATGCATTAGAGTAGATTTGCATTGCATTTGCATAGTTTCTTGCATAAACAGGTGATTTTGGATCCTAAGGAGCATGGAAGGAATGCTGATGAGGATTGGAGCTATCAAGTGAAGAAAACAAGGGAGCTAGAGCTGAAGAATCAAGGTTCGGAAGTCCACTTGACCGCCTACTCGACCAGACACTCGACCGTGTGCGGAGAAGAACTCGACCGGCTGGAAGAAGCAGAAGAAGAGGTCACTCGACCAAGCACTCGACCGAGCACCTGGTCGAGCTGACCGAGCCGCCTTGCTATCTTGCCTTCTAGCCATTTTAGGGCTTCCCCTCTCTCCTATATAAGCCCCTTGTACTTCATGGCCGCCCAGAAGTCAGACTCAGTCAGAAATAGTATTTTGTAGCCACCAAAACCTAGTTTTTACTCTTTTGGGGATTTTTGCTTTTTGTTTACATCATTAGCCACCTTTTGTATGATCTCAAGAGATCTTTGATACTTGTTGGTTTCATAACTTTCTAAGTATTGAGAATTTGAGTTTGATTTCTTCTTCAATATTGTAGATCTTCATCTCATCTATCTAATCATGCAAGTTTCATTGATTTCTGGGTTTATGATTTTGTTCATCATGTTTAGTGATTGTGAGTAGTGTGTTAGGATCTTAAGGATGAGTTAGGCTGGATTAGGGTTATGGTTGTTTAGATTGGTCAAGCTTGATTGTTTATAGATCTCTTCTAGATTAGATATGCTCTATGCTGTTCTTATACTGAGAGGGTAAGGATAGATCTTAAGCTTCTTAGCATCATACTAATGTCTAAGTTGCTAGATAAGGCTAATGCTAGAGATTATCATGAAGCATGCTAAGAGATTAGATGTTTAACTTAATTTTGACATTGATGATATGGTTGTTTATTGCCTGCTTTTATATGTTCTTAGCTAGTGAGAGCTAGGTCTAGGAGTATCTAAGCTTGATTGTTATTGCCATGGGAATAGATTAACAAGTATTAGAAGATCATTGTCTAGAGATAACTCATGTTTGATTGAGGTTTGTTGACCAGTTTAGATAGCCATAGCTTAAGTCCAGCCCATGATTCCATCCTTAGGACCTTCTTTGTCAATTGATTTCCTTGTTTAAGTATTGTTAATCGCTTGCTGTTTGATTTACTTTTGTTTTGTTATGTTCTGATTGTTGTCTCTGTTTCTGTTCTGAGTATTCGACCCACTCGACCTAGTACTCGATCGAGCATCCGATCGAGTGCTTGCTCGAGCACCATCCAGTGTTCTTGTTTATATCCTACATCTTATTTGTTTCATCATTCCTGTCTCATTCTAGTTTCATTACTGTTCTATTGTATTCATCTCTGTTTTATCCTGTTTCATTACTTGTCTTACATTAGTGTAGAACCTGTTCTTGTTTAGTTTCATTACTACTTTGATCATTCTGTTTACTTTGCATTTAGTATCTTGTCTTAGTAGTTTTAGTTCATTGCATTTTATTATTGTCATTAGGTTGCTAGTTAAAAACCATCATCATATTTGGCTTAACTTAGATAAGTGTTCACATCCTGATTGCTTGCATCACACTCATTATGGTTTGACATCTTTTATGCTACAACTACATAAGGGTAATTGAAACACCTTGCCATTCATCATCATCATCATACCTTCACCCATATCATTCCATCACCTCACACCACCAAAATATTCATGTTTCAATTTAGCGCTGTTGCCATTTGAGTGTTTGTTTGTGACATTTAGGATTTATACAAGTCTAAGATTAAGTTCTCTGATTAAGATTCTTCATCAGCTTGGTTTTTTTGAGTCTCAGGTACCAACTCGACCAACCACTCGACCGAGTGCCTGATCGAGTACCTGATCGAGCCATAACCCGGATTTAATTAAACCTCTTGTCTCAGTCAGTTTGACCCTTAACTCGAGCCAGTGCTCGACCGAGTGCCTGTCCGAGTCAGTGATCGAGTCAGTTGATGCAAACAAGATCTAAGGGTAATCAGAATCTTCAGATGTACCTTGATCACATCAACCGCCTACCAAGAGTTTGTAGACAGCAGAGAACAATAATTCTTCAAGAACAAGAACAAGAGTTGCTAATAACAAAACAATCAAGATCAAAGGCCAAGGAACATTGGTGCTGGATATGCCCCAAATACACACAACCAAAGAGCTGGCATAGTTCCTCCTGCAGTGTCCAACAACAACTATGAGATCAAGAGTGGTCTAATCACCATAATTCAAGCTAACAAGTTTTATGGTTTACCAATGGAGGACCCATTGGATCACCTTGATGAGTTTGATAGGATTTGTGGCCTCACTAAGATCAATGGTGTTAGTGAAGATGGCTTCAAGCTTAGGCTGTTTCCTTTCTCACTTGGAGACAAAGCTCATCTATGAGAGAAGACACTTCCAACTGGTGCTATCACTACATGGGATGATTGTAAGAAGGCCTTTCTAGCTAAGTTCTTCTCCAATGCTAGAAATGCAAGGTTGAGGAGTGAGATCTCTGGTTTTGCACAAAAGAACAATGAAAGCTTTTGTGAGGCATGGGAGAGATTATGACAGAACAATAAGGTTTTTCTCCAATGACCAAGAGGAGAAGTACAAGAAGGACTTGAAAGTAGTCAATGAGAAGCTAGATAGAATTCTACTCATCCAACAAAAGACCATTCATTTCATTGGTGAAGAAGACTCTCAAGATGGGAGAGATAGTTTGCTGAGCTCTGCTACATGCAAAACAAAGGAGGATTCAAGGGTTACAATCAAGGAGGAGGATTCAAGAACAACAACCTCTCCTATAGAAGCACCAATGTAGCAAACCCTCAAGATCAAGTCTACCCTCCTCAACAGCCTCAACAACACAACAATTATGTCCCTAAGCAGCAACAACAAGGTTACCAGGCTCCAATGTGTCCCCCACCAGGGTTTCAGACTAACCAAAGCCAAGAACTTGATTTGAGAGCTATGATGCAACAATTGCTACTTGAGCAAGCAAATGGGCAGATTGAGGATGCAAAGAAGTTTGCTGAGCTGAACCAAAAGTTAACTTCTTAGTATAATGATTTGAATATCAAGTTTGAGAGTCTAAACTCTAAGTTCAAGTACATGGAGATCAACATTGCCTCTACATCAGCACCAAAGCCTAATCAACTTCGAGGAAAAGCTATTCAAAACCCAAGGGAATTCACTGCTAAAGCTATTCAACTCTATGAGAAAGCTATCACTGAGGACAGTGAAGTTCAACCTGGGGAGGATTTGTTACTAATAGAAGCCCAAAGTAAAGATTTTATACAGCAGACTGAAGCCGTCGACCAGGTGCTCGACCACACACACGATTGAGTACCTGATCGAGTGACTGATTGAGTGGTTGCTATAGAAGCTGTTAAGCCTGTTAGATACATTCCTCCTGCTTACAAACCACCTCTGCCATTCCCAGGACGTTTCAAGGCACAAAAGCTGAAGGAACTAAGGGAAATTATTGAGAAAAGAGAAGTGATGGCCATACATCAAGAGGTTTTCATTGAGAAGAAAGAGGAAGAGAGAGGACCTCCCTTGAAACAATATGCTCAACATCCTTTCCTCAAGGACATGCTTCTTGAATTATCCAAGCAAAAAGCTCAAGATCAAGACATGAAGGATTTGAAAGAGATTGGGGAAGCTATTATCCCAACAAAACTTGAAGATCCAGGTTCATCTAACTTACCTTGTTCAATCAGCTATATGCACTTCAACAAGTGTCTATGTGATCTAGGAGCTTCAGTGAGCTTAATGCCATACTCAGTGGCTGAGAAGTTAGGGTATGAACATTTTAAGCCCTGCAAACTCTATATTGGCCTAGCAGATGGATCCAAGAGGGATGTAGTTGGTAAATTGGAAAGCCTACCAGTCAAGATAGGCAAGGCAAGAATTCCTACTGATTTTGTGGTTATAGAGATGGATGAGGAGATTGAAGACCCTATCATTCTAGGAAGAACATTTCTAGCTACTGCTGGATCTGTTATTGATGTTAAGGAAGGGTTGATAAGCTTGAACATAGCTAAGGGTTTGACCATGAAATTTGATATCAAGAATCCAACCAGCTTGCCCTCCATTAAAGGTCAACCATTTACTATCAAGGACAATGGTGATTATGAGGTTTCAAGTGGAGTAGAGACTTCAAAAGCTAAGCTCTCATCTCATGAGGAGTAAGTTGAAAAGCTCAAGGGTTTAGTTCAAGAGTTGACTGATCTAGTGAAGGATCTTCAAGTGCAACTCAACAACAGGTCTTGAAGAAGGCAAGACCAAGACTCAAGATTAAGAAGAAACAAGGTTCAAGTGTTAAGGAGGTAGTGATCAAGAAGGAACACCAAAGTGATCAAGTTGTACCAAAGAGGATCTCATCATGCACCTCCTTGGTCTCTAAACCAAGCCTAAAAAGGCATCAAAAGTAAAGGTTAGTGACTTTAAACAAGCTCATTAGGGAGGAAATCCCTAAGGTACCTCCAAGTCAGCAACAAGACCCCAACTATACCTATGACAGCATGAATGATGCTGTAGATACCTTCTTCCATAACCCATAAGGTACTAATGAAACGACCTGACCCATTTTTTTTTAAATAAGTACAATACATAATTAAGCATCCCATACTACTTAATCAAACCACCCAAACCACAATTCCTCATTAAATAAATAACAACCAATATGCACAGCGGAAACATACCAACATACAGAACCAACACATCATCAATGCAATAATATTCCTAAACATTCTATTCATCAACCTAGCATAACTCTATCCAAGGTTCCAACATAAACAATATAACCAAGTCCAACAACACACAACCGAGACCCTAGATCATCCTCCTCCTCATCGCCATGATTCCACGCTACACATTCAATACCTGCACCACAAACAACAATTGAGATGCGTGAGTATTACCAGAAATACCCAGTGAGGCGATCCTTCCATCTACAAGCTTTACACACAAGCAAATTGAGAGTACAACCACAAATAAAACATAACAAACCAATCATTGCACAAGTCACCCAATAACACATTCACCACACTTACATATCATCACACAAAACAAGTCATACAACCCAATAGCTCAGATAAGCTCATGGTCACGCACTCACCTTATCAAACTGATTATAACAACGAATACAACTAGTTGAGACTCTCCTCACGTCTGAAACAGTCCAGAAACGTCCTACAACAAGTCACACAACCAAAAGAAACCTTGAAACAAACTGGACAAAAACATCAGAAAAGAACAGTCTCAAAGACGAAACTGTAAAATAAAAACCAACCGTTAACTATTAAATCCCTCCGGTGAACAGCTAGCCCTACACGTCACAAAACTTCTCACAATATCTCGTGCCGATCAGGAACCAGAAGAGACCACGATCTCAGTTACAATCCCCGATGGTTCCAACTCGCGTATGAGAAAACGTGTCTCACAAAACTGCCAATAACTCATCGAGTTTAAATCCAAATCTACTTCTGTAAAAAGGAGAATGACGATGAAAGACTTGGGAATAAACCTACCAAATTTCATTACCTTTGAGAACGATTTGATATGTCGAAACTGTTTCCTCCCAAACCCTAACGATTTTGCTCCCTTCTCCTTCTCACTAAGACAAAGCTTTGTTGATCTCTTTCTCTTTCTCTTTCAAACCAAATCTACCAATGCTCTCTCTCTCTCTCTCTCTCTCTCTCTCTCTCTCTCTCTCTCTCTGATTACAATGTGGACAGTAGCACAAAAGGAGAGTAGGCGTCGACAATAAGAGGAGAAATTAGGGATCTTTGGTTCAATTAGGTTAAACCAAGATTTAATTAAACTGATAATTAAACCAATAATTAAACCGAAATTAATTAAAATCTATTCATTTGGTTTAATCAACACATCCCAAAATGCAATCCCGGAACACGGATGTTACAATTTTCCCCTTCTAACAGAAGATTCGTCCTTGAATCTGAACACACCGCCATTCATCCGCAAACTCACCAAATCACCATCGCAACGGTTCGTACCATCCAACCATTTGGTCTGCCGCAACAAGGACACCACCGGTCCAAACCATCCTGAACCCACTGGTCATTCAATTCCGACCCCACCGCCAACACCATCCCGACCCCACTAGTCAACACCATCCCGACCCCGCTGGTCTACATAATCTGGAACCCACTGATCCACATAATTCTGACCCCACCGTCAAACAAATTCCTGACCCCACTGGTCAACACTAATCCCAAGATTGAACCACCATCAACCCTGACATCCACATTCAATCATTGTGCTTAATCCCACACCTTAGAGATCATTCGCTCCCAACTCATCTACTCTCAGGTAAACACCTTTGAGCCATACCAATCTCACTCTCAGACAATCGTCCTTGAGCCGTACCGTCTCACTCTTAGGTCATCACCCTCGAGATCTCGGTACCAGGGGAACCACCATCCCCTCAGGAGAACCACCATCTCCCAGGAGAACCACCATCTCCTCTGCCGCTCTCAGGGCCCACCACCCCTCAAGCTATCGGTATATAGGGAAACCACCATCCCCTCAGGAGAACCACCATCTCCTTATGAGTTGTTCAGAACCCACCGTTCCTAGAGCAAACAAGCCTTGACGTCCCTAAGCACTTCCCGACACTTCCACGGTCCACGTAAAACAACGCAATGTCCTACTAACCTTCATCTACTTCTTTCCAAATACCACCATGACCACCTTCCGGTCACACTGGAACACTCTAAGCTCAAGGTAGTTCCCATTCACTTTTCCAAAAATAGCAAAGTTTTAACTCCCATAAAAACTTTCCATTTTTTTGAAACCTTCCATTTATAGTAACCTTCTATTTATGGAAACTTTCCATTTATTTCATCCTTCTATTTAGGGAAACTTTCCATTTATAGAATTCCCGAGCTATTTCCTTCCCACACGACACACGAGTCAAAAAATTCCATAAAAGAAACTCATCTTAAGAAAACCTCAAAGTGCAACAATTGTTCATGGTATCCAAAATAATGAAAAAAAAAACAAAACAACCAACAAAAATAAAAATAAGCTCCAGTTCTGCTACTCGGTCTTCCAGTCGTCCTAGTCTCGTAAATTCACGGTGCTCCTCCCGTCTGTGCTCCCAGTAGTACCCCTGGTTGAGCTACCGCCACCGCCAACGGCTGCAACTTAGGACAGCGAGGCTTTACATGCCCCACCTCCCCACAGTGAAAGCTCACCCGAAGATCTCTCTGCGGACCGTACCTCTTGGGACAAGTTGCCAGTTTGTGATCCCTACTCCCGCATCCAAAGCATCCTCGACCGCCCTGGCTCGCCCCTGACGTGCCCTCCAATTTCCTCTTTTGTCCCTGCTTCGGTTGAGTCTCACTCGTCTGAACTTCTGGGCTAACCGCCACTGCCTGTGCCCGGATATCCTGCTCAATCTCTGCTGCAGTCTCAACCAGCTCTGCACGCGTAGCATAACTACGTCCTCTACAATGGACCCTCAAATCATCACGAAGAGCCCTCACAAACCTCCTGATCTGGGCCTCCTCAGGCTCCATAGCCCGACCCCCATAACAAAGCAGTCGACTGAACTCAAAATCCAGCTCCTGCACTGACCGTGTCCCCTGAGACAACTGAAGGAACTGCACCTCCAACTAGTCCAAATCCTCTCTAGGAAAATACTTGCGATTGAACTCCAAGACAAAGTCAGCCCAAGTCATCTCCCTCTGCACTCTCCTAGCAGCCACTGATCTCCACCACACCTGAGCATCACCACTCAAATGGTGGACCCTTATGTCCACCCAAAACTCCTCAGGACATCTCAGAGTATGGAAGTTACGTTCCACACTCATCCTCCACGCATCCGCAACAGTAGGGTCTATACCACCCGAAAACCGCTCAGTCCCGAGACGCGTCATCTCCTTGAGCATAGACAAATAACGTCCATGTGCTCCCACATCCGCAGCCACTGGCTGCCGCTCCTCCGTCACCACTGGTGGCACTACCTGAGCCTGAGCCGGTACCACTGGTGGCAACCGCTCCAACAACTGTGCTAGCATAGCCGCAAAGTCTGCACCAGGGACTCCACCCACTGGGACTCCCACACCCAGGACCCTATCACTACCGGCCACTGGAGCATCAACACCGCCCCCTCCGGCCACACTCACAGAATCCCCCGGAACACCCTGCGACTCACCCACACCCTCAACTGTCGCACTCTGGTCCTCGGTCTCACTAACCTCTGGGACCCTGCCCCTACCACGACCACGTCCGCGTCCACGACCACGACCAGTAACAGCACACTCTCTAACCATCTGCACTACCATGAACAGAAGACTAAGCAAACAATTCAAAACCGCACACAAACTTAAAACTTACCGTGGAATCTCATTGAAGGCTCGAAGAGGATGATACTAGGACTCCATACCACATGCAAATTGACTAACTACTCATAATCAATTACATCACACAACATCATGCATCCAACAATAGGAAAATAATTCAACCAATTAAATTTCCTTAAACCACTCTAAACCATCCTAGAACCGTAAAGGCTCTGATACCAAATTGAAACGACCTGACCCATTTTTTTTTAAATAAATACAATACATAATTAAGCATTCCATACTACTTAATTAAACCACCCAAACCACAATTCCTCATTAAATAAATAACAACCAATATGCACAGCGGAAACATACCAACATACAGAACCAACACATCATCAATGCAATAACATTCCTAAACATTCTATTCATCAACCAAGCATAACTCTATCCAAGGTTCCAACATAAACAATATAACCAAGTCCAACAACACACAACCGAGACCCTAGATCATCCTCCTCCTCATCGCCATGATTCCACGCTACACATTCAATACCTGCACCACAAACAACAATTGAGATGCGTGAGTATTACCAAAAATACCCAGTGAGGCGATCCTCCCATCTACAAGCTATACACAAAAGCAAATTGAGAGTACAATCCACAAATAAAATATAACAAACCAATCATTGCACAAGTCACCCAATAACACATTCACCACACCTACATATCATCACACAAAACAAGTCATACAACCCAATCGCTCAGATAAGCTCATGGTCACGCACTCACCTTATCAAACTGATTATAACAACGAAGACAACCAGTTGAGACTCTCCTAACGTCTGAAACAGTCCAGAAACGTCCTACAACAAGTCACACAACCAAAAGCAACCTTGAAACAAAGTGGACAAAAACATCAGAAAAGAACAATCACAAAGACGAAACTCTAAAATAAAAACCAACCGTTAACTATTAAATCCCTCCGGTGAACAGCTAGCCTACACGTCATGAAACTTCTCACAAAATCTCGTGCCGATCGGGAACCAGACGAGACCACGATCTCAGTTACAATCCCCGATGGTTCCAGCTCGCGTCTGAGAAAACGTGTCTCACAAAACTGCCAATAACTCATCGAGTTTAAATCCAAATCTACTTCTGTAAAAAGGAGAATGACGATGAAAGACTTGGGAATAAACCTACCAAATTTCATTACCTTTGAGAACGATTTGATATGTCGATACTGTTTCCTCCCAAACCCTAACGATTTTGCTCCCTTCTCCTTCTCACTAAGACAAAGCTTTGTTGATCTCTTTCTCTCTCTCTTTCAAACCAAATCTACCAATGCTCTCTCTCTCTCTCTCTCTCTCTCTCTCTCTCTCTCTCTCTCTCTCTCTCTCTCTCTCTCTCTTTCTGATTACAATATCGACAGTAGCACAAAAGAAGAGTAGGCGTCGACAATAAGAGGAGAAATTAGGGATCTTTTGGTCAATTAGGTTAAATTAGGATTTAATTAAACCGATAATTAAACCAATAATTAACCCGAAATTAATTAAAATTTATTCATTTGGTTTAATCAACACAGCCCAAAATGCAATCCCGGAACACGGATGTTACAACTATCATCACCTCACCTTTGTAAATACCATTGCATCTCTAGTTTTGTTTTTAGTCTTGAATCCTCTTACAAATTTCTCTTACACAGTGGACTGTGTAATTTAAGTTTGGAGGAGGGTTTGAGATAGTATTTGATTTTGTGTTTTGTTTTCTTATTTCACATTTTAGCATAATCATGTTTGCATTTCATCTAAGGCATAGAAAAAAACAAAAAAATTTCAAATTTTTTTGCAAAAATCTTTAAAAAAAAAAAAAAAAAAAAGAGTGTTTATGTAGTTTGCATTGCATATTAGGATCTTGTTTAGCATGTTTCATATAGGGCTGTTTCATATTTTGCATTAGGGATCTATGATGAATTTAGCCTTGTTAGCTTGTTTAAATTAACTAAACTAGGATCAATGCCCAAGTTAATAGTACTTTGATGCTAGTTGAGTAGCTAGAAACATAAGATTGAACAGAGTCTTGAATTCCTAAACTGCATTATACCTCGGACGTACCCATGGCGTGTGGGGTTCGCGTGGGGAACCGAGTAACCAAGGTCTAAATTGAAGCATGTTGTGATTTGATGCCATTTCCTTTTATAAGAACCTAGTATTGATTTTTAATTATCAATTTATCCATTGCTTTAAACTCATGGATACCATATACATATTTGGATCATCTTTCTCTCTTTTTACCACTCTTGTTGATCCAAGTAGCTGATTAAATCATTAAAATCAGTTTCCCCTACCCTTAACCTATCCTTCTTTCAAGCCATGTTTATTCTTGTGTGTGTGAGGTCTATTTTGGGATTGAGCTTGGTAGAAAGTGTTAGGTTTGAGCTGACAAGAGTAAAGCCTTGTGTAGTTCTAGTTTGCAATTTTCAAACTAGATAGGACTAGGTGGTTTAATTCTTGGGTTTGGGACTTGGTTTGAGAAAGAAAAGAAAAGAAAAGAGAAAAAGAGAAAGAAAAGGTTAGAGTCTTTAGGAGGGGAATGTGTTTAAGCAAATTTAAGCTCTAGTGAAAGAATGGGAAGTATAAGATTGTTGAAGATGGTTCTAATCAAAGAAAAGAAAGAAAGAAAGAGAAGAAGAGTCTAGCAAAAAGCTTTTATGTCTTAAAGAATAAGAAGAAAAGGGAACATAACAAATAAGAAAGAAACCCCATTCCACTAGGTTATTCAAATAAGAAACCTCTTCTAAGGCTTAAAAAGAAAAGAGAAAAAAGGTACTTGAGAAGAGATGAAGATAAATGGTAGAACTAGGATCATTTGGGAAGAATGTTAAGATCAAACACTTTGGGTACCTTTGGGTAGACAAAGTTTTGTTCTTGTATGTGTCTAAGTGTTCTTACCTTTAGCCTTTCTTCTAAAGCTCAATCCATTTTTTATGAGAGAACTTTGATATTGAAATGCCCCACTCTAAAGAGAGACCATCATTGTCTCTAAACCTTTTATTACCAAGCCAAATGAGTTTAAGCATTGCATAAGTTGATTCATGTTCTTGATTAATGAATGTTAAAGGAAATGGTTGATTTAAATGCATGTGGATGTCTAAGGCTTGAATCAGTTAAGGTTGTGATAGGCTTGTCTAAAATCTTTAATTACAGCTCCTTCACCTTGCATCATAGTACTAGTAACTTGGACATTGATTCTAGCTAGTTTATTAGCAAGCTTTAGGAGCTGAGATCCCACTTTCAAACCTCACCTACCTTCTTATGTCTTGTTCATTTGCTTGAGGGCAAGCAAAGACTAAGTTTGGGGGTGTTGATGTTCATATATTTTACCTTGTTTTGCCTTAGTATATTCACATCTTTTGCATAATTTATAAGCATGTTTGGTCATTATTGTATAACTTTAGAACTGTTTATGCATTAGAGTAAATTTGCATTGCATTTGCATAGTTTCTTGTATAAACAGGTGATTTTGGATCCTAAGGAGCATGGAAGGAATGCTGATGAGGATTTGAGCTATCAAGTGAAGAGGAATGGATCCTAAGGAGCATGGAAGGAATGCTGAAGAATCAAGGTTCGGAAGTCCACTCGACCGCCTAATCGACCAGACACTCGACCGTGTGCGGAGAAGGACTCGACCGACTGGAAGAAGCAGAAGAAGAGGTCACTCGACCAAGCACTCGAACGAGCACCTGGTCGAGTTGACCGAGCCGCCTTACTATCTTGTCTTCTAGCCATTTTAGGGCTTCCCCTCTCTCCTATATAAGTCTCTTGTACCTCATGGCCGCCCAGAAGTCAGATTCAGTCAGAAATAGTATTTTGTAGCCACCAAAACCTAGTTTTTACCCTTTTGGGAATTTTTGCTTTTTGTTTACATCATCAGCCACCTTTTGTATGATCTCAAGAGATCTTTGATACTTGTTGCTTTCATAACTTTCTAAGTATTGAGAATTTGAGTTTGATTTCTTCTTCAATATTGTAGATATTCATCTCATCTATCTAATCATGCAAGTTTCATTGATTTCTGGGTTTATGATTTTGTTCATCATGTTTAGTTATTGTGAGTAGTGTGTTAGGATCTTAAGGATGGGTTAGGCTGGATTAGGGTTATGGTTGTTTAGATTGGTCATGCTTGATTGTTTATAGATTAGATATGATCTATGCTGTTCTTATACTGAGAGGGTAAGGATAGATCTTAAGCTTCTTAGCATCATACTAATGTCTAAGTTGCTAGATAAGGCTAATGCTAGAGATTATCATGAAGCATGCTAAGAGATTAGATGTTTAACTTAATTTTGACATTGATGATATGGTTGTTTATTGCTTGCTTTTATATGTTCTTAGCTAGTGAGAGCTAGGTTTGGAGTATCTAAGCTTGATTGTTATTGCCATCAGAATAGATTAGCAAGTATTAAAAGATCATTGTCTAGAGATAGCTCATGTTTGATTGAGGTTTGTTAACCAGTTTAGATAGCCATAGCTTAAGTCTAGCCCATGAGTCCATCCTTAAGAGCTTCTTTGTCTATTGGTTTCCTTGTTTAAGTACTGTTAATCGCTTGCTGTTTGATTTACTTTTGTTTTGCTCTGTTCTGATTGTTGTCTCTGTTTCTGTTCTGAGTATTCGACCCACTCGATCTAGTACTCAATCGAGCATCCGATCGAGTGCTTGCTCGAGCACCATCCAGTGTTCTTGTTTATGTCCTACATCTTATTTGTTTCATCATTCCTGTCTCATTCTAGTTTCATTACTGTTCTATTGTATTCATCTCTGTTTTATCCTGTTTCATTACTTGTCTTGCATTAGTGTAGAACTTGTTCTTGTTTAGTTTCATTACTGCTTTGATCATTCTGTTTACTTTGCATTTAGTATCTTGTCTTAGTAGTTTTAGTTCATTGCATTTCATTATTGTCATTAGGTTGCTAGTGAAAAACCATCATCATATTTGGCTTAACTTAGATTAGTGTTAACATCCTGATTGCTTGCATCACACTCATTATGGTTTGACATCCTTTATGCTACAACTACATAAGGGTAATTGAAATATCATATCATATCATACCTTCATATCATATCATTCCATCACCTCACACCACCAAAATACTCATGTTTCAATAAGAATGTTGAAAAGAGACAAAAAAATGCAATATATAATCACTTTGAAAGAGTAGATAAAAAGGAGTATATCAAATCCTAACAAAGCTTGAAAAGTATAAAATCGGTTCTCTCTCTTTGATACTAGGCATTTTGTGTCTCCTGGCAGGTTCAATTAACCTTATGCAGTTGTAATACTTAAGGTGTCAATCCAGTTGGGAATCTTCACTAACAATTGAGATGCAATCAAGCAATCACAAGTCTAGCCAATTCAAAAAGAGTGTTTGTCAAACAATCCTAGAATGATCATAATGCTAAACGGAAATGAGTTCCAAAACTAGAAACGAAAATGTATGACAAGAAGTAAATATGAGTAAAAAGCAAAAACGATTCTAAGCATGAATTAGATAGCAGGATCAGAAACGGTCTCAGGAATACAATATTAATAAAAAATATAGAAGTCCTAAGGATGAGAATAATTGATGTCAGTGGAGTCTCCTAGTCGATAGAGTGTTTAACATGACACAAGCAAACTATCCCTAAACAATGAACATCAAAACTTAGCTAATTCAATCTCTTGACAGAAGCTACTCAGACTCAATCACTTCCAAACTTAGCTCTTGCTAGAGAAACATGATCAAGCAGGCATGACAAACAAGTTCATTGTCAACAAACATCCTAGACAACTGATCTCTTAGGCTAGGAATGTAAGTCTTTGACACTAGTTGGTCAGACATTTCATCAAACACCTTTTGGGTGTGGAAATGTCTAAGACCTAGTTCCAATTGATCATAGAGAAACTAGTATTTGTAACTCTAGTGTAGAAGGGAATCACACAAATGTATACTTAAACACCATACATACTAAGATCTTCCACCTAATCTATCCCATCCTCAAGAACAATCACACTACTCAGATCCAGAAATCATCATCAAGGATAAAAACTAGGAAAACATTGAATTAAGCATAGTAAGATAGATAAAAATGAGATGAACAAATTTGTAGAAGAAATCAAATGCAAAAACTAAATGAATTAAAAGATATTTGGATACAAATTCTCAAAACATTTTAGGTAGCTAGATAAACATTAAGGATAAACAAAAACGAGATAAAGGATGTCTAAGTAAAAACTTAACAAAATGTATTTATAGAAAAACATGGAAAGCCCTAAAACATAAAACGACAAGATATAACGTCGGTTCGGGAATCGGGTTGTCCAAGTCGCGTGTCGTCAGTCCTGAGAGTGTGTCGGTTGAGCTGAGTCGAGTGGAGGGGTGTTGGCTCGAGCTGGGTCGAGTGAAGTGGTGTTGGCTTGACCCAGAGTGGTGGTTGCTCGAGCTGGGTGTATACACATCCACTAAAACAATGATAACTCTTGAACCACACCTCCGATTAGCTTGAAATACACGGCAATTCCCTCCAACTTTGATGAAGACGTCGAAAGCTGAATCCCAAGGAAAAATCTTCACTTGACTTGATCAAAGAGGTGGAAGAAGTCAGATGACTGGCGTTGTCGATCGAGCGGGATGACATCCATTCCAGGCATGATGGATCAAGTGGGATGATGGTGCTTCTTCCTGGGAGCGCGTCCAAGTTGCATGTCGGTCGAGTCACATTGCTTCTCTCCCGGGAGCATCGCTTGAGTCGCATTACGTGCATTCCGGGCATGCTTGGTCGAGCCGCATGTTTCAACCTCCATTCAGTTCCAACAGTCTGGACATCTCCTAAACACCTGAAATAACTCCAATATGCAAGATGTATGCAAGACCAATGCAAAGACTACCTAGATACAGTTGCGGACCCAGGATAAAAATTGAGGGAGGTCAGTTAGAGGGAAAAAAATATTAATTTGTCAAATTGGGGGTTCGAACTCGGGTAAGGAAAGGTCAACAGTGCAGAATTTACCATCTGTGATACTGAAATTTTATGTAATTACATGTAAAAACAAACTATTTATCTAGATCAGGTGACCCACCTTCTTCCTTAGTAGGTCCACCCCTGCCTAGATATGCATATTATGCAAAAGAGACTAAAAACAATGCAAAACAATGAGTTAAGAGAACATAATGAATAACAAATGCATGATGAAAGAGTGTAAAATATATACATATCACTCTATCTGTGCAGATCTCGCTCTCTCGTTCTTCTGTCTCCGGCTGCTAGTGTTAGGAAGATAGGAAAGGGTTTATATATGGAAACCCTTTGACCTAGCCGCACCGCTCTGTCTGAAGGTCTACACGAGGCTGAGCTCGGGCACCTCCTCGGGTTGGGCTTCGGGTAGTTCTTCTTACAGTTGGATCCGCTTAATCAGCTTTAGGTTCGAGCTGTTCCTCTTGCACGATCTCACCATCGGGTAAATGCTCGGGTTTCTCCTCATTCTTGCTCTTTTTAGGCTCCAAAGCACCTGTTTTCATCCAAAATGCACAAATACAACAATGCAGCACCCTAAATAATCTAAATGCAAATATCTAAAGTTAAGGACCTAAAAATGCTAAGGTTAGGCTATATACAATTCAAAATATGATAAAAAAGATGCCTAAGAAAGCGTAAAATAGAGAGTTATCAACACCTCCAACTTATCTCTTGCTAGTCCTCTAGCAAGGAAGTAAAAGGATGAGATTTGAAAGTGGGGATTCAGAGCCAAAACATACTGATCGATTAGTTAAATTCAATGCCCAAATTATGAGCTCTAGGATGCATGGTGAAGGATTCTACTTAAGAACTTTCACCACGCCCTTCACAACCAAACCCAGTTCTATCCCTAATCTACACATGCATTCAGATTCGTCATTCCCTTTAACATTTATTAGCAGTAAACCATGAGTCAAGCATTGCATTGTCATTAAACTCATTTGGCTAGGATGAATGGATTAGAGACACATGTGGTCTCTTTTTCAAAGGGTTTATCTTTTTAAAACTGGTTTCTCTCAACAAAAATGGATTGAGCTTTAGGATAATGCTAAAGGTAAGCTCTAACAGATGCATACAAGAATAGGATTCCATCTACCCAAAACCACTAAATGCTTTCACAAGCCTAGACACGCAAACACACAACAAGACAACAAACATGCAAACACCAACAATCACACAAAGAGGGGGTTAGCATCCATACCTACCTTCCCGGGGACAACACGGTCATGAAGGTTTAAGGGTTAACTACCTAAGGGGAAGGATACCCACAATCCTCTCTCACTAGCGGCTTCACAGGTTGCTCATCTTCGGACTGGTTGGTGGGCGATCTCTTGCTTCTGCTACCGCTTCTATGGCATTGATCATTGGGCATGATGCTTTGTAATGGCCATGATGCGTGGTTTATTTTGCTTCAAAATCTTTTACCTTAAAAAGATCATACAACGACTGAAAGTGCACAGCTAATCGGTAGTAGTATTTAAGGATCGATCGCACAGAGAGAGAGTTGTTGTTTAGAGAATCCGTCGGAAGGAATGTAAGGCTAGGACTCAATAAAAATGGGGTTTTGGTTGTCACGGTCGTAGTAAGCAATAAACATAAATAAAAGCAAGTAAAATAAATAAAATAAGCGTTGGGCATCAAGGGGAATCGCAGGAGATCGGTGATCTATCTATCTAGGAAAGTTTAGGATTAGTTTGTTTATCTAAAACTCGGACTATGAAACAAGAATGAACCGTTAACTTATAGGTCACAAGCTAACCGTCTAAGATCCCTATACTCTGAAACTCAACTTTCGCAGGCAATGACGCATAGATCAAAGCATTAAAAACAGGTTCAATTCTAATCCATGAAGTTCCATAGGTAAGGGGTATGTGCTTCCTATGACACGACACACATCTAAGCTAGGTCAAGCACACATGCAAGTTTTTGGCAACGCACACACACTTTAGATCATAGTAAGTTCATGAGGCTAACTTAAAGCATTTAGCAATGACTTAGAATTAAAGTATAGAATAAACAGAATTTAAATCTAACAAACCCTAAAAATTACCACCTAAACTAAGATCATCTCCCCCCCCCTTTGATTATCCCTTTAAACCTAACTAGAAAGCTACTCTACCATGTTTAAGGGAATCATCAAAGCAAGGTTTAATAAACTCATAAACATAAATGAATAAATAGAGAAAAGGGTTTTAGATATTACTTCAATTATTGTCAAACAAAGTTGTAGGATCTTCTACTTTAGAAACAAAGAACAAAAGATAGAACAAAGAAAGAGAAAGAGTTGGTGAACTTGAAAGCTTCAAAGAGAGGAACGAGAGAGGGCTCTGGTCGTCGGCTGCTCCTCTGTTCGTGATCTCTTGGATGCTATAATTTGTACACACTCTAAACCCTAGGTTTAGATGAGTATTTATATGGTTTTGAAGGCTTAGGGTTTTGTAAGGGTAAACACATCTTTTCTTGTTGAGTGCAGGACAAGGGGCGGCTGAAGAAGATTCTGGACCGTCGTGACTCCTACGGGCTGGGCCACCGTGATGGTTGCTAATCGGGCCGTCATTAAAGTCCACTTGGCTTCAAGCTTATCTTATCATTGGTTTATAACACGTCTCGGTAAATCGGGCATAACTTCCGGATGGATGGATGGATTTACTTGATTCCACTTCGAGGAGAAAGATGACTCTTTCAGATTTCCATAGACACCAAGTACGTCGAAAAATGAATTTTAAAGTTCTTCAAAAGTGGCCCGTACTATAAAGTTATGAATCTGTCCTGAAATGTATGTTCCTTGTCTTTTGGTCATTTTTGCTATAAAACCTGTAAAACCTTCGTGAAACCTAAAATACTTGATAATAGACATTAAAGCCTTGAAATCATGTCAAACTCTTCCTAAATGCATACTAAAACTATAGCTAAAATGGGTAAAATAATGATGTTATCATGCCACTCCTGCCACAGTTGTAACATATGATGTGAGATGGCACTGAGACATGACTCCTTCCTGCCTTCGAGCACTCTCTAAAATAGTGGCCCGGCTCTCCATATGAGTAACATAAAACTCCTCTTTTCCTTGATATTGCACTACGCCCTTCTTGTTTGAATCGACTCCTCTTTCGGGTTGCACCATCACTTGACATCATCTTCGCCTCGTTCTTCTCTCGGTTTTGTAGCTTGGATTCCTTCTCTCTTTTTAAAATTTCCTCCACGTTTACAGCTCTTGAATCACCCCACGACCATCCCTTTTCGCTTCCACGGTCTGACATCTACACGAGCATCATACCCATGCTCTGATACCACCATTGTAGCGCACCCAAACCATCCTATGGCCGGATAGGCCAACAGACAACAACGAGACGCTACAATGGGAACTGCGCCGAGGTGGTCTGGTCGAGCGACGGAAGCTGCAGCTTCCCAACTTGTCCTCCCTAGCACAATTCCACCCACGACCGATACTGCTTAGGCTTTGCAACCCTCGTGGCCTGGTGCGTTGTGTTGGCCCGAACAAGGCTAGTACCATTCGAACCCACACATAGATAAATAAAAACAACTACCATTCTTTAATTACTTAACGAAATAAGTTCACAAAACATTCACAACATTTTTGGTACCAGGCCTATAGCCAAAACACGATAACATAAACGACAAAAACATCTTGCACAGGCAATACAACACTTCACTGGCTGGCCTAACGTCCTGTGCTCCCTCTAAGGCTTTTCCCACTATGGTTACCTGCAAAACAAAGTATAAAGTCTTGAGTGCTAATCACTCAGTGAGTTCGGGAACCTAATAATAAACCCAACCCCAGCAAGCAACACACAAAATGCAAGCTAAAGAAACTACAAGACGGTCTAAGCAATCAACATGCAAGCCTAAGCAAACAACATGCAACAAGCAAATGCAACGTGCAAGCTAAATTCAAGAAAAACAAGCAAGATAATATGTAAGTTAGTCATGCAATCTCCAAGTATACATAAGCGGAAGCTAACGACTCTCCTCTTCTTCATACTCCTAGGGCTCTTCACTCCATCACATGTTGAAATTGGGAACAAAATACTTAAGTGACGGAGCGAATCCTACTAAGGCTGACGAATGAAGAAGTCGCCTCGAAAAGGAACTTTGACTCCGTGCACTGTCCGATGGAGTATCGGAAGGACATTGCGATCCGGAGAAGCCCACGCATGGTGGAAGGGCATGGTGAATCGCACGATAAACCTAAATTGTTTGTGGGAGAATTTTCGTGGCTTGTTACTTGTGAAGTACTTTCCGAAAGAGGCTCTTTACTGCCTTGAATCAGAGTTCTTGGACTTGCGACAGGGAGCTCGGTCCATGCATGAGTATGAAACCAAGTTTAACCGACTTAATAGGTACGGTGGTCATGAGATGGAGGATGAGCCGGTTCAGATTTGTTGGTTCTTGTGTGGCATGAGAGTAGATCTCTGCAGCTGATGCATGATACATAACTATGGGAGCCTTTGCTGAATTGGTTGAGAATACAGCCATGTTAGAAGATGGGCTGGCAAAAGAATCTCAAAGATCCTCGGGCCGGAAGCCTACGGGCAGGACATCGAGTAGTATGCAGGTGTGTCCGACCTGCCATAAGAGACATTCGGGACAGTGCTCACGCCTCTTGGGCACATGTATTGTATGAGGAGGAAAAGACCATACAACCACTAGCTGTCCACAAAAGGGCAATAACACTCGGGTATGCTACTAGTGTGGTCAATCCGGACATATCCGACAGAACTGTCCGCAGCTGGGATCGCAGGGATAAAAGCAGGAAAGCGAGGTATTACCGTTGATACAAGAGTTGAGTAAGCTTCCCAGCGTATTCGACCGGATTTGAAGCTTTCCGGCAATGGACCGGTTATCGGAGACTCCATCTTCTTCAGTTTTCCACGTGTCATCCAACTTGTTTCCTCTTTTTTCACGTGTCCTTTGTGCTGTGGAATGTTCTTTCTTCAGTGTTAGGTTTTCTTATTTGGGCTTTTGGACTTTCAATCTGTTTTAGTGGATACGTTTACTTTAATGGGTTTGTAAAATATTGGCTTGATACAACTGGTTTTGTCCGATTGTCTATGTATAAGTACACTAACTTTTGGTCTGAGTTCCAGATCTGTCTCTCGTCTCCTCCGCGTGTGTGAAAGCAGCCGCCGATACCGTGAGAAAGAAATCGATTTTCTGAGGAAGAAAGATTTGATACGACGATTGCCTGAGGAGAATATCCAGCTTCATTCATTGACAAAGTCCCAAAGCAATTCAATTGAATTTAATCAAATCATTGAACTCAGGCTATAGTTTAGTTTTTTTTTCTGTTAACGTGATTTGATTGAATTCAATTGAACGTTAAAAAGAGAAAGTGCTGAAATTTTCCTCTAATCAATTGGAGGACGATACAGATGTTGTCGAAAAAACATCGTCCGTGTGTGGAATTGCTACCCCACGATGTGGTAGAGCTCATCCTCGAGAGACTTCCCATCCAGGTTCTCCTTGTATACAGGTCTGTATCCAAGGAGTGGAAATCGACAATCGATTCTCGACAATTCAAGGAACGACGTCTGGACCACTGTAGGCAATCACGAGGTGTCGATGTCCTTTTCATGTGTGTCAATGGTGAAAATACTCTGAAACTAAGAGATTATCAATCATTTAAGTTCGGGTCATCAATAGCTTGGACGGTAAGGTTCCCATATATGGGCCCCTTGTTCTGCTATGGCAGTTGCGACGGTATGCTATGCCTCTATAGTATCCACAATCCGAGTTACGTGGTGAATCCCGCAACTGGATGGTATCAGAGTTTTCCTCTTAGCAGCTATCAACAGCTCCACATCCCTTTGTTCGATAGAAAAGAGGTTAACTTCCCAAGTCCTAAGCTTGGACTCGGTAGAGACAAATTAAACGGCACGTACAAGCCGGTTTGGTTATATAATTCATCCATATTTGGCCTAGACAATGCTACTACGTGTGAGCTTTTCGATTTTACCACCAATGCTTGGAGGTACGTTGTCCCTGCTTCTTCTTATGAGATCAACGCTTATCATAAACCGGTGTATATCGATGGGTCACTTTATTGGTTCACCAACTGTGAAGAACCCAAGGTACTATGTTTCGATCTTCACACCGAAACTTTCCAAGTCATCTGTAAAACTCCCTTTACCCATCCATGTGACCCTCGTCAGCTCACCATGTGCATCCTCAATAATCACTTGTGCGTATCTGAGAAAAAATGGCCCACTCAAGTCATATGGTCGTTCTATTCTTCAGGCAAAACTTGGAACCAAATGTGTTCCATAGATCTCACCCAAACTTTTTCTTGGTTTGGGGTACCCATGTTCGCCCTCTCACCGATAGCAATTATGGACAACGGTAAGTTATTGCTTCAAGGTCGTGATACCTCCCACGCACTGGTGATACATGACCTCCATACCAAATCCTACGAGCTTCTCTTTACACCTACCAGACCTGTAGGTTCTGTATATCATGTTGAGAGTTTATTCTCTGCTTTGTCGAACTAACCTCTCACCAATGGAAATTATTGACAACGGTAAGTTATTGCTTCAAGGTCGTGATACCTCACAAGTACTAGTGATACATGACCTTCATACCAAATCCTACGATTTTCTTTTTCTCTCTTTCTTTTTTTTCAGTATGGTTGTAAACATAAACGATGATTTGATTAGTGTCATGAATGGTTTGCAGTTTTCAATTGGTTTTGGGTTTTAAGTTTCTGGGCTTTGGTGTTTAATTTTTGCAGTTTATATACGTGGATACACCTCTGTATAGTCAACCAATCACGTTCAATTATGCCTATAAAATATAATAATAAGGCATGTCTTGCTCGGTTTACGCGATCTTCTGTACGTTTGTAAACACTTACCCTCCTACTTGCACTTCCAACCAAAAGATTTCTTTCTAAATAATAGTCTGATTGACAAAAAAGAAAAGTATATATATATATATATATACATATTTTATTATATAAAGTTAAGTTTTAAAACTTAGTCATTAACAAGATTTTTGACACGAATAAAGTTATTAATCTGAAATTTTGACATGTATAAAAATTAATATTACGATAAATTTGAGATAATGACAAGAAAAAAAAATTGTTTAAAAATATTAATAATGTAAAAAGATAATTATCAAAAATTTACAAAAATAAACAATTTTTTAAAATAAAAATAATTATAAAAAGATTATACATTTCATAAAATTAAAAATAAGTAAATAATGTTATAATTTTATTATTTACTTATTTTTAATTTTAAGTTATTAATTCAAAAGAAAAATAGAAAAGGGATTAAGAGAAATGTACAGTTAATTATTAGTTCAAAAAAAATGTAAATACTCACTTCTACATAAACATAAATCATTTCACATTTTTCATCTAACGAGTTAGCCATTAACAAGATTTTGACACGTGTAAAGTTATTAATCTGAGATTTTGACATGTGTAAAAATTAATATTAGGATAAATTTGAGATGATGACAAAAAACAAAAAAAATTTTAAAAAATATTAATAATGTAAAAAGATAATTATCAAAAAATTCAAAAATTAAACAGTTTATTTTTAAAAAAAATTATAAAGAGGTTATACATTTCATAAAATTCAAAATTATAACATTATATACTTATTTTTAATTTTAAGTTATTGATTCAAAGGAAAAATAGAAAAGGGATTAAGAGAAATGTGGAGTTAATTATTAATTCTAAAAAATGTAAATACTCACTTCTACATAAACATAAAATATCTCACATTTTTTATCTAACAAAATAATTTATTCAAAAACACTGTTTTAAACTTTGTTCTATTTGTAAAAAAGTTTTCATGGGAAGGTAAATTTTCCTTTTTTAAAAAAAAAACAAAAAATTTATCTTACTTTCTCCTTTTTTCAGTTTGGAGTAGGTAAGAGATTAATATATTGACCCAAACAAAAATGTAAGATTAATATATGCGTCTTCTTTTTCTAATACTATATTTTAAATTTTATTGTAGTGATTTTAGATTGTTTTATTTAATTATATTTTCATCTCTGATTTGAGATTCATATATTACCAGGCTTATAATTTTCTACTATTTTTTTAATTATGTCAAATTAATTTACTTCTATTTTTCAATTTTGATTTATATTTCATAGACCATTTTTATGTAGACATAATTGTTACCATTCATTCAATCCCAAAGAAAGATAAAGAATAGAATCCCATCAACCTAATGGTCGGGTAAATAGGCTAATCAAACATAAACTTACATCAAACATAGAAATGTAAGCATAACGATGATTTGATTAGTGTCATGAATGGTTTGCAGTTTTCAATTGGTTTTGGGTTTTTAGTTTCTGGGCTTTGGTGTTTGATTTTTGCAGTTATTATACGTGGATACACCTCTATATAGTCAACCAATCACGTTCAATTATGCCTATAAAATATAGGAAGGCATATTGTCTTGCTCAGTTTTCGCGATCTTTTATTTCCGTAATTACCTCTGTAACCACTTACCCTCCGACTTGAACTTCCAACCAAGAGTTATTTTTAAATTATAGTTTGGTTGACAGTTGACATCGTCCTTTATATCTTTGATTTTATTGAACGGAATCTTAATAGTTTTATAAATTAATGATTTAATGATTTAATGACACAAATTTTTTTCAAATTAAATAATTTAATAAATATAAGCGTTCTTTTCAAAATATAAATTAGTATATCAATCCCATTTATGAATTGTATGTTTTCAGTCAAAAACGATTTCAGTACCAAAATATTGTATCTTAAATAAAATATTTTAAATAAAATATTTTAAAGAAAACCAAATAAATTTAACTTAATAAAAAAACCAACGATCAGATTTAAATGTTTTGGTAAACTGTTTGTAAAGAAATATAACATATAGTTGCTCATGTGAACACACCGGTCTCGTAAGAATTTACCAACATTAGATAGCGTTTTCTGTTGACTCTTGTTTATGGCATTGTAAAGACAGATTCAGTGGAAACTGTTGTCGCCTCATTCTAAAATGGATTAAATTTTAGTCTGAGGCGGGCTAAGAAATATTCTCGGTATCAAAACTATCTTTTATTAGAGATATGACAAGATATTCAAGAATATATGATTTCTTCGTATTAGGAATGTACAGTAATGGCTTAACCTAGAGGCTACAGCTCCTCCCTAGTATATAATCATCTTTTGTATCTTTGTGAATAATATCAAGATACATTGTATCAGAACGAGTATAATTTTTTTTCTTTTTTTCTCCGCCGCCTCCTTCTCCTTTTGCTCTTCTCATCTCTCTGTTTTGTCTTCTCTTCTCTATTGTCTCCAATGGCTGCTGTTGAGGCAGTTGATCTCAACCAATCTCTTCTCCATATCAACATGATGAATGTTAACAAACTTACTTATGTCAACTACATGACATGGAGTCTTCAGGTTCACTCCCTTCTTGATGGCTATGGCCTTGCGGGTTACCTTGATGGATCCTCCCTTCCCCCACAAATCAGACTGTCACTGTCAATGACCAAACCACAACAAATCCAGACTATACCAAATGGTGTCGTCAGAATAAGCTTATCTACATTGGTTTACTCGGTGATATATCATGGTTTTTGTGGTTTTTAACCATGATATAAGGAGTCTTTTAGAGTCTTTTGATTTGTTTTCTAGGATGTTTTTGAGTCTTTACAGGTTTTCTAGGATTTTGGCATGAAAGGAGCGAAATGGGGCAATTTGGATCGTTTTGGAGCATAAATCTCGGATCAAAGCATGGGCATCGATCGACACTGCCTTAGCATCAATCGACACCCAGTCCAAACCGACGAGAGAGCCAAATTTGGAAGTTTTACAAAGTTGCCCGAAGTTTTCCATATTTGCAACATGAGTCCCTGACGTGTTTTAGGACATATAAATAGTGTTTTTAGGTTTTCCAAACCCACAAGTTTTATTCTATCAAGTTTTATTTTTCCTGCAACCCTGTGAGATTTTGAGAGCTTTGGAGAGAGAGAGATCTGCTTTGTAGAGAAGAATTTCTAAACTCCTTCTTCACTCTTTTAATTTCAATTGCTTATTATTCAGAAAGATAATTTGTTCTTCATTGATCATGTCTGAGTAGTTTGTTTGTTAGGTTTAGGGTTTTTCACAGGGATTTTATGAATTATTAGATATGTTTATTTAGGATTCTTTATCTATCTAGATCTTCATCTTAGGTTGTTCTTCATATTAATCCTTGACTGGCCATCTAGAATTAATACCCTAGGAAAATAAATTGATATGAGAATATAATTAATTTTCCTGATAAAACCTTTTGATGAGCAAAATTATTTCTTGCAAAGAGATTTGATTTAATAATTTTGTGAACAATCTAAACCTGATTTTATTGCTGATTTTTAACCTAGAATTTTACAAAGAGATTTGAATTTTCTGGTTTTAAATTTAGATATTATTTGCAGTGAGAACTGATTTAATTTACAAATGTGTTTAGAGTTCTAGATCTGTTTTTAATTGTTTGAATCCTAATTTATTGATTGATTTAATATTTCATAATTTCCTGAAAAATTCCCTAGGCCTAGCTTTTTGATCTTCTGAATTTACAACAAGCTTTATTTAATATTTTGCATTGCTTTTATTTTAATTTAATTTAATCTGTTTAGCATAATTGAAAAACTCTATAATTTATTGTGTAGTCTTGAGTCCTTGTGGAATTCGACCCCTAAATACTGCAGTGACCTCTTAATTTGAGAGAGTAGCTCTAGGGATTAATTTGAGCAGATCAAATTTTGGCGCCGTTGCCGGGGACTCTTTGATCTACCATTAGATTTGAGTTTTAGATTTTGTCTAAATTTTTCTTTTTATTTTCTATTTACACGTTTTGGTTTTTCTTCTCTCTTGTGTGTTTCAGGTGAATGCCTAATAAGCCTAACACAAGGAGCAACAAGACTGGTCCAATTCTGAATTTTTCAAACCAAGAGTTGGGGAAGCTTGAGCGTGAGAACAGAAAAGCAGCTAAATCTCTGAAGATGGTTAATACGATCATTCTGATGCGTGATGAGGCTGGTGTTTTGAGGGATCAAGAGGGCCACTTGCGCAATGAGCAGGGCCAAAAGCTTGATGCGGAAGGAAATGTGATTGCTGAACCTGTTGTCAACGAGCAGGCTGTCGTGAACCAACAAGCTGGTGTCGTTGATGATCCAAACCTCGGTGTCGATCGACACCAACCAGGTGGCATCAATCGACACCCGCCTGCAGCAGACGGACGTGGAGCTGCCAACCACGTCCAAAACCCGAATCGAAGACAGGAGCAGAACCGAGACTTGATCAGGACCATTGCTGACTACAACCGTGCTGATCTTGTGTATGAGAACCGGTCTGCTATTGTTCCTCCACCATTCCAGAGGAATGACTTTGAGCTGAAGCCTGCTTACTTCCAGCTAGTTGGGCAGAGACCTTAACCTGCCCCATGAGAAGCCTCTGGACCATATTGAGCACTTTGAGGATCTTGTGACCAGTATCAAGGCTAATGGGGTGACTGAGGACTTCATATTCTGCAAGCTCTTCCCATACTCACTTGCAGGAGAGGCATCTCAGTGGTTGAAGCAATTGCCAGCTGGATCTTTGACATCTTGGCAACAAGTCAAAGTGGCTTTCCTCAACCATTTCTATGATGATGCAATGTCAGATGAGCTGAGAGTCAAGATCTCTTCATTAAAGCAAGGACATGATGAAGCTTTCAAGGCAGCTTGGGTGAGATTCAAAGCTTATCAAAGGGATTTTCCACACCATGGTTTTTCAAGGGTACAATTGCTGAGTATCTTTTTCAGAGGGTGTGACTGGAAGTATCAGTTAGCTTTGGATGATGCAAGTCATGGGAACTTCAAGACAAGATTTCCAGAAGATGCTGAAGTTTTGATTGAGAATTTGGCTTCTAGCAATAGCACTAAAAGAGCTGATGCTGAAAGAAAGAGACTGCATGGAGAGTTTGATTCAAACCAGTTAGCTTCTGTTAATGCTAACCTGGATTCAGTACATAATATCCTTGTGGGTAAGAAGTCAGTCCAATTTGCTGCTGAAGTTGAGACATTTGAGCCAGAGCCAGAGAATACAGAGGAGAATGTCAACTATGTGTATGGAGCTGGATATCATGGACAGAGATTTGGTAATCAACAAGGCAACATACCTTACAATGTTGACCAGAAGCAGCAACAAAACAATGGCTATACAAGAACCTATGGGAATTCATCTTATCAGTCTCCACCTCCTAAGACTTCTTCTGGGAGTAGAATGGAGGCTATGCTTGAGCAGCTTTTGCAAGGACAGGAGCATTTGACAGTGACATTCAATGGAAAGATTGACAATGTCTACTCTGAGCTGAATGGGAAGATAGAAGCATTGAACATTCATGTCAAGAAGTTGGAGAATCAGGTTATTCAGACTGCTGGGTCTGTCAAACGACAAGAGGGTTTTCTTCCGGGAAGAACTAAGTCAAACCCCAAGCATGCTTGTAATGCCATATCTGTGAGGGATGAAGATGCTGTTGAAATTGCTTCGGCCGAACTGGGTGAAAAATCGACCAATCTCTCGGTTTCAGATGATGGTGTCGATCGACACCACCCTGGTGTCGATCGACACTCATCTCAGACGGAACCAGAAACTGCAAAATCTCAGGTTCCAGCTGCTGAAAGGGTCTACAAGCCTAAGGTTCCTTTTCCCAAGCCAAGAAAGTCTAAGCAAGAGATGGAGGAAGCTAGATGCAAAGCAATGATGGACAAGGTGATGATTGAGATGCCTTTAATTGATGCAGTAAAGCTTTCACCACCTCTTAAGCGGTATGTGAAGAGAATGGTATCCAATGGTTTGAGCCCTGAGGAAGGAGCACTGCTTACTAAGGATGTCAGTGCAATTCTGTTAAACCAGCCTCCACAGAGGAAGAAAGAGAAGAAGCATGAAGTGGTTGTCTCTAAGGAAGTGAATGCAATCATTCAATGTAGGACTGCTAAGAAGCTACCAGATCCTGGAAGCTTTGTGCTTGATTGCTCAATCCCAGCAGGAAGGTTTTATCACTCACTTTGTGACCTTGGTTCTAGCATCAACTTGATGCCACATTCTGTTGCTGTGAGACTTGGGATGACAGAATTCAAGCCAACTTAGATTTCTCTTATCTTGGCTGATCGCTCCCGAAGAACTCCTGAAGGTGTTTTAGAGGATATTCCAGTTAAGGTTGGCAACTTCATGATTCCCACTGACTTTGTGGTGCTGAAGTATGATCAAGAGCCTAAAGATCCTCTCATCTTAGGAAGATCTTTCTTGGCTACAGCTGGTGCCATCATTGATGTGAAGAAGGGACACATAGCATTGAATGTGGATGGTTTGAGTTTGAATTTTGAGATGGATAAGCTGAGGAGGGCTCCTACTATTGATGGACAGACTTTTTCTGTTGAAAAAGTTTCTGCAACACGAGCATCAGGCTCAGTGTTGATCGACACCCACAACAAGGTATCGATCGACACCCCTCCACGACCGAGACAGAACAGCTCCAAGACTGATGTTCCAAGACAGAAACCTGTTCCCAAACAGAAGAGTCATCAATCCACACTCCAGAGCCCTCAGGTAGGGCCAAGGTATGCATCTTCTTCTCCTAAACTTCCTCCTATCATCAACAAGAATTTCAAAGAGATAAAAACTGTTTTGCAGTTAACCAAGCCACGAGATTATCGTAGAGCGCTTGTTTCTTCTGTTGATGATTTTGCAGGGCTAAAAAGAGGCAAACCCATCCCTAAATCCCGCCCTGGTCCTGTCCCGAACATCCTTGGCAGACCTCATGCACCTAAAGCTTATACACCACCTTGGATGAAGAGGACTTCAATGCCATGTTCTGCTCCTCCGGATGCCCGTGCTCCAATACAGTCAAGCTAATGACTGAAAATAAGCGCTTAGTGGGAGGCAACCCACTGGTAGTTTTTCTTTTTCTTTTGATTTTGATTTTTGTTTATTTTATTTTTATTTTTGCTTTCCTCTTACTTCATAACACTGGGGACAGTGTTGTTTAAGTCTGGGAGAGGTTAGTTACTAACTATGTTTTCTGTTTTTAGTTTCGGTTGTGTCAGTCAAAACCATAAAGTTTGAGTCAAATTTTTCAAAATTTTTCTTTTTGTCTTTGGGAATTATGATCTTGATTAATGATTTCTCTTATTTGGCTAACACTCTAATGATTATTTGTTTATGCTTGATCTCAGAACTGAAGCTTAGAAAGACTATGAGCCTTATCAACAATCCTAAAAGCCCTTATTCAATGGATATCTGATTGATCTAACGTTGTCTCAACTTTTATCAGGATTTTAACCGGACTTAATCGCTTACTTTGGGGTTGGAAATCAGTGGACTAGACTTCTTCTTCAGGCCATACAAGACAATGCAATTTTTCAAAGTATGTCTTCCCTCTCTCTTCCCTTCAGTGCTTTAAAAAAAAAAAATCAGAAAAGAGAGAATAAAAGATGAGATGATTTTGATCAGTTTAGAGAGGTAGGTAAATTACCAGTGACCTCATTATTCTACTCTTGAGTCAAATGATCACACAAAGCTTGGAAGCGAGGGGTAGGTAAATTACCGATGACCCCGGTATTCGCTTACACCTTTGATTAGAAAAAAAAAAGAGAAAAAGAAAAAAATTTGGAAGTGAGAAAAGGGAGAGGAAAGGAGATATAAGAAGAAAGTCTTGGCCTGAAAAGAGTCCATATGCCACTGATCAATACACCCAAGGTAAGAACTCGCCTATACTTGCTTTAATTTATGTAATGAGATGACAATGGAGATTTCAGAGATTCCAAGGGATTGTGGGATTTGAGTAAGGAATGTTGATGCTTATCATGGTTAAGTATAAGAAGTAAGTTCTTGAGTCAGGTACATGAAGAGTGTGAATAAAGAATGATCATGCAGTTGAGTGAGTTCCCTGTTTTCAAACCTCTTTCACAGGTCTAAGTTTCTGTTTTGCTTGAGGGCAAGCAAAGGCTAAGTCTGGGGGAGTTGATATATCATGGTTTTTGTGGTTTTTAACCATGATATAAGGAGTCTTTTAGAGTCTTTTGATTTGTTTTCTAGGATGTTTTTGAGTCTTTACAGGTTTTCTAGGATTTTGGCATGAAAGGAGCGAAATGGGGCAATTTGGATCGTTTTGGAGCATAAATCTCGGATCAAAGCATGGGCATCGATCGACACTGCCTTTGCATCAATCGACACCCAGTCCAAACCGACGAGAGAGCCAAATTTGGAAGTTTTACAAAGTTGCCCGAAGTTTTCCATATTTGCAACATGAGTCCCTGACGTGTTTTAGGACATATAAATAGTGTTTTAGGTTTTCCAAACCCACAAGTTTTATTCTATCAAGTTTTATTTTTCCTGCAACCCTGTGAGATTTTGAGAGCTTTGGAGAGAGAGAGATCTGCTTTGTAGAGAAGAATTTCTAAACTCCTTCTTCACTCTTTTAATTTCAATTGCTTATTATTCAGAAATATAATTTGTTCTTCATTGATCATGTCTGAGTAGTTTGTTTGTTAGGTTTAGGGTTTTTCACAGGGATTTTATGAATTATTAGATATGTTTATTTAGGATTCTTTATCTATCTAGATCTTCATCTTAGGTTGTTCTTCATATTAATCCTTGATTGGCCATCTAGAATTAATACCCTAGGAAAATAAATTGATATGAGAAATATAATTAATTTTCCTGATAAAACCTTTTGATGAGCAAAATTATTTCTTGCAAAGAGATTTGATTTAATAATTTTGTGAACAATCTAAACCTGATTTTATTGCTGATTTTTAACCTAGAATTTTACAAAGAGATTTGGATTTTCTGGTTTTAAATTTAGATATTATTTGCAGTGAGAACTGATTTAATTTACAAAAGTGTTTAGAGTTCTAGATCTGTTTTTAATTGTTTGAATCCTAATTTATTGATTGATTTAATATTTCATAATTTCCTGAAAAATTCCCTAGGCCTAGCTTTTTGATCTTCTGAATTTACAACAAGCTTTATTTAATATTTTGCATTGCTTTTATTTTAATTTAATTTAATCTGTTTAGCATAATTGAAAAACTCTATAATTTATTGTGTAGTCTTGAGTCCTTGTGGAATTCGACCCCTAAGTACTGCAGTGACCTCTTAATTTGAGAGAGTAGCTCTAGGGATTAATTTGAGCAGATCACTCGTCACTTTCTCCCCATCGATCAAGTCCGTTGTCTCCAAAACAAAATCCACCGCAGAGATGTGGAAAAAGCTATCCGCTACGTACGCCAGTCCCAGTTGAGGACATGTTCAACAACTTCGTATTCAACTAAAGCACTATACCAAAGGTGATAAATCGGTTGATGATTACAGGGTCTCACTGCTTGTATTGATCAACTAGCATTGCTTGGTAAACCAGTTGAACAAGAAGCTCAAATTGAGTTCATACTCGATGGCCTCCCAGAGGAATACAAACCTATCGCTAATCAAATGGAAGGTTGAGACACACCTCCCTCTGTCACTGAAGTCCATGAGAAGCTTCTTAACCATGAGGCAAACATGCTGGCTACTTCTCATTCCCTCACTGTTACTCCAATCACAGCCAATGTTGTTGCATCTCGCCAACGCCCTTTCCAAGGTTGTTCAAACCACCGATCCAATCAGTCATGGCAGCCCAACCGTTTGCCTCGCAATGATAACCAGCATCAAGACACTCGCATGACCAAAGGATATCAAGGACGGTGTCAACTGTGCGGAGTGTATGGTCATAGTGCTAAGCGTTGCTGCCAACTGCCGCTACCTCAAGGGTACTCCAACAACCAGTTACCCTTTCAACCTCGTCCTTGGCAGCCACGTGCTAACCTTGCCATTGGTGCTTCCTTTTCTGCCAGTCCCTGGATCATGGAAAGCGGAGCAACTCATCACATGACAAGTGACTTCCAGAATCTCTCACTCCGTCAACCGTACAATGGTGGTGATGATGTTCTCTGATAACAGGATTTTCACCCAGGGTATCAATTCCCTATGCAGTTATAGTACAAAGGGTTATCAATCCAAATGGTTATGCTAGCAGATAAGATATGATCAGAACATAGCAAATCAAGCCAAGCAGTAATAGGGGTTTTATCTAACAACCTAGAAAAAACAAAAAGACAATAAAACAAGAAACACACGACCTAAGCACTCGATGCAAGCATTCGAGTACCGGATCGAGTGGGTGATCGGATGACAGAAATAATCAAGAACATAAAGATGAATAGCTCGAAGGTATACACGAAGCTGGTGATCGAGTACCAGTTCGGGTAAGGGGTCCAGTTATAAAATGAAACTAAACAATCAAGATAAGAAAGCTCATAAGGATGGGGTAATTGACTCATAAGTGTTCCTGACCAATTTGGGATGCCCTACATGCCTCAAGCAAATATTTCCTAGACAATGAATCTCTTAAATCTTGCTAAAACACTCTCGTGATAGAAACAATCAACCTTGGTCACTCCCCTACCCAACTCTCGTTGGAGAAACATGACCAAGCAGACATTACAAACCGATTCCTTATTGTCAATAAACTCCTTACACATCTAATCTTTTAGTCTAAGTGAGTAAATCTCTACCATTGACTGATTTAAGCATTTCAACAACATCTCTCAATGGCAAAACACCATAGATCTAGCCTCAACCTCTCGGTCTGAAAATAGCATTAAGAACACCAATCTAGAAAGGAATTTATATAAAACAAACAATTAAGCTATGCCATCCTAACTGATCAAGAACACATATTTGTCTATCCCATCCCTAGAAACTTTATTTTACTACTCAGGTCTCATGGTAGAAAGCATAAAAACACAAATGAATAAAAGTTGCATTGTGTTGAAAACAAGACAAAAGTAGTAGAGTACAAAATCAAAAACTAGAAGGAAAATAGCAAAGGAAACAAAATCGAATCCTAACAAAGTGGAAAAAGTGTTTGAGTCGCTCAATCTCTCTCTCTCAGAAGCTATCGTTCTCTGTTCTAAGTTTCTGCGGTGTGCTAGGGCGAGTGGAGGAAGAGGGGGTTTATATATGGAAACCCTTTTAACCTAGCTGCTCAGTCCTGCTCGAGGGTCTGCTTGAGGCGGTGCACGAGGATCAAGTCGGGTTGTTCCTGGGATGAGTCTTTGGGTTGTTCTTCCTGCTCTTAGATCCTCTTTGATCGGGTTGAAGTTCAGACTATTCTTCTTGCACAAGCGCTCCTTCGGGTACATGCTCGGGTTTTACCTCGTTTTTCCCCATTTTAGGCTCTAAAACACCTGTTTTCATCCAAAATGCACAAATGCAACAATGCAGCACCCTAAATGGCCTAAATGCAAATTTCTATAGTTAAGGACCTAAAAATGCTAAGGTTAGGGTAAATATAATACAAAATATGGACAAAAAAAGTGTCTAAAATTAAACATGTAAATTAGAGAGTTATCACACCCCCAAACTTACATCTTGCTAGTACTCTAGCAAGGAAGTAGGAGGATGAGGTTTAAAAAATGGGGACTCATAACCTTTTAGTATTAAGCGAAGGATTCAAGCTATAGTCCTTAAAGATAGTTTAACGGTGCTAAGATCAATCAACATACTTACAAATATTTTTCTATGCTTATCACTATACATCGATCTAGTTCATCCTCCGACTAACAGTAAAGACTTGCAATTCTAAAGAACATCTCTTTCACATTCATTAAAGCGTTTGGCGAATTCTTGCAAATGGAAAGTGAATCAAGCTCAATCGGTTTCAAGAGTAACGGTTTTTGTAGGTGGCTTTCAAACAATATTTTTGGGTGGCTTACTCTCAAAATAAAGAATGCTAGACAGTTGTGAGAACTATATAAGATTGAGAACAATTAGGGCATACAAAGCTTAACTCTTGATAATCTACCCTTTTCTCATTTACTTTCTTCATATCCAACCCCCTAGAGTAAAAGCTGGGCACAACCTTGATTTTAACTTCTCTTTTTTTCAATCCCTAAGGTTTTAACTTTAAACATCTATCTCTCTTTTTCAAACTTTATTTTTTCTCTTTCTTTCTTTGCTAAACTCCTAATATACCTATATATTTTTTTCTTTTCTTCTTATTTTGTTCCAGGAGATTATAGCAAGATTTTTTATTTAGAGACTTCGAACTATTTAAGCTGAACCTTAGTGACTTTCTTCTTTAGTTTCTCTTTTATTCCTCAACCCAACCCAAAATAAACATGCTAACCACCTATCTTTCAAAACCGATTCTATTAGCTGGTTCAAATGGTTCCAAACTTAGCCAAAACAAGAGCCAGTTCTTTGTCGTACTCAATACTCTCAAGGTTTCACAACCAATAGCTATCAAAGCTGAAAAGGCCTCACTTAACAAATTACAACAAGGTTTGAAAGAAATGTTTGGGTTCAAGGGTAGGGAAAACAATTCGGGTTAAACGAAAAGATTGGCAAAAATAGAGTGCTAACCCGAGATTTAGAGTTACCAAGAGCAAGCATTCAAGTTCCATAAGCAAGATAATTTAAGTTCAGGTTAAGTCCAATAAAATAGAGATGATACAATGTTCAAGCAAGTTTCAAAAAAGTGAAAGAATTTTTCAAAAGACACAAGGTTTTAAACAAAGATTTTTCATTTTTTTCCAAAGATTGATCTAGCAACAATGAACTGTGATTAAGGACTATAACTTCAATCATAAGGTTGGACTTTAAACAAGGTGGTTTTAATCATTGTCCCCCAAAAATGCATATGCAACAATCCTATATGAAGCAATCTAGACTTAATCGTAATTTGTAAATACAACTACATGAACACTCTTTTTTTTTTCAAATTTTTTGGGTTTTTATGCAAATAGATCCAGACTCAAATGAATAAAACTAGTATGCAAAAATTTGAAATAAGAAAATAAGAAAATAAAACACAATGTTAAATGCATTCTCAGACCCTCCCCCAAACTTAAATTACACAGTCCCTTGTGTAAATAAAAGTCTCAAAAAGAAGTCTAAGAATTACACAAAATGAAACAAACTAAAATGCAATGCTATAAACAATGGTTTGGATGAAAGTGGTACCTCATGGGTTGGTGAAGAAGGAGGTTGTTGCAGCCTCCATGCTCGCCAAAGTGTACCCAGGATCGTCATTGGCTTAAGCAGGCGGCAGGATTCGCTCATCAGAGAGCTTGGTTATGTGCACGGACGACTTGCTAGGACCAGCATCTAAGGGATTGATCGGGTAAGGCATCGCGTAACTCATTGGGTAGGGCATCGGGTAGTACGACGATTATGGTGGGAGAGGTCCGGAATGGTCATCCGTGTAGCTGCTCGCAGGGTGCATCGAGTAGGACATCGGATATGGCATTTGGTAGGTCTGAGGGAAAGGACCCGAGTGGTCACTAGAATGTGTGCTCGATGGAGGCATCGGGTAGGGCATCGTGTACCCCGTCAGGTGAGGCGTCGTATAGGCATCCGAGTGGCTTCTCTGTGATTTATTGGGTCTGGTGACACCTTCTTCTGCTTGGGGCTCGTAGGATGACGCCCTACGAGGCTATGGAGGTGCCAATCCTCAGATTCCTCCTAGTGGTCCGCTCCTCCCCATCCATGTGGGTGCATATCTTGCAACTCCCTGATCTATCCTCCCATCACCTTCACTGTGCCGGTAAGGTCCTTCACTTTCCTCACTAGGAACTTGTTCATCCTTTTCAACCATCCGATCCTATTGTGAGCTTCTCTCACCCCAACTGGTTGCTTTTGAGAGCAAACATACTCCACAAAATCATAGTCCTCAGAATCACCTCCATGTCCTTGCCCTGCTGGCTCTCTCAGGACAGGCTAAATATAGTGCAGATAAAGTGCACATTCCCATTCCTAGCAAATCATTCCCATTCCTAGCATATAGCAGATAAAGTGCAGATAAATATAGTGCAAGACAGGCTATGATCATTCACATTCCCAGTTTCCTTCCTAGCAAATAAAGTGCAGGCTAGGGACTTATGAAAATACCTCAGGACAGGGCTCCTTATTTGAGCAGATTTGGAGCTTGTGGATTTGTATGGAAGCTTATCTCCTATTGTTAGCCATAGGGATTTCATCTCCTCCTTGATCACTTCCATTTTTTCTCCACTACCAGCCTTGAAACCATACAGCTCTTCCATCTCCTTGAAGGTAAGTCGGTATTCCTTGTTGCGCACGGAGAAGGTGATAAACTCGATCTCCCCATCAGGTAGCAGGGTCGGGTAGCTGATGGTTATTCGAGATTCGAGGACGAAACTATGTTGGTGGGGGAGAATTGTAACATCCGCGAACCAAAAATCTGCATTTTGGGGATGAGTGTCGATCGACACCATTAATTTCTGGTTCGACCAGTTCGATTTAATTATCGATTTGGGTTGGTTTGGTTTAAGAAAAACCATTGAACCAAGATATATAATATAACTGTCGACGGAAGGGTTTTGGGGAAGTTTTGTTTGTCGCCGTTTCATCGTTTTGAGAGAAAAAGAGAGAAAAGAAGCGTTCTTGATTTTTTGGGAGGATTGGTGAGTTTTCTTGGCTTTTCTTGAGAGATCTGAAGCTAGGAAGGTGCTAGAAGTTTGATAGGGGGTTGGATTCGTTGTTGTTGGTCAGAATCTTTCTGCAAAGAGGTGAGTGCATGACCATGGCTGATCTAAGCCTAAGATTTCCTTTGTCTTGCTTGTTTGGTGTTGTTTGTGGTGTTTGTCTTGCTTGTTATGGTTCCTACGGATTCATATTGCTTTATAATTGAGTATTGGACGGATTGGAGGTGATGAGAAGCGTGATTCGACTCTCGCCTTCGAGCGGTTCGCGATTGCAGAGTTAGTGTCGATCGACACCAGAAGAGTGTCGGTCGTCACCAGTGAGCAGCATCGGTCGAAACTGTGGGGTAGTGTCGGTCAACACCAAGAGCCAGTGTCAGTCGACACCTCCCTTCCAGCAAGACTATGTTTGCTTCTTTGTTTGTTTGGTTTGTTTGTTGATTGTTTTGGACATTGTTATCTCAGTTGCTTGTGTGTATAGCCCAGTAGATGGGAGGATTGTCTCACTGAGTGTTTATAAAATACTCATGCTTCTCAATTTGTGTTTGTGGTGCAGGTAAAGGCAAAGTGTGATCGTTGAATCAAGGAAATAAAGAGGAGGATGTTCTAAATACTCGATTGGTTGTTGTCTGGCATTGCTAGGTTGCTAGAGTTGGGTCGTTAGAACATTGCTACGTTGCTGGTTCTTTGTTTCATGTTGTTTGAGTATTAATTGTTATGTTTCACATATTTGATTTATGTTGGATATTGTATGGTTTATTTTCTACTGATTAGTTTGGTTGTGGTTAGGTGGCTAGTGGGTATGGGACCACTAGTTGTAGAGTATTTATTATTATTATTATTATTATTATTATTATTATTATTATTATTATTATTATTATTATTATTATTTATTAAAAACAAAAAAACTGGTCAGGTCATTTCATATTTGAAATGTCTTTGAGCTAACAATTTCATATTTGAAATGTTTTTTGAGCTAACAAAAATAGTGATTAAAGAAACTAGGCAAAAATAAAAGTAAAGAGACATATAATGGTTGGCTTAATTTGTTCATATGGACATTTTTAGGTGGTGATTGTAACATCCGCGAACCGGATTATGCGGTTTTGGTAGGAGTTTCGATCGACACCCTTGTGGCATCGATCGACACCACTAATCCTGGGTTCGTCGGGTTTGTTTTAATTCTCGATTTTGGTTTGGGTTGGTTTGGTTTAGTGACCTAAACCGAGTATTTAAGTGGGGAAGCGACATTAAGGGTTTTAGAGTGTTTTGTCGCCATTTATCAGAGGAAAGAGGGAGAAAATGAGAGAAACCGTTTCTATAAGTTTCTGGGCTTGTTCTTGGTGATTTGGGAGAGATATGAGGCTGTAGAAGTGATAGATGTTGCTGGGAACGAAGGAGAAGCTTCTGGAGGTGTTATTCCATCGTTTCTCAATCCAATCTTTCTGTATTTGAGGTGAGTGCTTGACCATGGTTGATCTAAGCATGAGACTCTTTTGTTTAGCTGTTCTTTGTCTATTTGTGGTGTTTGATTGCTTGGGTGTGTTGTTTTCGAGTTTCCCATAGGTTTGTGTGTCATTCGGGTGAGTTTGGGGACGAAATCGGGATGATTGGAATCGGGATCCGACGTTTCTGTTCGTGCAGTTCGCGTATGCAGGTATGGCATCGATCGACACCGTTTGTGTCGGCATCGGTCGACACCGTTTGTGTCGGCATCGGTCTACACCGTTCAAGCATCGGTCGACACCATGGCTCCTAGCATCGATCGACACCGGCTTAGTGTCGGTCGACACCGGCTTAGTGTCGGTCGACACCGGTCTCATCCGAGACTGTTTTTCCTGGTTTGATGTATTGTTGTGTGTTGTTTGTTCTGCTTAAACTTGAGGGTCGCATATGCTTGTGTGTATAACCTAGTAGATGGAAGGACAGCCTCACTAAGTATTTATGATAATACTTACATCTCAATTGTTGTTTGTGGTGTGCAGGTAAAAGGCAAAGTGTGATCGTGGAATCCTGGCGATGAGGAGGAGGATGATCTAGGGTCTCGTTTGTGTGTTATTGGATTTATTGGTTATGTTATTGGACCCTTGGTTAGTATTATGTTAGGTTGCTGGATAGAATGGTTAGAAATGTTATTGTGTTGGTTTTGTATTATTGTTATGTTCCGCTGTGCATGTTATTAAATGTTGGTTAGTAATGTGTGTATTGTTGGATTAATTAAGTAGTATGGGATGCTTAATTATATATTGTATTTGATTCCAAAAAAAAAGAAAAAAAAAAGGTCGGGTTGTTTCAGTGCTAAATAATATATTTGTAAAGTACAATATACCTAGATGTAAAAAACACACTTTAATGGTAACATCCATAAAATTAGTGTATTATAGTAAAAAGAAAATTTATATATAATGTACAATAATTTTTAATATATTTTTATTAAATTTAATTTTAATTACAAAACTTTAAACCCGCACATCGGACGGGTCTTTATCTAGTAAAATTATAACTCTCGCCAGGTTCTTTATGTCTCTTTTCTATTAAGTTTTTTATATAATTTTAAGATATTAACGTATGATTATTAGACTTTTTTGACAATTTGTTGGGCTAGCCTTTAAAAAAATCTTAATCAATTGTATATTTGTGTGGCTAAACATAATTATAAGTTGATTAGAAGAAAAAAAACCCTATGAGTGAGCGTAGAATTTACTTTTAGAATAATTTTTTTGTAACAACATTCTTTTTTAATTTAATATTTTTTCTGAAAAAAATATTATGACTCCGACGATAATTGTGACGTGTTATTACATTAAATCTACGCTGCCGTGGTGAGTGTCGCCGGCGTCTACCGTTTAACTCTTATGGCGAAGGTATTCATGTATTGACATTTACATCAACGATTCAATTTATGTATCTTCTATACTCTCTGGTTGATACATTCTCTCCTTTTTGTCTTTCTTCCCATGTTTGTTTGTTTGTTATTAAATTGAGTTATGACACTGTCTTCTCTTACCTTTTCTAGGTGAAATGTTGGATAAGATTGGGACAACCAGGAGCAACCCGTTCGTTTCTGAAGAGTATGTCATATACTAAATCCTTGCTTTGGTATATACTTTTCTAATGACGCTTATGAGTTAGAATATGACTATGGCTACCATGGTAATTATTTTCATGTTTTGTTCGAGACTCCCACAGAGAACTGAGTATTGCGGTTAATGTTTATTTTTGCTTTTCATAATGATTTGCCTGAGTTACTTGATTTCCCACTTCTGTGGTGGTGATCATGAAAATGTAAGTTGTATTTCTGATATGGTCTGTCCAAATATTAGATAAGATAGTTCCGGTTCTGTTAATGTGATTGAGATATGCATTGCAAAGGAAAGATTTGGGGAATTAGTATAATCTTAGCATTAGAAATTATCTCTTCCTTTTCCTTTTGATGATTTAGCCCGCCTGGATGTTTTTGTTGGTTTCTCAAGAAGTTGAAGAGATATGGACTCTCTGGAATATTATCGTATTGGTTACTTAATACGGTCCATTACTCCACAGCTTTCCTCTTTCCTGTTATTGAGTCAACTTCATGGGAAAGCAATCGCCTAGCGTAGACAGCCTGCTCAACTATTTCAGCAGTAGTGAGATTTCTCTTCAAGCCCATCTTGTGAAATCAGTACAAACATACATTAAACCACAAATCAAGAGATGAGAAAGTGGGTCAAGAGAATATATGCATTCTTCTGCTTACCTGCCAGTCTAGCAGAACTGACAATTCATGGCACAGCATACTTGGCTCGAAACAAAAACGGTTGTCCTGTCTCGATCACAGGGTATAACAACTATCTCAATCACAAGTCCATCATCCAACGTGAACAAAATCTGCAACATCCTGCGAGTTATGAATCAATGAGAACATACCCCAAAATTCAATGAGAAATAACCATTGCCCCGCCAGTGACTCATCCAACATCATCCAGGCATCACATAAATACAGAATACTTTCAATTATTTATGGGAAAAAAAAAAAAAAACAATCAGTTCACCTTCCATAAAAGATAATGCACCAAACGCATCATGTTCACTAATCATTCTGTTCAAACTTACAAGAATAAACAACATAACCTGAGAACCAATCCTCATAAATTAAGAACTCAAAAACTCTTCTGAATAAATACATATCAGTAGACAAACCTTCAAGCTCATCAACATCATTTGCCCATATATTGTCCTTGTATAATCTCTTCCACAACATCAAAGCTTGTCCTGGTCTAAAGCCATGAGACTGAACCCATTCCTACACAGTTGAAAATAAACCCAATGCTAACATTACTTCGAGAACAGGATAAGTCATACCCTTCAAGAAAAGATTGAGACTTTAAATTAAAAAACTTACTTCGAGAGCAGTATAGGTCATACCCTTCAAGATCACCTTCTGATTATCATCTATCACCACAGAACTTAACAGATAAAATCATCAATAACTACATTTCTCAGCATAAAGGACCCAAATTCACTTAGATAATGTAAAAAGGACTCACCTTTAGTTGATGAGAAGTTTTCTAGTGAAGGAAGATAAGCTGCCAAAGAAGAAGAAGAGAAGCAAGAGAAGGAGAGAGGTTTCGGGATTCGAGGAAACGAATTGAATTGGTAAGACGGTGGTTGCGGAAGGGCGAAGAAGGTAGAGTTAGGGTTCCGGGGAAACCTACCGTTGAAGAGAGTAGCGCCCACCGTCGATGTCTCGAAAGGGTTTTTTTTTTTTTTTATTACGATTTGGTAAAGTAAAAGAAGAAACAAAGAAAAGATGGTTTTAATAAGGGATATTCTCATAAATAGTACTAATTTAAGTTTTTATTCCAAAACTAGCATCTATTCATAAATATTACAAAATTAGCACAAAATTATATACACAAAATCAAATTATTCTCTTTCAAAATTGCTTCTCTTTCAAAATCGCTTCTCCTTCTCGAACGTTTCATCTCCGGTGAAATTATCCACATCAGCTTCTGGCTTCATCTTCGCTGGAATCGGTTCTCTTTCTCTTCTTCCTTTTCCGACGCTTCACCTCGACGCCGAATCGATCCGACGAGTCTCCAGCTTTGCAAGGTAACGTCTGTAATAACTTGCTCTATGAAATCCATTGATTAAATCTCTCCTTTCGTCTCTGATTTCACAAAATATGATCATTCGATCAATTTCAAGTAAAAATCTTGGCATTACGTTGTAAAGTTCATGTTCGAATTTAATCTCCTCTCTCTGAGTATATGTATCATATTGACTGTGTATAATAAACTTGATCCATTTTTTATGGATATTTTAGAGATGGAGGCATAGATAGATAAATGGCTGCAATTAAGTTCATCAATCTATGCTATTGTTTCTGGGAATGGGGTGAAGTCAAAGCTGAGGCTTCCAAATCATCTCTCAATTTTGTTGATAAACCTTTTCTTCCTCAGAACGTGAATCTCTATACTGATAAATATGAATGGTCTAGCTGGAACAAGATTGGTGATCATTGCTTTTTTTCTACTAATACATTATGCAAGGTAAAAAAATACTATTCTCATTAAGACCTTCCTTGTTCAGTATTGGATAGTTTGGACTCTAGATTTTTTGGCTCTTATTCAAGCTGCAGAATCATAAGCAACGTAGCTAACGAGATAGAATTGAAGATATAGCTTTTACAAATTATAAAGATTGTTTGCTTCTAATGATCTAAACATAGTTCTCTTTTGATCTATAATATAACGCCGTTGTACTGTTTTTTTATCTTAATTGTTGGGTCATACTCTTGTCAATGAATAGAATCATAGGAACTGTAGCTTGCGTAGCTAAAGAAGATCTAGATTTTAGCTTTGGCTCCATAATTTTCTGTTTCTTCATGATCTAAAAAATTTTTGTGCTTTTCTTTTTACAGATTGTTGGTGGGTTATGTGATAATCTGTTGATATGTATATTAAGAGCGTGGAATTATAGTAAACCATTGTTTGTTGCACATGCAATGAACACTTTGATATGGAACAATCCCTTAACAGAACGTCACGTTGTGTTGCTTGATGAACTTGGAATAACTCTCATTCTGCTCATCAAAAATAAACTAGCCTCTAGAGATTATGGTAGTGTTGCAACGGCCCATGGTGGAGTTTCATTAGGTCTACACCCGCAAACACACAAACTTTTTGATGGTCTGTAGGTTTTTAATATTTCACATCATTTATGTTACAAATGTTATGTTATGGATGGTGTATTTTGTGAAATTCGATGGTTATTGAAGAAAATGGTAGTTTCTTAAAAATTCATGTAGGATCATTGAAATTCAGGAAAGATACCTTGACAGCTCATGATGACATTGACAAAAAATGTTCCTTTAATATAGAGGAATGAATTATTCAGGAAGGATTGAATAATGTTTAGGAATGATATTTTAAAATTTAGGATGGCTTTTATAAAAAAAAAGAAAACAGAGGTGAGCTCTTTGGATTCAAATCCAAAGCCTTTAACAAAAAGTCTAAGAGAGTGTGTAACCAATAAGACAACTTGTTATACACTAGGCTCATTGCAAACAAAATTATTTAGGAAGGGTTGAATAATGTTTAGGAAGATCATTTAAAATTCATGATGACATTCATTAAAAAAAATAAAAGGCGAGCTCTTTGGCATTTGCTAGGATGTATACAAAATGTTAATGTAACCAATAAGCCAAGTTGTTTATAAGTTGGTAAATATAACAATAAACATTAATATAAGTTATACACCATGATGCTCGATACAAACAAATTATTCAGGAAGGATCCTTTAAAATTCATGATGGCTTTCATTAAAAATAAAAAGGTAAAATCTTTGGCATTTGCCATGATTTGAACCTGAAGGTTTTACAAACTCTCTAAGAGAGTGTACCAGATAAACCAATCTGTTTATTCATTGAAAGTATAACAATAAACATTAATATAGGTTAAACACCGGTTGGATGCAAAGAAAATTATTCAGGAAGGATTGAATGATGTTTAGGAATGATCTTTTAAAATTCATGATGGCTTTCATATAAAAAAAAAAGTATGCATAACGAATCGTTTACGATTAAAAATAGAGAATATGAGTAAGAGGAACATAGTATTCTTTTGCATATTTGTGCATTTGTTTTCTTACTGACTGATTTCTCCTGTATTAAAATATGATTTGCAGAATTTGAGATATTGTGGAATAACGATATTAAGAGCACAAAATACACGATAAAGGAGATGATAGTGCATCATTCTTGTCTTGAACTACTCGAAGGCAAGTCTATCAATAAAGCTAATACTTTAGAAGATCTAGCGTAAGTCAAGTTGTTACTTAGTCTTACTTATACTAATGACACAGACTAGAGAATGAATCTGATCTTAACCAAACAAAAATGTAATCCACCACCAGGATCTTAAGGTTTATATTGTGGATCACGTCTTAGAACATCATATTTCCCATAATCAATGTCAAGCTTCCCAAGTTGTTCCACAATTTGATCTCATTCCAAAGTCAACTAACAGTCCTCATCTCATACACCATTTCCACTACACAATTGATAGATGGAATCATTCTTGCTTTCATAGCACAAGTAAATACCTCTAACATCCCCTGTTTTACCCTCATTAGAAACTCAAATCTCCAAATCCATCGGATAAATCTCATTTGTTGCCATAGAGTTTCTGAAAAAGAGTCTAACGTAAGGCTGAGCCACCACTTAGCTCCCGCCGCGCCAAGACAAACCGGAGCGTGTTCACGGGGCGATCTGCATCCAAAGTTTTGACCGCCGATGATGATCGAGTACTTGATCTTCATCTCACTCGGCTCAACGAATCGTTCCTTGTAAGCAGATGGGAGACCAAATAATTGATTCAAAATTGAGACAAGTAGTAATCAGACTGGATATGATCGAGATTTTGTTTAAAGACGCAGACAAAGTTCCTGTGGGCGATTGCCAATTGAACCACCACCGTTAGTGTCTTAGTAAGGAGCATCATCGGGTCACTGATGGCCTTGGAATAGCCATTGTTGTCGATCTCGATCTCGATCTCGATCTCGATCTCGAATTCAACAGATTAGAATTCACCAGAGCAATGGAGCCGTCAGAGATTGGCGCCGTCATAGAACTCACCGGAGACGATGGAGCACAATGACGACAACTATAGAGAAATTGCAAAAACATCAACAATTTTGATATTTTTCCAATATATTTATATATCTTAAGATATGCAAATGCTATTTTTGGAACATTTAAATATGTGTGCTAAGTTTGGAAGAAAAACTTAGATTAGTGCTAATCTAGAGTATTTCTCTTTTAATAAGAGGTTTGTTGAATTCTCTTTATCAATTAGAGATTTTGATATTAGAAAGTTTTTATAATTTATATAAAAAAAATTATGAGTTTATATTTTTGTTATTTAAATTATACGTAAAATTGAGAGTAAAACTGGTTACTTGATTAATATAAAACCTATATGGCTAAACTTATGCAAATAAAGTATATTTGGACATTTTTCCTGAAAAATATATGCTTTATTTCCAATAATCCCAAATTTTAATACTCTGTTATCATCGTTACTAGAGTTATTATATACACTTTATCCATTTTATTTTGTAATTGGAAAAAAATAGAAATAAACAAATTCGACCGTTGCGTTGCTAGATATAGGTGATGAATATATAAATGAACAATTCAATTTATGCGTTTTTGGCTTCTCTCTGGTTCCGATTTGTTATTTGTATATTAGAAGTTCAAACTGTGGGTTTTAACGTGTCGATCAAGTATCAACTTTTATAACTTCATTGATCAGGCTTCACCCTCCAAGACGGAGAATTTTGTTCTTTCTTTATCATTCTTTGGTAAGCTTTAGCCCACACGACTCTTGGTTCTTGATGGTTTTAACTTTGATTTTGATTACTCTCTCTCTCTCTTTGATCTGTTTTTTTCGGGTATCATCATTCCATCTCTTCAACGTCGATAATACTGATTTCTTCGCAAATAAACAATTCAATTTCTGCGTTTTTAAGCTACTCTCTGATTCTTATTTGTTATTTCTGTATCAGAAATTTCAATCTCTGGGTTTTAACGTGTCGTTCAAGTTCGAAGTTCAGTCTTTTCAACTTTGGTAAGTGCTTTAACCTCCAAGACGGAGAATTTTGTTCTTTCTTTATCGATTCTTTATAACTTTGGTAAGACCACGACTCTGGGTTCTTGATAGTTTCGATCTGCGAACTTTGATTTTTGATTACTCCCTGTTTCTTTATCTGCTTTAATATGTGTATCATGATTCAATCTCAGATTCAACGTCGATATCTTAAGATCACCTTTTTCATGGGCAAACATTTTGTTTTAGTTCAGATACTCTCTTGATTTCTTCAGTTTGTAACTTTTTGTTTCGTCTCGTTTCCTCTATAGGAGCTATGGAACCAGCTAGGAATAAACCACCATCTTTGGTTGATCTGTGCGTTAACAATTTTATTGCGAATGTTGATCGTATGGAGAACGTTAATGGCTTTGACGAACACCTCTTGTCTCGAGTTTTGCCTTTCTGCTCAGCGTCTCATCTCAGACGTATAGAAGATAGCACTGTATGAATCATGATCTAAACTCAGAAAATACAATTGTTTATATGTTCGCTTGTCTACTTCATGTTTGATATTTCTTCTTTTAGGAGAATGATTTGACTCCAGTAACAAATGATTTGTGGAAAAAGTTTTGAGACAATTTGAAAACTATACTAAATTTGAAAAGAAATTTGAAAATTACACTTAATCTTATAATTATTTGAAAACTACACATTTTAAAATGTAAATGGACAGAAATACCCTTATGATTAAATAATTTTAATAATTAAATAAAAACAATAAAAATTTAACTTATATTTAAAAATAAATCAACTTTAAAAATAAATTACTTTTTAATATTGTTAAATTCGGAATTAATTATTTAATAATTTAAAATTATAACGAAAATTACTTATTGTATTTTAAATAATGATTCCATGAATAAATTTTTGATCTTAAAATTTTGATTAAAAAAAAATTTTAATATTTTTGTTGATATTAGTTAGATTTAAAATTATTTTAAAATAAATAATTCAAGATTATACAATTTAGATATATATATATATATATATATCAATGTTTTAGATTTATTTTAATCAAGGTTGATTTATTTATAATGTCGACTTTTTGAACAATCGTTTTGTTTTTTACTTCTGTTGACTTAATTATTTTTGTCATCGACTTATATTTGAACAGTTAACATATGTAATGGCTAGTAGATTTAAAACATAGTCGATTTTTTTAACTGTTGATTTATTTTTTTGTTCATCTATTTATATTTGTTTTATGTTGATTTGTTTATTTATTGTTGACTTATTATATTCTACATTGATTTATTAATAATAAAGATATTTTAAATGGTTGACTTAAGTATAATTTTTGTCGACTTATTTATTTTTCCATCGATTTATTTTAAAATTGTCGACTTTTTTTTCATTATTGTTTTTTTACAAAGTCGACTTTTGATGATGTTGACTTATTTGTTTTGTTTGTTGATTTCTATTTTTATCCCGTTGATTTGTTTGGTCGTAGACTTATTTCATTTTAAGTTGACTTATTAATATGATTGACTTTTTTAACTCTCGACTTATATTTTATTCCTGCTGATATATGTTTTTTCTTTGTTGACTTATATTAAAAAGTCGATTTATTCTTTTATTAATTGATTTGTTACATAGTCAATTTTTTTGAACTGTTGATTTATTTTCTAAAAGCTCAGAATTTTTTATTATTTTATTAAAGTTAAAAATTTAAAATAAATTAAAATTTATAATTATTTTTCAAATATATTTTATTAAATGAAAACTAATATTATCTAAAACATTTACTAAACATAAATGAAAAAAAAAAGAAAAATTCTAATTATTTTAATTTTAATTTTTATATAATATTTTTTAAAAATTAAATTACTAAATAATACCAGATCTTTAATCACGATCGTAATATTTTCCATAATAAACTATTTCATCATTATCAAAAAAAATTCAATATCTAAAATATCAACAGTGATTTGTAAAAATAATTTTCTAACAATGATGAGTTTAATTATTTTGTGTTTATTTTTAATGTTTAATTAATTATTAATTAAGGGTATATGTTATTTATTTTATCTTAATTTAATATTTTAGTTATTGATTAATATTATATATAATAAATTAATTCATAATTTTTTTTAAAAACAATTTAGAAAAATTCCGAATATCTAGTTTACATTTTATTTTTAAAAATAAAATTTTCAAATAAATTAATTTAATTATATTGTATTTATTCAATTTAATTTAATTTGTAACCAAGGACAAAATAGTCATTTAGTTCAACTCATAAGGTATATTTCAAAGACTTAAAAGATTTGATATAGAATTCAAATATCCTATTAAGTTTGAGGTATGTATTCTAATTTTTTCAAAAGTTTTTCGCCAAGAAGTTTGGTGATCAATTAACTGTCCACATATGTGAAGAGTTAATGTAACCAAAAATTCTTGAGCAACAGTTGAAATGGAGAGAATTGTTCGAGGTGAACATAACTATCTTAATTCAATTTTGTTACTTTTCAGTTTTGATACATAGTTTTACATATTTATTCATTCAAATTCTAAATTAGGCAAAGTGCAACATTGTTGAAAGACGAGAGACACAACAATCAAGACAACTAGATCTTTCCTACAACATTGTGGAATCAAGTAAGAACTGTTCTTATCTTTTATTGATATTGAAAGCCATCAGAATTTGATATCTATGTTTCATCAGGGAGAAAAAATCAGAGACCAAAGTTGGTTCTAGATGTGTACTCTCCATATGAACGTGTTGAAGCCAGCCCTAGTGTTAGGATGAAGGCTAGCTCTAGTGGCAGGGTTTTAAAGAGAACGGCTCCAAGTATTAATAATGATGAAGCTGTTGTTTTTGGTGAAGATGATGCTTCTATCTCAAGCATACAGAATCCAGCTCCTAGAATGATGAACTTATCTCGACCCCGTGAGAAACAAGTCACACAGCTGAAGATACTTCTTCTCTGTCCATCAAGCAAATTAGCACTTCTGCAAGGCAAAATTGAAAATATCAAGGGGGAATGTGAATGTGAAATCATAGGCACCACTGTGTGTTTATCTATACAAGAGAAACTTGCAGATGATGTCATTCGAATCCAGAAAGCTGCTATCTCACTTCTTCACATCTGCAAGGAGTATAATGGAGATTTGTGGGAAGTCAGATTTATAGTGAACAAGAAGTTTTTGGATAGAGAATTCCATATCTGGTCCATTATAAATGGTGCCGTGATCTCTCTCAACGATGAGGACAGTGATGATAGAGTTCTTAAGGTATTGATAATGAATTATTTTGTGCTACTGATTTTTTTTGGTTCCTTATTTGATTTCTTGCGTTTATATTTGTTTGCAGATTGGTGGAAATGAGACCACTCTCTACATGGCATTTAGAGAACTGCTTATTCTGCTAAGGATATTTTCCTTCAAAAACCAACGACGACATTTGATAGATTTTTACGGATGCATTTTTGGTCCAAAACTTGTAGATTTAAAGATTCTGAGTTCTAGATTTTTTGTGTTACTAGCTTGATGACACCTTCTAGTTTGTGAGCATTGACACTCTTGGCATTTTCTTATATACTACTAGAAGTCATCCCGTGCTATGCACGGATTTAGCTTACATTGTTGTTTAATTTTAGTAATTTGAGATTATTAGTTTTTATTTGTTTACTCAGTAATAGTTATTTTTGTGATTTTAAAAATATATTGATCATATTAATTTTTTTCCGGTTCATTTGTTTGATGTTACTTAAGTTATTATTTTATAAATAGTATTAGAGTATTTTAACACATGGAGAAATTTTTGATTACATAGTAGAATGTTTATGGTTTTTTCTCTTCAGATTTTCCATACATATTAGAGCATGTGCATTGGTGAGAAACCCATTGAGTTTCTCATCATATGATATTATTTTTTAATGTAAAGAGAAATTTTGGAACTCTTTATAATATGAGAATTTGTTAGATATATACTTTTTGAGATATCCTTTTCAAAAATACCATATTTTTGAACATTTCATTTTGACCTACGTACACAAATTATAATATGTTAAATTAATTTTAAAGTTTTTTTAAGGTCTGGTTCTCTATTTTACATTTAGGATATAGTTTTAATGGGGTAGGGTTTAGTATTTGGAGTATTGGAGTTTAGAATTTATAATTCAGAATTTAGTCATTTTATACATAGAAAATGGGTACTTTTGAAAATGAACAACATAAAAGTATTATTGAAAAGTGACATAGGAAAATGAGTATTTTTGAAAATGCGCTATTTGATACTAAATTACAAAAATTTGATACCAATATAGAATTAGCATATACTATATATAGAAGTCAAATTAATCATATATAGTATAGAAATTTGCAACTCATATCTTACTATGAGATAAAAAGACATTACAAGCTTAACAACATGGTTTTTTAAGCATATGATGGTAACATACAATTTTCATTTTTTATAATAGTTTAAAATACATTTATTTTTCTTAAAGATGAAGACTAATAAGAAACTAAATTTACAATGGAAAGACTCATATGCATCATCCAATAGAAGAAGTTTTAGTCTGCTTACCACATGAATGCCCAAAAGAAAAAAAATAGAAATTCTAAAATATAAGAAAGGAACAAAACCTAAAATGTTCAACTTATTAAATCATGATAGTTCATTTTTTTCATGATGCAGTAATATTAACACAACCAACAAAAACGACAACCTGAAGTAAAAATAAAACATGGTTCAAGGTCCGACCCATAGGCCAAGCAAGTGAAGCCAAGGATTAGGGCATCAATTTTTCTGGGGCATATTTTAGACCAAAAGTTTTAGGTCTTTTTATGTAGGAAAAAAAATTATAAGTTCAGTTATTATTAGATTTTTTTATAAGTTCGAAAAAATTTAGAAGTTCAGGTTTTATATAAGAAAACAGTATATTATTCATGTAGATATATCCAATTTACGGATGGAAAATTTATTAGGTTTATGTAAAAACCTATTTCATCTTTTGAATTGTTGGTGAATGAGCATTAGACTAACATTATTTAAACTTGTTGTTACTGAGAATTAAAGTAAAATTCAATTTTGAAAACAAATATGAAACTATAATAAAAAAGTTTCTATATGAGTTAAGGAAATATGATATTTATTTTCGTATAAATGTTTAAATGAACATGAAAACATTGAAAAGACAAAGAAAAATGAGAGCAAGCAAAACAAACTACAATATGGAAATAATTTTTATATTACTATTTTTATAATTTTATTTACAATAATAAAATGGGTTTTTTAAAAAACATTGTCGTATGACATCCAAAATTGTCGGACCGGTCCATGGAGAGTAGGAAAGACATACATAAACATTGTAATAAATAAATAAATTTGTCAAACATTTTCACATAATTTTTTTCTTCCTAATTAATGCAAACAACAAACATGATAACATGTAAAAAGTTTTAAAAATTATTCAAAAATACTTATTAAACTTTGGAAAGATATATAAAAATAATATAATTCTTCATAGGAACCTAAGGACTGAAATTAAATAATAATGACTGAAAAATTGTGTTAAAAGGAGAGTAATTAGGGATTGAATTCTAATTTTATGTAAAAACGGAATTGATTCTACTTTTATGGGAAAAAAATTGGTAAGATCTAATGAAGAATTATCAAATTACTGACGGAAAACATCCGACCATTAAATTATATAAGACTAAAGGCAACTAAGCAGAAATGGAAACCCAAAATTTTAAATTTGAGCCAAAAATTTATGAATTGATAATAGAATTTTTTAGAAAACATAAACATCCCACAATCTAACATAATCTAGAATCCTTTCTTTCCCATGAATCATTTATAAGATTGAAACCCAGAAATTAATTTTTTACATAATTTAGAATATGTTCTTGCCTTTGAATCATAAATAAGAATGAAACCCATATTTATCATTTCAAAATAAATTATCATCAATGCTAGTTTTAGATCAGCAAAAACCTACAAATAATTTTTGTTGAAGAAAGAAAAAAGAAAATATTGAAAGTTTTTTATTTTATTTTATGGACGAATAATTAGTTAAGTCCAAAGTACAAATGAATTTAATTAGGTGTTAGATAGATAACATGCCAAATGTCATCTACTTACTAAAAATTTCTCAAAACATTACTGACTTGGATACAATAAAAAAGACTATTAAATATATATATATATATATCTAGTAATAAATAACTTGCTAAAAACATGTCGCTTCATTAAAGATTTGATAGCAGCGTAACATTTCAATCACTGCTCCTACTCTCTCTCTCTGATGGCGTCGACTAAAACCCAAACTTCATCACACCAAAACCCTCCCTTTTGGTTCTCTCCCAAAACAGGAATCTACACCAGCAAATTCCCCTCCGTCCACCTCCCCGTCGACCCGAATCTCGACGCCGTCTCAGCCCTTTTCTCACATAGTCACCACGGAGACGTCGCCCTCGTCGATTCCTTAACCGGGTGTTCGATATCTCACGTTGAGCTTCGGGTTATGGTTCAATCCATGGCGGCTGGGATTTACCACGATTTGGGTGTTCGTCAAGGTGACGTTGTGTCCCTCGTGTTGCCTAATTCAGTCTACTTCCCGGTGATTTTTCTCTCTTTGGTTTCGCTTGGTGCCGTTGTTACTACCATGAATCCTTCGAGTAGTTTGCGAGAGATTAAGAAGCAAGTGAGTGAGTGTAATGTTGGTTTAGCGTTTACTTCTACTGAAAACGCTGAAAAGTTGATGTCTTTGGGGGTTATGGTCATTAGGGTACCTGAAAGTTACGATTTTGATTTGATTAGAATCGAGAATCCTGAGTTTTACGCGATTACTAAAGGAAATTTCGGATTTGTTCCCAAACCGTTGATTAAGCAAGACGATGTAGCTGCAATTATGTATTCATCTGGGACAACTGGAGCTAGTAAAGGAGTTTTGTTAACTCATAGGAATTTGATTGCATCAATGGAGCTTTTTGTGAGGTTTGAAGCTTCGCAATACGAGTATCCTGGCTCGAGTAATGTTTATCTAGCAGCTTTGCCATTGTGCCATATCTACGGGTTATCACTCTTTGTTATGGGATTGTTGTCTCTGGGATCAACCATTGTTGTTATGAGGAGGTTCAGTGTTAATGATGTTATTAATGTCATCGAAAGGTTTAAGATCACTCATTTTCCAGTTGTTCCACCTATGTTGATGGCATTGACAAAGAAGGCGAAAGGAGTTAGTAGGGAAGTGTTTAAAAGCTTGAAGCAAGTTTCTTCTGGAGCAGCCCCTTTAAGTAGGAAATTCATTGAAGATTTCCTTGGGACACTTCCTCATGTAGATTTGATTCAGGTCTCTGAATTTATTGTTGCAAGTGTCTTTTAATTAGCAGTTTTTTTAGTTAATTAGAGTTTTGATCTCTTAGTAAGAAGTAGAATCTAGATTTTTAACTTTGCTTAAAAGGAATGAATAATTCTGAATTTATGAGGCTATGACTTTTGAGTTGCACTAGTATTTTGTTTACATTTGGCTGAAAGAGTATATGTATGGGATCACGTTTTGTTCCAGGGATATGGAATGACTGAATCAACCGCAGTTGGAACACGTGGCTTCAACTCGGAAAAGGTTAGTAGGTATTCTTCTGTGGGACTACTTGCTCCTAATATGCACGCCAAGGTAGTCGATTGGAGCTCTGGTTCTTTCCTTCCACCAGGAAACCGTGGAGAGCTCTGGATACAAGGTCCCGGTGTCATGAAAGGTAGATAGATTCTTCCCATTGTACTACCTTGCCAAAATAGTTGAGATTTGCCTTTTCAGTTCATAAATAAGTCTTGTGTCAAAGATACAAATCGCTGGGAAACTCTTGCATCCTCATAAATATAAATATAGAATGGATCTTCCAACTTTCCTGTGGCTTATTTTGGTGATCGTGTTGATAGATTAGGCTTATTATCTTGTTCTTGCTTGTGTGTTACATGTTTTCATCAAACAGTTTTAAATTTACTTTCACCATTCATTTGTCTATCAGGATACTTGAATGACCCAAAAGCAACTCAGATGACAATTGTTGAAGATAATTGGCTACGTACTGGGGATATTGCTTATTTTGATGAAGATGGTTACTTGTTTATTGTTGACCGGATAAAGGAGATTATAAAGTACAAAGGGTTTCAGGTAAGAAACAGTTTTCTCAAACCCAAAACCATCTAAATTCTTTCGTTTTCAGCCAACTGTTAAATAGGACATGCTTAATCTTTGAAATTATGTTTTGCAGATCGCACCAGCAGATTTGGAGGCTGTTCTTGTTTCACATCCTTTGATTCTCGACGCTGCAGTAACAGCGTAAGTTCGAGCCCCTGAAGCGTTAATAAAATCGTGTAATAAGTGAAAGATACTGCAAATCCGGTTTTGGACAATGTGACAGGAGTCTACTAAAAAAGTATCCAAATTTGTGAACTGTATTCTAAAAGACTTCGCATTTCAGTGCACCAAATGAAGAATGCGGAGAGATTCCTGTAGCATTCGTTGTCCGGAGACATGAATCAACACTTTCAGAACAAGATGTAATAAGCTATGTAGCTGCTCAGGTCAGGTTCCCACTAATTCAGAAAGGCTTTTCCCGTCATTAATAATGATCGATGAATCTGAATGGACCGATGGATCCTTTTTTGGTTGCTAGGTTGCACCGTATAGGAAAGTGAGGAAAGTGGTGATGGTTAGCTCTATACCAAAGTCTCCAACTGGGAAGATATTACGAAAGGAACTAAAGAAAATTCTGACAAACACTATCTCGTCAAGACTATGATACTATAGTAGCGCAGAGAGAGATCCACGAATATAGCCTTCAATTCAATTATTCTTTTGTTTTGTAGCTTCAAAAGAAACGAAGCACAGACACTTTTTTGTGTGTGTTTTGAGTAATTGAATAAGAAGAGCATTTTCGTGACAAAAAAAAAAAAAAAAAAAGAAGAGCATTTATAACTCAACCTGGAAACAAGAATTTGTTCTGAGCCCTAAATTGTAAATTTGGGATTATATATGTATTTACAAGATGGTCCTTTTAATCTTTGGTTTTGCAATTATCGCCCAATACTTGTCTTTGAGCTCAAGAAATATAGTTTACTAAAAGGCTGAGTTTTTCCGGAACTTCTTTTATACTCCCAAAACTGATACAAGATCGAAGCTTTCGAAAAATTTGCCATGGCTGCTCTACAGTACCTTGAATCGCAGAAAAATGCGCACCCGGAGCTTGGCGAATGGTACAATTCGCTCGCAGATCTGTACCAGAAGAAGCTCTGGCACCAGCTCACCCTTAAGCTCGAGCAGTTCATCGCTCTTTCAGTTTTTCAGGTCATTAACTTTCTTCAATCGATTTAAAATTTTCATTCTTTAGTAATTATTCTGGATAATTAGGGTTCATAGATCTCGATAAAGTTGGTAGGAGTCGTCATGGTATACTTGGGTTCAGATCTAAGGGATTGGTATCCGACTGTGAATTAATTTTTATGAGTTGGGTGTTTTTCAAATTCGTTGAAAAGCTTTGTATTGGTGAATTATCGCACTTCTGTGACAAAAGCTATTGAAATTTTTAGCGCAGAGATACCCAAAAACTTAGCTTTACGAGGTTTATGGGCCTTTTGTGTTGCTATGTTCTGTAGCCTGTAGGTTGTCTGCTAAAACCCATGATTTGGTAAGGGTTTATAGATTTGTTAACGTGTTTCTCCCATAATCCTTTCAGGATGGAGATGCTTTAATACAGCTTTACAACAATTTCATTACTGACTTTGAGACAAGGATCAATCTTCTGAAGCTTGCTCATTTTGCTGTGGTAGTCTCGAGACAGTACCCTGAGAAAGACGCTGCTATTAGTTATCTTGAAGGAGTGATTGAAAAGCTGAAAGCTACTAAAGAGTCACGGATAAATGAGCCAATTTGCTATGTAGAAACACAAATAGCTTTGTTCAAGCTTGAGCAAGGTGACCAGAAGGAGTGCAAGAAAATCTTGGACGATGGGAAAAGCTTGCTTGATAGTATGACTGACATCGATCCATCAGTCTATGCCAACTTCTTTTGGGTGTCTTCTCAGTACCATAAGTTCCGTCAAGAATTCTCGGAGTTCTACAAGAATGCTCTTCTTTACCTCGCTTATACCTCTGTGGAGTCACTCTCGGAATCGTTTAAGCTGGTATGTCCTGCTGAATATTCTAAATCTTGTTGGAATGTTAATATATGTGGTCTTTCCGATAGCAAATGGCCTGTTAGCTATTTCGGATAAGTGTTAGCTAGCTATGGAAGGAAAATACTTTATTTCTGGAATTTGCTTTGTATTCACCAATGATAGTGTAGTGCTAATATCAAATACTTTTGGGTCTTTCAGGATTTGGCTTTTGATTTGTCGCTTTCAGCTCTACTTGGAGATAATATTTATAACTTTGGGGAACTGTTAGCACATCCAGTTGTAAGTTTGCCTTCACCCTCCATATTACAAATTTGTTCATTGAGCATTACAGATAAAAGAAGAACACTGAATGTTATATTTCTAATGGCAGTTGAAAAGTCTACTTGGAACAAATGTGGAATGGCTGTACCACATTCTACAAGCATTCAACCACGGTGATTTAGTTCAGTATCAAGAACTCTGTCGTGTGCACAACGCATCCTTGAGCGCTCAACCAGCACTAGTTGAGAATGAGAAGAAACTATTAGAGAAGATCAACATTCTCTGCCTTATTGAGATCATTTTCAGGTAATTTATTGTGTCTTTAGGAACCATCTTACACACATATACAGACGATAGAAAATTAGTACATAAATTGTTTATAACCAACCATCTGCCACAGCCGACCTGCTGAAGATAGGACCATACCTCTGAGTGTCATTGCTGAGCGTACTAAACTTTCAATCGAGGATGTTGAGCACCTTCTCATGAAGAGTTTATCCGTGAGTACCTTCTCTCTCTCTCTCTCTGCCCACATTCATGAATTGTTGTGAATGTAATTTAGTGAATTTATATCGAATCATTATTGAAACTGAGGAGATTGAGTGATTGCAGGTGCACTTGATAGAGGGAATTTTAGATCAAGTGGATGGAACAGTTTATGTCTCGTGGGCTCAACCGAGGGTGTTAGGGATTCCGCAGATCAAGTCACTGAGAGATCAGCTAGACAGTTGGGTCGATAAGGTTCACACTACATTGTTATCTGTGGAGGCCGAGACACCTGATCTTGTTGCAGCTTAAAACCCTTGTTTCCTCTTTTTCTTCTTCATTGTCTGTTTTAGCTACAAATTGTAACATTCTCTGAGGAGATTAAATGCAAGTTTTATTTAACTGTTTTAGGAGCTACAAGCTACTTTTAAACATTGTTCTCCACAGACATAAAATGTATCATCTCTGTTGGTCCATTTCAGGGTAATCCAATTAAGTTGAGTTTCATCTTTCCTTTAGGCTTAAGCCTATTTGACATAACAAATTTGTGTAATGTGTCAAAAACTCATAATCTAAATTCCAATTTGTCAACTTATTTAAAAGTGTTTGGTCGTAAGGTTAAAATAGTCAAAACATATTAACCCCAAATTATTATCATCGCTTCAATCAAAAATCCCGATTTTGAGATTTTTAAACAGAACACCGAAGTCTCTCAAAGACTCAAACTTTCAGTTACCCCATCTGTCTGCCTCGTAAGCTGCTCGCTCTCTAATGTTCTGTCTTCTGGGGGAATATATTTTTTAGGGAATCATCGGTTTGTGTTATGAGTCGTTAAATTGACAGAACTCAGATCTGGTTTCTTCTGAAATTCAATAAATTTGTGATTGTTGTTTCTGGGTTTTAGATGTTCTAGTGTTGGGGTTTTGGTGATTCGATGTTTAATGCTAGATAAACTTGAATCGGTTTTGCGAGTAAGCTTGTAGCTCTTTGCATTTGTTTATGGGCTCTGTTTTGTTTACAAAGCTTTCCTATAGTAAGTATGGTTTGCTGCTTTGTGAATAGATTTGAGAGGTCCAAAGATGCAGAAACTGGCTGATTTCAAGCTTCCTCAATTCTTCAATTATCCTCCATACTTCACGTATTCTATCTCTCTTCTTCAAGTTTCCTTTTTTTTTTTTTTTCTCCCTTAATAGTTCTTAAAAGAATGTGGATTGAAGAAAAAGTCTTTACTTCTTCTCTTAGGTTGCAGCCTGTGAGGGACACTCGTGAGAAGCAGATACAGCTCTGGAAAGAGCTTATTTTGGATTACTGCAAATCGCAAAAGACTTTCTTGATTGGCGTTGAAGAGGATTTCCCTCTCTTCTCAAACTCTGCCATTGATAGTATGATTATCCATTGTGCCTTTTTCACCTAATTATATTCGATTTATGTGTCTTAACCTTTCGTTGATTAAAAATCATAGCTTTTGTAACTTAAGTTCCTTTGAGGCTTTACAGTTAATCATGCAAGCTTTCTATGATTTCAAGGGGAGTGCTTTAAAGCGTTTGTTATATTTGGTTTGTAGGATCTCTAAGTCATGAAGCAAAAGAAACATTTCTCTCAGCCATTGTTGGAGAAGGTTAGATTCCGAGACCATTCAATCTGCTTGTGTTTGTTTTGGTTTTATGAATTCATGTTCCGGTTTTTTTAAATCTCATTGTTTCATGTGAATGTGTCATTCTTTATCCATTGACAGGGCGTGCTGAGTGGTTAGATAAAGGCCACAGGAAATGTCTGATTCTGTGGCACCGGATTCAAGATTGGGCAGACATTATTCTTCAGTTTGTGAGTCACATGTGAATTTATCAAAGAAACTTTCAAAAATCGGTTTTAGTTTTTTTTGCACTCTTCTCTAATGTACCATCTTCTATCAGGTGAGAGATAATGGATTAGAAGACAGTGTTATGACTGTTGAAGAAATACGTTCAGGGACAGAATCACATGGAACAGGTATTGAACTCAATTCTTGTTTCTCTTATAAGATTTTGTTTGTGTCGCACAAACTGTGAAACTCGATGGTTTTTGATGTTTCAGAACTTCAAGGGATAGATCGGACTATTCTAATGAGAGCCTTAAAGCTTCTAGAGAACAAGGGAAAGCTTGCATTGTTCAAGGGAACATCAGCTGATGATGAAGGTGTCAAGTTCTCTGTCTGATGCTACTCTGTATAAAACTTTTGGTAATAATTTCTGTTGGAAAAAATCTTATGAACCAAGGACAAAAATATTGAAGAAACAACTCTTTTTGTATTCTGATAACACAATCATTCTCTAATCACACTTTTTGATTCTATATAATAATAATAATAATCTCGATACATAAAACACTAGACACAATGTGTGTTGAGAACTTCTCTGGTGAATTATCTCTACAAGTACTTGAACATAGTGCGGCCATCTGCACTTGGCTTTAATGCTTGCATACCCCTTTTCCTGAAGACCTTTTGATTCAGCAGTTTTTTCATTATCTGTCACAAAGGTAATCATATTTTCTATTAGTTTTCAACCAAAAAAATAGTCATGGATACAATGCAAGTAGTGATCATCTATCTGTTACTGCAGGACACTTACCATTTCATGGGTGCTGGAATCTTTTTGCTTCTTGTTATAAGCTACGAGTTCTGCGTCAACTTTGCCTTGAGGACGGATCGTAAAGTCCATCGACATTGCCTTTGGTATTTGCGTTCTTCCTCCTCCTGTCCAAGTACCTAGCTTGGATTTTGGTTTCCTGCATGTTTTTTTATTGAACATTGATTTTTCAGATTACCAGAAAACACAAAATTCTTTTAAGCTCGAGTTAAAAGCAAAAGAGAAACTTACACATAAAGCTCAACATCTGTATCACAGATTATAGTTTTTCTTTCAGACACCTTAGGAGTCTTGTTCTGTCTTCTTAATAGCATTTGCTGTTGCCCTTTACGTTCCTCCTTACTTAACATAGTATCATATCTTGTGCTATTATTATAAATGATACGGCCCTGCCAAAAAATCAAGACCAGAGATGAGTAACGACGGAATCAAACCCCAAAAACTGTTTATAACAGAAAAGGAGTTAGGGTTTGAATATAGATAAGTACCCATTTGTTGATTAAATCATTAGCGAGTCTCCTGTTAGGTGTAGTTTCTTCATCTGACTTTGATAAGAACATTATGACCTGCAAGAAAATAGATCAAGGAACATTAAACTCAACAAGGAAGAATCCTTTTTGCTATGATTTCTTGCTTAAGTTATTTTGCTATTTTACCTTCCCAATACCGCTCTTGATGAACAATAACAAAGGTGAGATCTTTCTATAGCCAATTATATTTTAGACCTTATTATAATGGATTGAGAGAGAAGAAGGTTCATACATCTTTGAGGATCTCCAAAATGGCAGTGCGGATGTTTATATTCGGTAAGCTACCATCAGGAAGCGGCTCGAGCCAATTCTTTAAAAGATTAAGTACTCCATGATCTAAGAACTCATCTTGAAGTTGTTTCCTGTGAAAGACAGAGCAAAATGTCAGAGATCACACTTAGATATAGAGTGCATTAATTATCACTTCAAAGATTGATTAAAGAGTGAGTTTACTTTGAGAGAGCGTTAATGAGAAGAGGTAACTTCATGAGCTTATTAATGGCGGGTTTTCCTTCTCTGTTATGGATTACATCGTCTTCTACCGCAATTTCAAGAGTTGCAATTACTTGTTCTACTTGCATCGCAATCTCCGAAGCGTTTTTCTCGACCTTGCTCTTCTTTGGCTTAAGCTTGAACAAGTTTTTAATCTCATCGTTATCTTCTTTCCTTAGACGCTTCACTTCTTCTTTATCAAGATCCTGTTAAGTGTTAACATTAAAGACAGAGAAAAAAAAAATCAGACTTATGATCTCAAGAAAACAGAACAATGAGCCAAAAGATCTTAGACAAGAATATAAACAAACCTTTGTGGAGTTCTTGTCGTTCGTAATTGAATCCCACATCTCTTGAACCTCTGTGGAGTCATCCTTCTTCTTTCTCTTTTTATTCTTATTCTTCTCAAGACCAGACTCATCTTTCTTCCTCTGTCTCTTCTTCCCTACTTTGTCATTAACATCAGCCGTAGGCTCATCAATACAATCGTCAAGATCTTCTGCAACTCCGTCTACTGATTGAGGAACAGAATTCGACTTTTTCTGTAATCTCCTCCTTGTGAATCTCGATTCCTCTTTATCTTCAGGGTCCGTGAGAACATCTTCAAGTTCGTTCACCCATTCATCGTCAGAATGACTCAACGCTTGCATCCTGCGGGATAAAAGAAAGAACAATGAAAACGTTAAAACCCTAGATATTGTGATCAAGACCAAAATTTGTCGACTTTAACTATCCTGTTCATCAAACTTAAAAGTAGTTTTGTGTCTACATGCATCGAATGAAAGTACTGATGATTAAAGAAAAACCCTAATTCTCAGAACTGTACTCGCACATACGGAGACGAACAAAAAAATCTACAGAACCGCTTCAAGGATCCAAGAAACGAAACTTGCATGTAAACCCTAATTCTTTGCATAAACCATAGAATTCATAGAGATAAAATAAGGAAGAAGAAGAAGAAGAAGAAGAAGAAGAAAGCATTACGTATTCTCTTCGTGACTCATCTTTAGTTTCGATCGCTTTGTTTCTGAGTTCAATTCGCAGAATGTTCGATTAGAACAAATTGCAGTAGAGTTGGGTTGGCAGTGTTTATATGTATAGACACTAAGCTAGGTTCGTGAAGTCCAAGCAACTGGATTAGTTTTGATGAACTGCTCTCATCTCGCCACGTCAGCAAAACCGCGGAGAGTTTTACAAAAACTGGCAAAAGGAAATAAAGGGAAAGTGGATATTTTCCATATTCCATCTTTTTACTCCAACAAAGATTTTAATTAAAACATAACAAAATATATTGTTTTTAGATTTAAAATTTATTTAGTTTCAAAATAAGTAATACTTTTGTTAGAATTTAACTTGCTACTTGCCATCATTCTCTCTTGTAAATTTGATAACACTAAAGATGTTAAAGATTCGATAGTTACAACATTTATTATAGGAAAACTACGATATAAATACATTTTTAGAAGAAGAAAAAATCTATATAATTAAAAATCTTAAATATCTGAATTTGTTTGTTTAGCAAATATCAGATATATATATCAGACCTTTACTCAAATTATCTACTGTATAGAAATACATATGGATCAAATTTTGAATTCACTTATCTTATCAATCTTATCAATTTGTTGTCCGGTCAATTATAATTTTTGAGCTCAAATATATTCATTCAAACTTTTGAGTATAAATCTATATAAACACTAAACTTATTTTACCAAATGATATACAACATATATATTGTTGAAGATAATATTTTTTGTTCTATCTATTTGCGCGGGATTTTAGTTTAAGATTTTTTTATCAATCAGAATCATTGAATATAAATATAATTAATCATTTTAAATTTAAAAGATAAATCCATATAAACATCATACTTATTTTACTAATTTATATATAATATATATTGTCTTGTTGCAATAATGTTTTTATGGCAAATCACACGTAGTAACAAAAAATGACCGAAGAACTTCACTAAAAGAGTAAACAATATTGTTGACAATTTTCTAACTTTTTATTCCTAGAAGAATTCATTCGATATTCATATACTATGAAAACATCTTTAAAAAAAAATTAATATCAAAAATATCGATCGTTGACCTAATTATAGAGATCATTTAAACATATCGATATTCCACATTAAATACAAATAGTATACAAAGTTTCATGAATATTTTTAGTACTATGTCGCTACAACGGAGTTGTCCAAGTATATCACCTACCATAATATATAAAATTTCTGACCAAGTCAAAAATCCTTAGATGGTGAAACGATTGAATCCGATAATGAATATTCGTTCACTAATCCAAGTTATATATTTGTTTAAAACTCATATGTTATTTTCAGATGTTAATTTTGTGATGCAACGTCAGCTTCGTATTCTCGAAAAGAAATTGTTTATTTTAAATATATTGTTTTTGCTAATGTTTTTGATTAAAAGCATTTCATAAAATTGATAAAATCTAAGCTTGTTTTATATATATATATATATATATATATATATTTATCATGTTATATAATCGTAGTTCTAGTTAATAATATATTGATGGGCTCATGCGACGTGAACAGCCCATACGTACGAGAGTGCGTAATCCTAGCTATAAGGGTAGTTGGTTTAAGTCTTTATCGTCTTGGTTTTATGGTCATTATTACCTTATATCTAGGAACTAGATAGATACAAATCTCTTATGGTGTTTTTCTATATATAAGTCGATGTAAACCAAAGGGAGGATAGGAAGAAAAATAGTTAAAGTCTTGTGTTTTCTTAAACTCTGATTGGGACCCTATCGTATATGTCTTCTCGGATATGCTATACAAATCACATGTCATTTTTTTTTGTAACGGCTTACATTTCATTTTTATATATATTTTGACCATTAATTTTGGTTTTTTAGATGAATTATTATTACAAGATTCTTTTTCATAGTTTTCTCAGAAAAATGTGTAACCTTACAATATCTTTGTTTTAGTTCAAAATTTTTAATTTGAATTGAGTAATTAATTTTTTATTTTTCTATAAGTGAAATTTCATAATAAATCTTTGTAATATATGTTTCTTAGAAACTAATGTTTCACTTCACTTTTATTTTTATGTTAAGAATTTTATTAATACAATTACATAAATTGTTTTTTACTCCACCATTCATTAAAATCTTATTTCTATTCTAAAACTCATTAACCCATTTTATACTTTGGAATATAATTATTTTTTGGTTAAAAATTGAATAATAACGTTATTACTAAAATATATTCATAGTATTATTTTTATTATTAAAAATGTTCATTTATTTTACTTAATTCATTTTTATATAGCTATTATTTTATTATTTACTAAAATAAATTTAGATTATTGTTTTTACTATTTTAAAATTTAAGTAATTTTACTTAATTTGTTATTTATATATTTTTTACTATTATTAATTATAAGTAATAAATATGCAATGAATGAATATTTAATATAATATTTTTAATGCAAAAAATGTATATAACATTGTCTAAGTGGATGATTACGTAGAAAAAGGAGATGATAGAAAAGTTAACTTTATATATATAGATAGATATATGGTATGCTATAATTTCCTATTATTATCTACTTAAATCTGAAAATTAAACTCAAATGGCAATACCGTAGATACCTAAAAAAAGGAGTCGCTTTTTGACAATTTTTAACAAAGGAGAGAAGCTAAAAAGTTAGACCATTCCATGGTCTTCTTTCCCACTTTGACGCATCGTTAGAAAAGATAAAAACAAGAACAAAGATCTTAGACCAGACAAAGAAAGAGAAAATAAACCAATTTTTCTTCTTCTTTTTTTTTCTTTTTTCTTTTTTCTTTCTTTCTAGATTTGGTACAGTTAAAACAAAAGTTATGAGAGATTCAATCTATTTCCTATGGATTGATAGTCGAATATTAGTGGTAATAATTACGATGGTAATGATGATCGTATCGTGTAGATGTGTTTTGGGATTGGAGAACATAAATCCGATATTTTTCGACGAAGGTCTTTCTCATTTATTTGGTGAAGGTAATCTCATCCGATCTCCTGATGATCGTAGCGTTCGTTTACTCCTCGACAAATACACTGGTACCTTTTCTTGTCTTTGAATCATAATTCTATAAAAAGAATATTACGACGATTTCTTGAATGTTTAGGTTTATGATAGTGGATATGTAACATGCTTATGCGATTATAAATTTATAATACCGTGTTTCACCAAACGTGAAATTTTGCAAAATCTTGATTTATATTCGTAAGTTGAACGATAAAATAGTGAACTTTCGCATCCCCATCGATCTTCAGTTATTGTAAAGTTTCTTTTGCATTTTCATAAGCTATTTCATTTTCTGCGGTTGTATATATATCTAGTAGCGACCACAAATCAAATCTTTGCTTTTTAACTATATGCTTAACACACGATGATTTATAAAATGAATTTGATTAGGGTCTGGATTTATCTCTTCAAGCATGTATCAGCATGGATTTTTCAGTTCTTTGATAAAGTTGCCTGGAGCTTATACGGCTGGTATCGTCGTCGCCTTCTATGTAAATCACTAATTTTCTCAATTGTTTTTTATCATATAAAATTAAAATAAATTGAAAATATCAAAAGATGGAATGAATTATTAACGTGTGCAATTTGTGAATGAGATTTATGCAGACATCAAATGGCGATGTGTTTGTTAAGAACCATGATGAACTAGACATAGAGTTTTTAGGGAACCTAGAAGGGAAGCCGTGGCGATTTCAAACGAATATGTATGGGAACGGTAGCACAAACCGCGGCCGGGAAGAACGCTACCGTCTTTGGTTTGATCCTTCCAAGGAGTTTCACCGTTATAGCATACTTTGGACCCCTACCAAAATAATGTTAGTTTTCTCTTTTTTTTTTTCTTTTTTTTTTTCATTTAACATAAACAGGGTGAAAGAAATTAGATGACAATAAGGTTTTCAAGATTATCATGAGAATAAAGATGGTACTGTTTGGATTGTTTTTAAAGTAAATAAATAAGACCATAATTAGTTAGGTGATCTCTAAGGACTTTTCTCCGATTATGTGTAGGATGGTGTATCTATGGGGTTAATAGTGTTTTGATAGTGAGCATGAAATATCTATTTCAAAAACACTTAGTGGTTGTTATTTAGTACTCCATACATTTAGTTTAGTCAACGCAAAAATTGACACGGCAAACACATATTTCATTTCACCATTGGTTTGGTCTCATTTATACGCATTTAACGATGTACAATTTGGATTAAATGTAGGAAAATAATATAATAACCAATTTTGGTACAAATATTCAATCTTATTGAAGACTCATGAATAAAACTAGCTTTAGCCATGTAAATATGGAATATAACCCTTACTATGATTATATGTGACTATAGAGTTACAAAAAGATAAAACTACGAAATGTACGTTGGTTAATTTGTTATTTGCAGATTTTGGGTAGATGATGTACCAATAAGAGAAATCATAAGAAAAGAAGAAATGGAAGGAGACTATCCACAGAAGCCAATGTCTCTCTACGCCACCATTTGGGACGCCTCAAGCTGGGCTACTTCCGGTGGAAGATTCGGAGTCGACTACACATTTGCACCCTTTGTCTCTGAATTCAAAGATATTGCACTAGACGGTTGTAATGTCTCTGACTCACTCCCCACCGTCACTGGAGAAAACAATAACAACATAGGTTATGATCACATCAACTGCTCTGTCTCCGACCAGTTTCTCATGACCAACGACTACTCAACCATTAGTCCTAAACAAGCAGCTTCAATGAGACGGTTCCGAGAACGTTATATGTATTATTCGTATTGTTACGATACCATTCGATACTCGGTGCCTCCGCCCGAGTGTGTTATTGTGACAGCTGAGAAAAACCGGTTTAGGGATACTGGACGGTTAAAGTTTGGTGGTAGTCATCCTAAGGTGCATAAAGCACGGAAGAAACGGCGGCGGAATCGGTCCACGCCAGTATCGGTTGTATCAGCTGATCTATAGCATTTAAGTTGGTTGAGTTCATTGCGGCCGACTATATATGTAGAAATAGTGTTTTTTATCATAGATTTTAATTATAATTGTTTTTTTTCCTGTCCTATTCATACATCTATATTGTACGTTTAAAAAAAAAAAAAAAAGATAAAATGATATGTCCATTGCAACTTAACCTTATTTAAGTATTTCAAATACTTAAGAATAGAAATGAAAATTTGAAGAAAGTTACTTCTCCATTTATTTTTTTAAAGGATTTAATTAGCAAATATAAAAGATTAATTATAATTAGGTAAATTTAAGTTTCTCTAACAAAAATGTAATCAGAATACGATAGCAAAATTGGGTATTTTTCTATTTAAAAACAAGAAATTAAAACATAATCAGACGTAATGTAAACGTAACCCGAAAACACACAGCTCAGCAATCCGACTATATTGGTAAAGCTGAGATGGCTATGAACTTTTTTGGTATGTGAATGTCTCCATACAAAATGAAATCTAACCTATTTCTAACTTGTTGACAAAACAAACTGACGTAAAACTACAAAGAAAATCTGTAGCAAGATAAAACTATTTTTTAACATGTGAACAAATAAAATAAAAAACTATACGTGGAAGAAAATTAACTTTCACTGTTCCATATGCATATTATTAAACACTACGATTACTGGCTAACTAATCTGGTCAGTAATGAAATTGTCAGCAAATATACTTTGTGTAGGCAAGTCTCAAACTCTACAAGATGACAAGTAACAATATTCCATAATATAAAATAAGGTTACATGTTTGATTAGATTAATGTGCACAAATTTCCAAGGTGTATCTCTGCCTGGGTCCAGTTCCAAATAGCATATACGCTTTTTTACGGCTCACGTTAGCAAAGCAAATTGGCAAATTGCAGAATCCCATGAATGTAGAGTGTGGACCAAACACAAAATTTACAATCCAAGAAACCAATTACGTCTCAAGCAAACCCCATAACTCAATTTTAAACATAAGATTTTATTCTTATGGTTTTCCACTTTTCAAGAAACCCAAACAATAACTTTATATAAAATAATTTCATAATTAAGTTAACCGGAAATTTAACATTTTACCTGATAAAATATGGGAAAATATATTCGTAGTAAAAAACTTGTTTCTTCACCAAATATAACGAATCGTGGTATACATTGGTTCGTTTTCAACGCTATGCTATACGTGTAAAACATGATACCTTAATTGGTTCGTTTCAAAGCTGGAGTATTACATTACATCCAAATGATGAAAAATGACGTAAACCGAACGCCAAATAGATCAAACTAAACCGGACCGATTCTCATTTTTTATATATATATATTTCAAGATCAACTAAACTTCCAAAAAACCGGTCATCCTAAGAACGGAGTTACGATGTCGACGCAAGTCTCTTCCCTTAAGACTACAAAACGAAAACGCCATTTGCGTCTCCGTTCTACGTTTTCCCATTATGACATGCGGCGGAGTCATCTCTCCATCCTCTTCCACCTCTTCCGTACACCGGAAAATAGTTCTTGACGGAATTCTCACCGGAGATGAAATTTTCTCCGTCGCCCTCGTCGTCTTATCTTTCTTGTTTTCGTTATATTTCTTGTCGTTCCTCGTGAATAACTCATCGGAAAAGATAACCTCGGATTCTTGAAACTCTTCTGACATTTTAAAGATCAAAATAATGGTTTTTGCCAAGAAAGTGAAGGAATTTTTTTTTTTGTATATGATTTGATTGAAGAGTGCGGTAGAAAAAATGAAGACACAAACAATTGGAATTTATATAGAACGAGACATCGCAAAAAAAAAGAGAATCTCATGTTTTACACGTATATATACAAATATGACGATAACATATGTGTATGTAAACGTGTAAGTATTAACTACTAATATATTTTGTTACATCACATGACGTCATCGTTGAAGGTGTTTGAGTGAAGTCAAGGGATTCGATCTCATGATTAATTAATCATTAAGGATTATATCTACTTACTCATCATTTTGAAATAATGTAATTGCGTAATTAGTAACATTTACATGTACAATTCTTTTTTATTTCAAATTCCCTCTATACACAATATATGATGGTGTAACGCTATACTAAACGCAAGCTCTCCGCGACTAAACTGTTCAACGCTATATAGAAATCGTACGATCATAAAAAACATGAGAAGCCACATGTCCGATAACACGTGTCCAGAACTAGCTTAACGTCAGCCAAAGTTAACGTCACAAAGCTTCCGACTAGCGTGTGCCGGTGCCACGTTTCTACGTGTTATTTTAGAACTGCCGTTGTTCTCCTTCGTGCGCGTTTACGTGGTGGCGTTAGTTTACGGCTGATCATTAAGTTGTTGCTTTCGGAGAAGAAAAGAAGGGAATGATTGAGTTCCCATGGTTTAAACCCTTAAAAGATTGGTTTCTCTCCATTGCTTCCATTATTAGTTTTGTAATGTCCAACCTCCTTTGACAAAAAAAAAAAAATTGTCTAACCTCTACGGGAGTTTGTTTTGTCCAAACACTCTTTTATGTTTTATCTAAGAATTAACAAACGAAAAGATACAACTAAGTAGGAAAGAACCATTGATGTTTAATTTATTTTAATCTTTTTGCTGGCTGAATGATTTCAAGGAAATAAATTTTGTTGCAACCATCTCTATTATATCTTGTTGACAAACAAGTTTATCCGTGAGTTTATGGAAAAAGCAAAGTTTTTATTTTATTTTATTTTTTACTAGAACGAGTCCCACACACGTTGCGTGGGTTTAATAATATAGAAAATATACTATGGAGCTTAATATATTGAGATTTATTTAGATTTTTTTCTCAAATTGATTATTTTGTATTTCATAACAGTTAGAGTAAAAATTATCTTATAACTTTTTAACAAAGTACTTGTAGCAAAATATTAGATATGTGCAATACCAAAATGTAGGAAATAATACATTTAACAAATTAGACTATAAAAATTTTGAATGTTAAGTTATGTAAAGTAAAGTTTTTTGTTTTGGAATATCAAATTTTTCTTTTGTTTATTGGCAATAGTTAAGTAAGAATTTTTTTACAAGAAAAAACTATAAAGGAATCTTAATGATAAATGTTGAGATATATATATATATAGTAAGTAAAACTTAATATTTGTTAAACAAAAAAAAAACAATGTCTCTATTATATTTGTGTTTCTATGCATGATGGAGAGGTCCACTGTTGATAACATAATTATATTTATTAAAGAAATTTGTGTTAATTTCGTTGTAGTGACTCATTAGGATGATGGAAATACTAAAAATGTTGTTATTTATTATGCAAGTTGGAAAGAGTAGCAAAGTTTTTTTTAAAGGTTAGTTCTAAAAAACAGAAAAACTATTATTTATAACAAATATATTTTGTAGAGTATTAATGTTTTTTAAAAACTTCATACGTTACAATAATAACTGCTCATTTCTTAATTTCTTTAAGATTAATTGCTTTCATACATTTAAGATTTTGAATTAGAATTAAATGTATTTATTATGGTTATTAATTCAAAACTTTTCTCTTATAAACTTCCATGTAGCATCTCTTCTTTTAACAGGTGTCTTCTAAAAAGTAAATATATTGTTACTTTTTGTAAACTGAATTTATTTTTTTATAATCGTATTTGAATTGCATAATTTAAAAAAAAAAAACTTTAAGATACAAAAGTTTTGGTTATTTCTTCATATTTAAAGTTAAAAATAAATATCAAATTAGATAACGCTAACATAATTTAAAGATATTAAGATAATAATAATTTTCTTTAGAAACACATTTTTCTAGATTTTCTTTCTTTTTTTCTTCATCATTTCAAGTGAAAAAAAACAAACCATATTATGATAAATATTAAACCAATAATATATTTTGCTGATTCAAATTCTTGCAGAATTGAAAAGATAAGGAGGAAAGGTGGGGAAGAGAGAACGACGAGGAGGAGAAGTCGGAACTCAGAGATTCTGTCGGTTTTTCTTTGAGAAGTCGTCAAAATTCTGTGGCCCATTAAGCATTTACAACTCATTACTAATTGGCTTAAACATAAGATAAAATGTTTAAAAAATAAAACAAATATTTAGAGGTGCCACGTGGCAGATAGATAGAGCTTCTTAGAGAGTGTAACCCTACTTTATTATATTAGATTGCAAGGCAATAATTAGCGAGAAAGACATGCCTTGAGGAGCACATTTAACACACAAAAAAAAAAGGTTATTGAAAGTGATCGACTCATCCGATCCACCTATCATAGAGTAATTAGAATTCTCAATTAAGATGTTGATCAGTTTTACAATATGATTAATGGGATTTCAAGTGTTACGTACTACTAGGCTATTGTTTTTATTTTTCTTCTACTTCTGTTTTATTTTCAATTTGAATTCGTAGAAACTAATCTTTAAATTTTTTTTTATTAATAAGCAAAACAATATGACTAACGCGAAGTATGAAAGTAACATAAACCGAAATGGTTATTTAAAAGAGTATTCTAATCATCAAACTATATATAAATTATATATATATATATATATATTTTTTTACATTTTAGATGACTTGATATCGATAAACAATTTGTTCTTGAGATAAAAATTACCCAAATTGGAGAAACATATTTAATATTTGAGTACGTGCCGTGAAGATACAAACTGTTTTCTTAAGTACACTTGGCTTTAGAATAAAACAGGAAATTTGTATCAATAATAATGTATGGTGTTTTTATATATGTGTTCAACGCAAAACAGATGGGATAAATACATCATCGCTTCATACATTTAGTTGATATAGTTCAATGTTGAAACAATTCGGCCTTAATTAAGATCTAGTTCAGTGTTGGAACAATTCGGTGAAAATTGAAAATTCGTGCATATCCTACTAGACATTAAATTGAAGAGGGACAATGAAAATGGACAAAGAGGTAGACAGATAGAGTCGAATGAATTGGACATTGTACGAATTGGGGTAATCATAGATGCATAGTCTTATGCTAAAAGACAATGACTTAGCCAAATTTTTGGACACCTTTGAACAAGTGTGGTTCCTACTCTTCTAGTGGTCCTTCCAGAAAAATTTAACTTCTATAGCCCTGTTCGTTTTGGTGTCTCTGCGACTCTTTCCAGCGATCGAAATTTAAACGTGGAAGTGGCCAAATAAATGATGATAAATAACAAAACTGTCGCTGCGACTATTTTTACGGAGATTGCCGGTGTGTTCATGTGTCGCCAGAAAAAGCGGCGACAGTTACAATGATCGCTGCGACTCTTTTTTATATAATAGTGACTCTTTTTAACAGAAGCAGTGATTAATGTTTGGGATTTAAACACCAGCGACGTTGATTTTTCAATCGCCGAAAGTGGTCGCAGCAACTATGTAAACGAACAGGCCCTATGTACACATAGTTTTTGCATGCATATGTATATCTTGTTCCATGTCTCTTTTTCTTTTGTAAAAGGGTTTTTTTGTTGTTCCATGTCTCTTACTATAATTTCGTTCTCAAATAGTCATACACTTCTAAAAGTTTAAACCTTATCTATATATACATATAGTTTAAGTACTTATAATTATCCTGCATTAAGGTCTTGATAACTTTGTAATAATATTACTAAGTATTATGGTTTTAAATAAAGCTAAACTCATATCATCGTTTCAAAAACTCAAATAATAGTATAATCATGTCAAACATGGTGTGTGTATTCTAATAAAGTATATTAATAACTCACATCACAAAGTTATCGTTTTTCATATCATCATTATACCATATTATCTCTTATCGTGCTATACAACTGTTTCTAACTATACTCGGTATTTCCTCTATCTCTTAAAATTATAATTAAGCATAACATGCATAAATCATAGGAGCAGTCCTCAATGATTAAATTCAAATGAGTTTTAGAAGAAATTAAGATAGACATTTAATTGGGTGTGAGAGGTGGAAATAGAGATAAGGTGTTCATTTTCTTGATTAGTCCAATATCAATTTGTATGGGACCTTCTTAATGACATCGACGTTGTCGTTGATCAGTTGATGTTAATTTTGCTTAGATGCTTTTCTTTCTGGTTGCGTTAGTTTTTTATTCTCCTTTTTAAAAAAAACAAAACATTTTTTATAACGAATTCAAGTTTTTTTTTTTCACATGAAATCCATGTGTTCTTTGCTAATAATAGGAAGAAAGTAGAATTGTTTACGAAAATTTTATACAATAATTATGTATTAATAACCCAATTATAAAATTTCCAACCCCCTAGCGATCTTGCGCCTAGCAGAGGATGAGGCAAAAGCATGAGTTTTGGTTCAAATAGAGGATATGCCAGTGGCATCGGTTACTCACATTGAGGCGGCTCCCCAGGGAAGTAGGGGTTTCGGTTTCCCTAGCTCTTTAGCGAACTATATTTGTTTTGTAGATGGTTCCTGGAAAGCAACAGACCAGTATGCAGGTCGAGGGTGGTTCTACACGACGCCTTGGGGTGACGCCTCTACTATGGGAGCTGCCAATCTCCGCCGTAGCCTGTCCCCTCTTCATGCCGAGATTGAAGCCCTTGTCTGGCCATGCGTTGTATGATTGGGGCGGATAACCAATCTGTTGTTTTCCTCACCGACTGCTCCGACTTAGTGAAGATGGTGTCTTCGCCTTTCAAGTGGCCAGTTTTTACATCTTATTTGGAGGACATCCAGGCGGATAAGGAGGAGTTTATTTATTTTTCCTTAGCCTATGTCCCGCGCTCTCAGAATGGTAAAGCGGATAATCTTGCGCGATGTGTTCGCACAGTTCTGCATTTAGTTACCTATGTTAACAATATACCTTCTTATTGGCTTGTTTGAACCAATCTTATTCCTTTGTTGTCAAAAAAAAAAAAAAAAAAAAAAACCCAATTATAAAACATAACTTGAAAATTTAACTTCAAAACCTAGTGATAATGGTTTGACTAACAGAATAATACTCAAAAACTCGTCAACACACTATCAAATTAAAATATATATAAATCTGATCGGTTACTGATTAGAAATAAATATCTAAAAATAAAATCTTTTAATTTAGTTTAACGAGTAAATTTTCTGCTCTTACTAGTATAAATTATAAAATGAAAAAATATTGTGTTAGGAAACATCCAAAAACTCATTAAGTGGAAAAATTGGAGAACTACGACACTTTGGTATCTTTAGAATAATCCGTATTAAAAGCCAAAATTGACTATATTTTATGAGATTGATGTTTTTAAATCTCCATGAGGAAGGATGAAATTTTTTTTTTTTTTTTTTTATATATCTTTCCCTACTTAATATCACCCTACTCTCTTTAGATCTTTTACACCTAAATTGTATGGAAACGAAAACATATATGCGGAACTAAAATTTAGAAACAGAAAACGATTTTTTATAAAAATTAGAAAATGAAAATGTTTTGTAAACGTATAATTAATATATATATATATACACAATAAAACACCTAACATAAAAACCATATTATAAAAAATACTTTAGATAACACAAATTCAAAACATAAATATTAAATAGTTGAATTAAAATAATAATAATATTATATTTATATGTGTCATGAATTTCTATATTTTCAAATTTTTGTTTATTAAGTTTCTAAACTAAAAAAAAAAGGTTTTCGTCATGTTTCTAAAACGAAAACGGAGTCTCGATCGTGTTTCAGATAGAGATTTTTAGGAACCGTGTTTTTGTGGTTTGTATACGTGATTTCACGAGTTTCTGTTCTCAAAACGTTTAAGAAACAGAAAAAGGATCTCAAAAAAAATGTTTTCATGCAAAATAGCATCCCACCGTGACACCAACCGAATTTGAGATCTTTCACACACAATTTTTTTTTTTTTTTAAAGAACCATTTTCTAGGCAATTTGATCTTGGTATGTAATCGCCCGGGAGACTATTTACCTACGAGGATTGAGGAGCTAAAGTTTGAGCTTCCCTCAGTATAATTTAAACTACGTTAGTATTTTATCAATTTCTATTAATTACTTAACTTCTTAATTACGGAGACGGTGGCGATACTCTACAAAACGATCCGAGTTAAACCGGCGATTCCACAAGATGACTTTTGAATGGGTCATCATGAGTCTCGACCGAGTCATGTTGAATTCGGGTTGAGTCATGGTGAGTCTGATAAATGTTTGGTTACACTGAAATCATGGGTTTTGGATAATTCGGATCTACTCGGATCTGAAGTCGTGGACAAGTGGTGTTGTTATCTTCCTTTCCTTTTGATGATAGTTGTCAAATCTATTTCAATCATTTGATTCCTAGGTGAGGATTGATATTCTCTTTGCCGGTGATGTGGTTTTCCTGGGACATCTCTCCTATTCTTCGGCAGTTATCCCCACACCGAAGTCCATGATTCGATGTGATGCAGTCTTGTTCTCGCAGATCTACAAATATAATTGGAGATGTTGGGATTTGGTGTTTTCACAACCGTTCTCGCATTTCACGGTGGTCAATCAAACCGCTGAGACCAATCGTTTCATCATTGTGGAAAAACCGGAGAATTTAAGACTTGTTTTTGCGGCAATACTCAGATTCTGGGGACAAGCAAGTTTGCTTTGGAGAAAACATCCATGGAAACCACTTTGGCAAAAGAGGCAACTCGGCGATGAAAATATGGTGACAATAAGCAACTACTTATGGAGGAGAATCGGAAAATGGTTTATTCAACAACAATGGAGTTTAAGCACAACCAAAATCAATGACATCTTTTTATGTATATAAGAGTTTCAATCAATTTTAATGTGTTGCGATGTAACAGATGGATCACTGCTTATAATTTTTAAATGCGTTATTGGTATTTCATCAACAATAAAAAGATGATTCCCAAACAATAATTCGTTACATACACTATTGGGTTGCATTATGCTCATTGTTAATCTTGTACTCTGATTCATATTAATAAAATGTTTTAGATGTTAAAAATAAAATAAAAGGTTTTGCTACTTTTACAAACCAAAAACACAAGTGTGGCCGGATTTCAAGAACGTTGGGCTGAATAGGGCCCATATTTATGTTAAAGGGCCATTATATGCACGTTCTTCTACTAGTCATCTCTAACCAGGTTCAATCAAAACTGAAACCAAAATTGCTTTGGTTATTGGTCGGTTCTGTAAATGGTTAAACGAATTTGCCTCGGTTTACTGAAAAATCATCCCTAAATCACTTCTTCCCTTCTTTCCTCAACTCAATCGATCATCATCACCTCTAATCTCATCGATTCTGTGGGAACCTGAATGCGTTTTTGTTATTGCTTCATCTTATCAACTCAGTTTTACTCTGGTTCAAGTAAAGGTTCCACCTTTTTTTTTTTTTTTCTTTTCTTCTCGTCTTGAAACAACTCCAATTTCAAAAATATCTCATTTCATAATGGCCACTATCTCGTAAATTTCAGTTCTTTACTACTCAGATTGTGTTGCTGTAAGTGACAGTAATGGCGCTCTGTAACTTCAATCCAACTCGTGGAGGGTTCCCATTGCAAGGGTTATCAGTGAGTTCCTCTGTTTTCTCCTTCAATGGTAAATTCAGATTGTGACTATTTAGTTCTATCAGTTGTGAATCTTTCCAAAATTGCAGAACTCTCGAGAATTTGGATGTTTTTCATTGCTTGAATTTTCAAGTTGTGGAACTTACTCCACACTGAAGACCAAAAGGTTTGGTTTTTGCATCAGGGCAAAGGTAAATTTTCTTTTTTTGAAGTTGTTACTTTCTGTTTGCGGGCTATGTTTGTTATTTAGCTTTGGTTGCTTATAAATATAGTACCTGTGAATGAACCACAACATTTCATAATGGTGGAATTGTTTTTCAAGTTCTTAGAGAAGCAAGCTGGGAAATTGGACAGAGGTTATGGAGCTACTGTGGAGAGGTTTGTTTGTTGCATATCTTTTCTTGAGTTATCTTTGACATTGTTTGTTCTAAACTTCCGAGTGATTCATCAGTAAGTATTTGTGTTGATATTGTAGGAGAGAAGTGAAGAAGGTGGGGAAAAATGAGCATCATTTGTGGAAGAAGAATGACTCTGCTGGGTCTGGACAGAAAGCACTAAATCTTGTCCGAATGGTTAGTGAGAAAAAATCGTGCTAAAACGTATATCAAAAGTAGTCTATGTTGATTAGTAAGTAGTGACTCTCAACTTGCAGCTCTCCGGACTCCCAAATGAAAAAGAGGCTGTTTATGGAGCTTTGAACAAATGGGTAGCTTGGGAGGTTGAATTTCCCATTATTGCTGCAGCTAAGGCTTTGCAAATCTTAAGGAAGAGAAGCCAATGGCATCGTGTGATTCAAGTACGACTTACTTATGTCGAGTGTCAATTTTTGCTAAATATGGTGTCATCATGATGAGTTGATTGGGTTTAGTGACCAAAATCAGGTGGCTAAGTGGATGTTAAGCAAAGGGCAAGGTGCGACAATGGGAACATATGATACCCTCTTATTGGCATTTGATATGGACGAAAGAGCTGATGAGGCAGAATCGTTATGGAACATGATTCTGCATACGCATACACGATCCATCCCAAGACGCTTGTTCGCTAGGATGATTGGTTTGTATTCTCACCATGACCTTCACGATAAGGTTATCGAGGTAAAACAAGGTTCTTTCTTTCCTCGAGAATTGATCTCCGCAAGAAGTATGACTTGGGTTTAACATACATTTGCTTTGTTTTTTCTCTTTTAGGTATTTGCAGATATGGAGGAGCTGAAGGTGAGGCCTGACGAAGATACAGCGAGAAGAGTGGCACGAGCCTTCAGGGAACTCGGCCAAGAAGAAAATCGAAAACTTATTCTTAGGAGGTACCTCTCTGAATTCAAATACATCTACTTCAATGGTGAAAGGGTTAGAGTCAAAAGATACTCATCTGAAGAAGGTTGATTTCATTCTCATGCACACACATGTATATGTAGAAAGTTACCCCCAAGTTTTTACTCTTGATTGTAATGTTTAAACTGTGAATTCATCAAGAAGATGGTAAAAAGAATCTCCCATTAAATAATCGTTATCTTATTTTCTTGATAGAACAAACCGACACTCATGCTTTATAGTGTTCATAATTCCTTGCATGTGGTTGGTGATGTACTGATGTAGATATGATCATTTTTTCTGTCTCTTCAATTTTTTTGTAATGTTTCTTTATTTTGATAAAGAATCCAGCATGGCTGCTTTAACTTATTTGCTCTGTCAGAGAACCCCACCAGATCATGCTTCGAATTTATGAGTCACTGACTTCAAACCTCAAAGTCACATTTTATAACAACAATTATTTATAAGTTTTTTTATTGGTCCACTCTTCTCTCATTACTTACCAACCTTAATTTAAATTCGTCTTATTTATGCTTTCGGTGGCTATTTAGTATACAAGGTCGAATCTTTGTGGGTAAATGCTTCACAATTTGTTCCCAAAGTTATTATTTTCTTACATTATCATTAAAGAAGAAGAAGCATGAACAAAGACACAGAATTTATGAACTTCAACTACCACACTATGTCAATCATGATGATCATCATCATGACATAGTGTCTCTTCCTATTCCCATTTAATGTTTCTTTTATCTACCTCCATTAATACAAACATCCATACCTCAACATCATTCTAAACCCTCGATTCGAACCCAACCAGAACCAATCTGAGCTGTTCGATTGCTTCCCAGGACACATGATCACGATTATGCAAGTGGCCCCTAACATTTCTTGATTTGTTTACAATTTGACATCTTTTACAAAACCGAACTATTGTCTCATCCCTTGGCACAGTAGTAAAATAAGCTAAAATAAGCTAAAATGGTAACTTCAGTCGTTGTCTACACCCCAATCTTTGTTTTTGAATCTCAAACTCTAATCTTTCAAATGTCCAATCATCGATGTGATTATTTCGAACATATGGTTCCCTCTAAAGACAAAGTTCTTGGCTTTTTCTGGCAACTATAATAACAGAATGATCAGATTACATACAAGTTGTTCCCAATACCATAACTCTCTTTCACTCGTTACTACACATAAACATTATCACCGCGTGACATTTAATGCTTCTTCAACTGTCTAAAGATCAAAATTCTTTTTTGGTTCTTTGGTCCATTTCCTCCATATTCTTCTGACTTTTATTATATACATCCATTAACATTCTTCACGTTCTCAAACCAATCTCTCTCTCTCTCTCTCTCTCTTCTTCTTCACGTTCTCTCTCTTATCGGATAAGGAGGTTTTCAGAGAGAGATGGCTAGAGGTTGTGTAATGCTGATAAAGGTAATTATGATAATGGCTATGGCTATGGCTATGAACATAGCTATGTGTGATCCAATAGCACCGTGTTACTTCATATTCGGTGATTCTTTGGTTGATAGTGGAAACAACAATCGGCTTACCTCTTTAGCAAGAGCTGATTACTTCCCTTACGGTATAGACTTCCAGTTCGGTCCAACCGGGCGATTCTCCAACGGCAAAACCACCGTCGATGTCATCAGTAATCTTATAAACAACACCCTTCTTTTGTTATGTTTATGTTCTTCGGTCAGAAACATGTAACTGAAAAAAACAGAACAACTAAAGTTTTCTCTGTTTTCCTTTGCCGGGAAATATAAATAGCCGAGCTTCTTGGTTTCGATGACTATATTACACCGTATTCCCAAGCAAGTGGAGATGACATTCTGAGAGGAGTAAACTACGCTTCTGCAGCTGCCGGAATCCGAGAAGAAACTGGTCGTCAGTTGGTAAATACTCAATTTTAGTTTGATGACATATCCTTTACTCTTGAGTTTATTTAAATCTGTTTATACATTTTTGGTTCAGGGAGCTAGAATAACATTTGCAGGACAAGTAACTAATCATGTAAACACAGTGTCACAAGTGGTGAACATACTCGGAGACGAGAATGAAGCTGCTAGTTACCTAAGTAAATGCATCTACTCGATCGGATTAGGAAGTAACGACTATCTCAATAACTATTTTATGCCTGTTTATTACTCAACCGGGAACCAGTACTCCCCTGATTCCTTTGCCAACGACCTCATCAACCGATACACCCAGCAACTCCGGGTTCGTTCATTTAGTTGCTATATTCCTCTGTTTTCTCTGTTTCTTAATCCTTTGAATGATACAGAGCGTTTGATATGGATCTATCATCTATGGTTCTTTGGTATGGAGTAGATATTGTATAACAACGGAGCGAGGAAGTTTGCGCTGATTGGTATCGGAGCAATAGGATGCAGCCCAAATGAGCTGGCTCAGAACAGTAGAGACGGAACAACTTGTGACGAAAGGATCAATTCCGCAAACAGAATCTTTAACAGCAAGCTCGTGTCTCTGGTCGACCATTTCAACCAAAACACACCAGACGCAAAGTTCACGTACATTAATGCTTATGGTATCTTCCAAGAAATGGTAGCCAATCCTGCTCGCTATGGTAAAAGAGTCACTTCTTAAACACAACTCGACCAAAAATGTAAAACCTGAAAGTTTTATCAATAGTTTCATCTGACGAGTTCTTGATAATGGGTTCAGGTTTTAGGGTGACAAACGCGGGATGTTGTGGAGTTGGGAGGAACAATGGACAGATAACTTGTCTTCCAGGTCAAGCTCCATGTCTGAACAGAGACGAGTTTGTGTTCTGGGACGCGTTTCATCCAGGAGAAGCAGCGAATATTGTCATCGGTGGTCGATCTTTTCAGAGAGAATCTGCTTCTGATGCTCATCCTTATGATATCCAGCAGCTTGCTATGCTCTAGCCTCTAGTACATGAAATTCCCTCCACACAAACACACACACCCAGAGAAGGAAGATTTAATCTTTTTAACTTGTTGCAGAAGAAATGTTATGTTTTTTTGTGGAGTTAATATATCATATCATTCTATATAATGACATGAAGTTGCTGTTTTTTTCTATAGATGATAAAAAAAAAACTCTTTTGGATCTCTGATTCTCTACTTACAATGTATTAAATCTTTAAAACGTGCAATCAAAGAAGATGCTAAAGTTGAAGTATATGGAGAATTTTGGATAAGAGGAAGCTTGGAAGTGCAGGAAATGGTTTAGTATTTGGTTAATAACTGTTTCTTACCTAGAAAGTATTAGAATATAAGAATATTCTGTAAACAACTTACCTATAGTACATATTTTGTTATGAGTATCCCATCTATATAGGGAGCCCGTTGTAACCTCTTAGGCTATATAAAGCCATGTATATCAATGAATCACTCAGGGGAGTTTTATCCAACTTTCATGGTATCAGAGCCATCATCGCTCTTGATATTTCTTCTTCCGCTTCTTTCTTCTGTCGTGTTTCTTTTTCTCTCTTTTACCTGTTCTGTTCTCTTTTGTTTCAATGGCCGTTCCCCCAGCCAATTTAGAGAGAGCTTTTGGTGTCACTAACATCAAATCTCACATACCTCTCATACTTGATCTTGACGATTACAATTACGATGCCTGGCGTGAGTTGTTTCTCACACACTGTCTCACGTTTGATGTCCTTGGGCACATCGATGGCACTCTCCTTCCTGATAACGCCAACGACACTGCCTGGTACAAACGTGATGGCTTAGTGAAGCTATGGATCTATGGCACACTTGCCCCAGATCTCTTTCGATCTTCTTTTGAAACCGGTGGCACTTCACGTGACGTCTGGCGACGCGTGGAGAATCAATTTCGCAATAACAAAGAGGCTCGGGCAATTCAACTTGACGCGGAGCTTCGAAGTCAAGAAATAGGAGATCGCACAATTCAGGAGTACTGCCAGAAAATCAAATCACTCGCCAACTTGCTAACCAATGTCGATGCCCCAGTCAACGAAAGAACTTTGGTGACATATTTGCTTAACGGTCTAAATGAAAAATTTGATAACATTATTAATGTAATCAAACATAAAGAACCATTTCCGACATTTGAAGTGGCCAAATCGATGCTGGAGCTGGAAGAAACTCGTCTCAAGAAGTCAACAAAGCCAAGCTCTACACATTCCGATCACTCATCCTCCAATACAGCTCTCACGGTTGCCGTTACACCATCAGACCCTCGTCCACAACAGCAGCACAATCAGAAACAACATTTCAACTATAACACTCGTGGAGGTCGCCGCAACAACAATCGAACTAGAGGAGGAGGTCGTGGCTATAATCACTCCAGACCTAATTTTCCAAATTGGGCCTCTCCTCCCTTCTGGCAAGGCCCGTTTCCGTCTTGGCCTAGTTACATCAGTCCATGGCAACAACAGCAATCTCGGCCCACATTTGCGATGTCTCAACCGATGAGTTACCATCAATCTCCGACTTACCAGCAAGCTTCGACACACAACCAAGCTCCGACACACCACCAAGCTCATCTGATGGAGCTTCCGCCGGCAAGCCCTATAACAGAATCTCTGACTGATCCCAATGCGTATCCATGGATAATGGACTCGGGGTCAACGGCTCATCTAAGCTCAACTGCAGGTATCCTCCACTCTAAGCTTAATCATAGTATCAATAAATCAGTCATAGTTGGTAATGGTTCCAAGATTCCAGTAACTTGTGTTGGATCCTCCTCCATAAAAAGCCTTTCTCGTCCTCTTAACCTTCCAAATGTTCTTGTAACACCACAAATTGTCAAAAATTTGATCTCTGTTAAATTTACAACGGACAATTGGTGTACCGTCGAATTTGATCCGTTTGGTTTTTCTGTGAAGGACCTTCCAACACGGACAATTCTGCTCCGATGTGATAGTTTGGGTGATCTTTACACTCTTCCTGCTTCCCTCAATAAAAACCAGCCCACCTCGACAGCTCTCCTTGCATCCACTCCTGCTCTTTGGCACAAGCGTTTAGCTCATACACATGATGCTAATCTCAACTCTGTTTTTCAAAAATCTTTGGGTATCTGTAATAATAACAAGCTTTCTAAGTCTTGTGAACCATGCTATTTGGGGAAACAAATAAAACTTCGTTTGAAACTTCTCATTCTACCGTTTCTAAGGCTTTTGAAATTGTTCACTCGATGTTTGGACCTCACCGGTTCCAAGCATCAGCGGCATAAAGTACTATGTGTTATTTCTTGATGCCTATTCTCATTACCTTTGGGTTTACCCACTTGACGCAAAAGTGATGTCTTCTCTAAATTCATTCACTTCATAATATGATACAAACCCAGTTCAAAACAACTATACAAGCTTTTCAGTGTGACAATGGAGGAGAGTACAACAATCATCAATTTCATGAATTCTTTAATAAGAATGGGATCATGGTTCGCTTCTCTTGTACCTCCCAACAGAATGGGAAATCTGAACGAATGATAAGAACTGTCAACAATGCCATTAGAGCTCTGCTTTTTCAGGCTCGTCTTCCACCTTCTTATTGGGTTGAGGCATTAAACGTTGCTGTTCATATCTTGAACATACTTCCATCAACAGCAATCCAAAACAAAATCCCATTCACTCTCCTTTTCGACAAGAACCCTTCTTACAATCACCTAAGAGTTTTCGGATGCCTATGTTTCCCTAACTTGAACCATTCAAACCTTTCAAAACTCTCACCACGATCTACACCTTGCTTGTTTCTAGGATATCCTATACAACATAAAGGTTATCGTTGCTTGGACTTAAAGACCAACAAAATCATCATCTCTAGACATGTCAATTTTGTTGAAGACAAGTTCCCAGCCGCTGATCCAACTCTAACATATCAATCAAAATACACTTTCCTTGATGTCGTTGATGAACCTTCCCCCGTTTTCAAACACATCCTTCAAACACCAAACACTCACCAAACCGTCTCTGTCGCACCAGAACCAACTCCACCGCAAGTACCCACTACATCAAATGTGCCTTCAGTTCCTAGTCACACCATGACCACTCGTTCAAAAGCGGGTATTACCAAACCAAAGAAAGTCCTTTCCCTTATTACCACAAACAAGTCTCCCCTACCAAAAGGTCATAACCAAGCTCTATTGGATCCTAATTGGAATCCAGCTATGACTGATGAACATGGTGCAATGATTCAAACTAAGAGTTGGAATTTGGTGCCTCCACCACCAAAGGTCAACATTGTGAAATCTATGTGGCTTTTCAGGCACAAGTACGATGCAGATGGGGTTCTTACGAGACATAAAGCAAGGCTCGTTGCTAATGGCAAGTCACAAGAACCAGGGGTGGATTTCACAGAGACGTTCAGTCCGGTTGTAAAACCGGCAACCATAAGGGCTGTCCTTGATGTTGCTGTCTCTTTAAACTGGCCAATGCATCAGCTCGATGTCAAGAATGCATTCCTCCAAGGAGATTTAAAAGAGACTGTATATATGCGACAGCCACCAGGATTTGTAAGCAAAGAGTTCCCACATCATGTTTGCAAACTCAACAAAGCCATTTACGGCTTGAAACAGGCCCCTCGGGCATGGAATTCACGCTTCACAAAGTTTTTGACACAGATAGGGTTTGTCATGAGCAAAGCAGACAACTCACTGTTTGTGTTTAGAAAGGGTTCTCGCATGGCTTATCTTTTGCTATACGTTGATGACATCATGTTGACTGCTTCTTCCATTGAACTCTTGCAACAGATCATCGCGAAACTCAAAAGTGAGTTCCCAATGTCGGATGAAGGACAGCTCCGTCACTTCTTAGGCATCAAAGTTGATTACAACAAGCAAGGCCTTTTCTTAAGTCAGCAAACTTATACTCTTGATGTTATCAAGCGAGCCGGGATGGAAAATTGCAAACCCTGCACAACACCAGTTGATCTCCAATCCAAGCTTTCGGCAACAGAGGGTGATCCGGTTCCAGATCCCAAGACTTACAGAAGTCTAGCTGGGGCTCTGCAATACCTCACCTTCACACGTCCCGACATCGCTTATGGAGTTCACCAAATATGTCTTTACATGCACGACCCACGACTACCGCATATGACTGCTCTTAAACGGATCATTCGTTACTTACAAGGCACAACAACGCTCGGACTGCAACTCGTTCGTGGAAACGTATCAACACTGACCGCATACACTGATGCAGACTGGGCGGGTTGTCCGGATACACGACGATCGACGTCTGGCTATTGTGTGTTTCTTGGTTCGAATATAGTGTCTTGGTCAGCAAAACGACAACAAACGGTCTCGCGTTCAAGTTCAGAAGCAGAGTATAAAGGTGTTGCCAACGTTGTCGCGGAACTCACCTGGCTGCGCAACTTAATGCGAGAACTTCATCTCCCAATCCAGAAAGCTTCTCTTGTTTACTGTGATAACATTGGATCAGTCTACTTAGCGAACAATCCAGTCCAACATCAGCGAACCAAGCATATAGAACTGGATATACACTTTGTACGAGAGAAAATTGCTATTGGAGAAGTAAAAGTGATTCATGTTCCATGCTCCCTACAATATGCAGATATCTTTACAAAAGGACTACCCACTTGCCTCTTCAATGAGTTTAGAACCAGCTTAACCATCCGAAGACCCGATGCTTCAGCTGCGGGAGGGTATTAGAATATAAGAATATTCTGTAAACAACTTACCTATAGTACATATTTTGTTATGAGTATCCCATCTATATAGGGAGCCCGTTGTAACCTCTTAGGCTATATAAAGCCATGTATATCAATGAATCACTCAGGGGAGTTTTATCCAACTTTCAGAAAGAACCAAAATGTAACTTTTCCCTTGCAAAAATTTTGTTGGACCGGGCCTGTACCATACCACACTTAAGGGGAAGAGGATGGAGCTCAGCCCAATTTCTATAGATGATCAGAGAATCCTAATGGAACTGATTATAAAATGTAATTATTTTCAAATTGAGATGCTTTATTATAAGCAAATCATTCATAGGGCATGGAATTGGTAATTAAGTACATCAGTTGAAGTAAGTAATAATACGCTTATACGCATATATAGATGTCTTTAAACAAAATAAGCACATTAATGACATTGTCTTTAAAATATTAATATTTCACATCAACATAAGCAATTCAAATAAGTGTAGAATTCATCAATACAAACATTCATGAAATATATATATGATAACATGCATTAGCTATTATATTGCTCAACCCAGTTCTGGTTTTTATTATTCACTCCCCATTTCTTTCAGCCAATATTACCTGCAAAAAAAAACAAAAGAAGTAGTACAATTCAAACTTATGTAGAAACTAGAAAGTGTATACAAAATGGACAAAAATGAAGAGCAAGATTTTTTGTTATCTTACACTAACTGAAGAGCGGTTTGGTCTTGGCGACCAGCAGATGAGTAATGGTGATTATTAGGTTGCAATGCCGCGACTTGGAAATAATTCCGTGAGTCAAACGGTTGAGGTTGCGTTTGAGGCGGTGGCATAAGCTGCTCGTAGTTAGATCCTCCTGGCATCAGACTTATGCTCGGATGGTTCCTCTCATTCTCAGCTATCTATATACACAATACAAAAAAAGCATATCATAAAATACTTGTTTGATTAGTAGTACTTTCGTCAATTTATATTATAATTGGTAAAACAAATCAATGGGGAGAAATAAAAGATTTAATGTAAACTTTTTACCTTTGCACGAAGAAGCTGGTTATCGTTATGCAAATCACTTTCCTGTACAAACTAGTGCAAATGAGTAAAATAAACATTAACCATATATAGCATTTGAATTATATATTTTTATTTCTTACTCTCTTCTGCATGTAGTCGATTTCCGAGAATAAGAGCTCATTCTGTAAATTAAATTAACAAAAGATTAAAAAAAAGTTTATAAATATAGCAACAATTAATGTATATAGAAATAGATAGTTTTCATAGGACTTAATTTGATATTGAAGCATTTTATAAAAAAAATATATAAATACCTTCTTGGATCGGATTCGGGTAATACTTCTCTCTAACCTGCCTTCCAAATTCCTGAGCTCTTTGGGAGACATTGAACCTATCGTCTCACCCATCAATTGCCTAATTGAATTATCAAAATCTATTAATATATCAATAATTTAAATAACGAATATTTAATCAAAATATTTCAAGTCATTAGGATAATATTTAACCTGTTGGAGTTTTGTATGCTGATAATTTGTTGACGCAATTTGGCCGATTCTTGTTGATAATACTTCAAAAAAGTATGAGCAAATGTTGTCATATTAGTATACCCACACATCACATATATTAACAGCATCCGTGTAGTAGAATTAAGTTACCTGTGCATTAATTTCCGCCACCGATCCGGTGTTAGAATTATCCGATATTGCCTTCTTGTACCTCTCTATTGTCCCTTTTACACTGCAAGATTTTTAACAAAGGAACTAATAGGTAAATTAGAAGTACTAATTACCAGTAAAACTTTACTTAAATATACATTCTGAAAAAAAAACAACAAATATATAATTATAATAGTCAAATCCGACCACTTGCACAGTTAAGTAATTCTAATACGAAACCTTAAAAGCAAACATCGTTTCTTTTGAGTCAGAAAAAATGCAACTTAATGTGACACATGATGTGAAGATAAATACAGTAAAAGAAAACAATTAAAACTGTTAATAAAATATACCTAAAAAGTTGTAAAACAAATAAAGAAACATTTTATGAAATATAATAGGAACCCTAAATAAATAAATATATATTCCTATCTGAAACCTTAAATCCATCGAGCTAGTGATTGGCTGCAACTGGCCATGCTGGCAAAATTAGAGTGACATGATTGGTCTGAACATGTCTAGGGCTTTAGACATGTGACATGTGTTAAAAACCCCCATTAAGACTTTGGTAAACCCAACATACATTTGATAGTCTTCAAAATTTTAACCACTGGATTAATTTAAACGTGATGGATGTAACTATAATGACTTGTCTCAGTAACATCACAACGTTCCATACTTTCCTTATTTGGCATATAATTCAAATCACTATTCTAACCATTTCTTCTTTCTTTTCCTGAGTTTTCTGCATATAGATGTACTTGTACATACATACATATATATAGACACACAAATACGTATTACGATGACATGTTACAGACTTTGATGTCTCAACTCTCGAACCTTCGATGGAGAGAAATCACGACCGTCCATTATGAGATCGTAGAAGGCAAAACAAACTCTTAATCTATTGGATCCGTACCAAAAATCTCACTTTCTTCTCTCTGCCCATAATGAGAGAGAAAATGAGAAAAAATCCCTAACATTATTCTCTCTCTAGAAGAAGAAAAAAAAGGTGATAATTTAAAAGAAAGAGAAATTGCATAGATCTATCTACGCCAAAGATGTTGAAGCAATTCCAATGCTCTACTTATATACCAAATCTATATTTACTCAGTGATTACTTTTTTAGAAATATGAAAATTTAGTATCCTTATTATTATTTGTCTCTATGTGTATATACACCACATAATATGAACATTTGGGTATTGACCAAATGTGAAATCTAATATTAAATGGTCAAAAGTAGTAATATGATGACATTTTTTTTTTGAATTTATAAAATAGGTTCTCAAATTAATTCATTATGACATAAACCTTTCTTGTCAGAAGTTCAAGAAACTGAAACTAACAAAACTTTATTAAAAAATGATAAATATAAGTGAAAATAAAAATAAAGGAGATAATATCTGAGTGATGACGTGATCAAAGATTCTGTAACAAAGACAACAAATCTTACATACACCAAAAACCTAAAGCTCGATCCCATTCCTAACCTCTAAAAAAATTCAAAAAAAAAAAAAAAAAACAAATAAGAAACGAAATTCTGATTTTCTTTGATTGAAGTACCCAGTGGATATTTAAAACAAAAGAAATAAATTATGTAAAATGCAAAATTAAAGTTGATTGGGTGATTTGAAGTCATTGTTAGCTTTTTCTTGTTTTGGACATGAGAATTATATATTTCAGGACATGAGTTGACCACTGTAAGCGATTAAGAGAAATAAGAAAGATAAATCAAAGCACCATTTAATTTGGACATGTTTTATGTTTCTAATGGAGAGAAGAAGAAAGAAATCACGTGGGTCTCTAAATAATAAATACTGGAAATTGCGTGTGCAAATTAGAGATTACTAGTTTGAGTAATGTAATTCAAATTAAGTTTGGTTGTTTTTAAGAGTAATTTTAAGGTAAATGAAGGACCCTCCCACGAGCTAATTATTTTCTTAATTACCATTTGAATTTGTTTTCAGAAAATTCCAATTGAGTTCCAAATCTTTATTGGTTGAAAGATGAAAACCTACTTTGAATGTTTCAAAGATTAGTAAATGAGCTATAACCACTTCTAACTAATCATGTACCTCATATATGTATTTCCAAAACTACAAAATAAGTCTAAATTCTTACATTCACAAGAAAAAGAAAGACAAAACAAAAGAAAAAAAAAACCTCATAATCATATTGTCCTAGCTACATGTACGTTCCATTATTTCTATCACTCACAAGTTAAAATTTCCTGAAAATCCAAAAATCTAGTTTCACCTTATTCACTCTCACTTACCATCACATGTGTTGTATCAAACTTATATCAAATATAGATATGATATGATAATTCATGAGAGAGAAAGTGAGAGAGATAAGAATGGAAAGTGAGAGAAAGAGGAGAAGAAAAAGAGAGACACAGACATTAACAACAATGGAGGATAGGAGGAAAGATGATCACAAAACAGAAGATATGACCTCATAGTCCTTACTCTCTCTACCAATTTGTTTTTCCCCAAAACTTACTTTTATAGTCATAAAAATCAAGATTTTACCTATTACAACACCAGATCTATAAATATATCTAAATCTTCAAGTACTTGTTAGTAGGGAAAATAGAAAGTTATAATATTATATTTATATTTATATAACAGAAATGAGTGAAGAAAGAAAACCCAACAAAGTGAATCTTAGTTCTTACAAAACTGAATCTAAAACTCCAACATTAGAAAGAAAAAAACCTGATTGTTTCTTATTTCTTTTCATTTATTATGTAACTCTCACTCAGATCTCCTTTTAACTTTGTACCATTCTCCTCACTTCATATATAACAAGAAATCATAGATCTAGAAAATTGTTACAAATTCATAACTATTAAAAACCTCCCAAGTAACTAAAAAAAACATATATATACAAACAAAGATTCCAACAAATATTAGTGTGTTTATATATGTGTGGAATATATATCAAGGAAAAAAGCGAAAAATAATTCTAACCAGAAGAGGATTTAAAATCATATATAGGAGAAGAATAGAATCAAATCTAGCAGAGAATTAAGATCCAAAAACCCTAGTAAAGATTAACATATACAAAGAAATTAAACCCTAATTAATTAAATCAGACTATAAAAAAATAACTAATAATAATATATTAATTAAGAACAGAGCACAAAGAATAAGAAGAAACCTGTTGTTTGAGTACTCATAGAGACGACCACGGCTAGAGAAGACGATGAGTGCGACTTCAGCATCACAAAGAACAGAGAGCTCGTAAGCTTTCTTGAGCAAACCATTCCTACGTTTGCAAAAAGTGACTTGACGATTCGTTGTGTTCTCGATCCGTTTGATTTCGATCTTCCCTCTCCCAGACTTCCTCAAGGGAGAGGAGTCTTCTCCTAACTCTGGTTGGTACGCCGTGATTGCTACTCCAAAAGCCAAAAAGAAAAAAAAAATTAGGGCAAAATTGATTAATCTACAGTTACAAGACTCCAAAAAAGACCCATCAAATGATTTTCTTGAAAAGACTTAAAGATTCTTCATGTTTTCTTAATCTCTTTTGAATTTATTATGGTTTGAGATTAACATAAACTGTACAGATTTAATTCTAACTTTGCCGACACACATAACTGAAAAAAAAGAACTACAAAGTCGACAAACTTGTCTTGATCTTACATTCATATTCTCCTAACAAGAGTTAATCATGGATTCTGTTGCTGTTTTTTTTTCTTTCTTTTTTTTTTGGGCAAAGAAAGTATATATGGTAAAACAAATTAAACTATAAGACCAAATCTTTTGGAATTCTAAAGAAAATATAAATCTAAAAAAAGTTATAAAGAACTAATAAAGAAGATCAGAGAAATTTTAAATCTTGTTTCTCTCTAAATAACATAAAAAGAATCAAATTAAAATAGAAAAGAAAAGGAAACTAAAAGAAGAACATAGATTTGGTTTATAGGACTAAAAGAAGTGAAGCAAAGTAATATGATGAAGAAGATAATGTTTGAAAGGATTGGGGAACAACAAAAAATCAGACTGACCTGTTGGGGGGAGAAGAACAAAGAGGAAAGTTTTATTTTTCTTGGGAAAATGATTTTCTGGAAAGTATGAGATTTGGAGAAGTTGCAGAAAATGGAAGGTAAGGTTGTGCTGGTGAAGAGATGGGTATATACATTTATAAAGGAATAATATATTTTGTTTTTATTTTTTTTTTTAACTTAATTTTCACAAAAATACATATTTATCACCATTTTCTTTCCCACTTTTTACATCCATATAGTGTCATGTCAATTTGTGTTGTTTACTTGTTTTCTTACTCACTAAAGCATTGTTTTATCAATCAAATCTATTAGATAAGTATGTGTTTCTTTCATCTTTACTAGATAGAATGATATATATACGTGTATTTTTCTAAAAAGTAATTCTATATATATACATATATATATATATATACTGATTTTGGAATTAACACATGTTATATTGTTCTGAGGTGAAAGTTGATTTAATTTGAGTATTGGCAAAAGGTTTGTACTTGGTTGATATGAGTATAATTAACTAAACTGTTTTGTTTTTTTTTTTTCAGTACATTTAGACATATGTTAGGTTTGACATAGAGTAATCTAAAGGTTCACAAAGGATGAGTATAGCAGCTTTTTTTAAATCACATGAAAAATATAGTTAATAAATAGAAGGTTAATTACCATAAATAAACCCACCATACATCCAGACTTTTTCGTAAATACAATACTTATTAAGGACATCCCCCAAATTGAGAAACTGTAGAAATGAATATATATTTTTAGAAATGGAGAAAATGTATATATGAAGAAGAGTTTTATTGGTGGGTAGTTCTTGTGTGGTCTTTCACAAAAGTCTAAATGAAAAGAGGGTTCAAGTTGGGCAATCACTCATGAGATGCAGACTCTACTTACCATTACTTGTCTTTCCTTTTCATGTGAAAGTTTTTGAAGGCACTAAAATCTTTAGGTAAAAATCTCAGTACTTTTTTTTTTTTTGTTACAACAAATATCGGTCTTCTTCTTTGTTTTTAGTTTTTACTAAATCTTGATCTTTTTAAAGAGGAAAATAATTCAGCTCTATTCCTTTTTCTTTTGTGAATTGTTTTGAAATTTTAAGTGACATTTTTGCAGGGAATTTTGTTTCACTAATTACGGAAGTCATATATATTTATTTATAAACAAATGTTACTGTAAATTTGATATACTTTATGTTATTTTGCGAGAATGTATATTAGCAAATGGATTTTGATTACAACAGAAGATTAAAATTTCCGAATTTTGATGAGAGTATTGTAATTACATTGGCTGAAATTTATTTTTAGATATAGGAACTGATAGTGTTTAAATAGTAACATATAAAAGCAAAATGTACAGTTATATTTATGGGTAAACTAATCATAAGCAAGAGATATTTATCTCTTTTTTTAATGTGAAAAAATAGAACTAACGATGTAAAAGGAGAAAATTACTCAGATAGTGAAGAAAATTAGCATGCTATTTCTGTGTTAGCTAGTGAGAGATTTGAAGTTGATGATGTTTACTAGTTGTGATATTGACATATAAAATAAAAATGAAAAGATAAATTTAAAAAAGATAAATAGGGTTTTAGGGTTTATAGGGGAAATAGGGAGATGAACCGTACTTTAATGGGGCTGGACAAGACGTAGGGCTTAATTTGGAAAGTTATCTAAGTGTAATGCTTCTGACTCAATTAGGAGGTAACCAGACTTTTCTCTCATCTCCAACTACTTTTTAATCTCTCTCTCTTTTACGTTTTCCTTTTTGACTTTTGTTACCGTCTTCTCTTCTAAATCACATATCTTTATATTTTGCTTTGTGGAACCTATATGATTTATACATAGGCGGGTAACATTTTATACGTAGACAATTAAATTGTGTCAAAATAATTTCCCTAAATGGATGAATAATATTGGTTTTTGTCTCGCCAAAGAAAATATAGTTTAATTTATGTGGAAGAAAAAATTGTGTATATATATATATATATATATAAAGTTTTTGTTTAATTATTCATTTCCAATATATGTTGAATAATTGAGGGGCACAATGTATAAATGGAGTAAGGTTATGACAAGAGAAGAGGGATAGTAGCATGTGATGTGTAGTCTTTGATCTCCATCTTTATGAACCCATTTAGGGTAATTGGATAGAGATAAGAGATCCTATACATACATACAATCCATATTTAAATTTATGTGCCTTTAACTATATACACCCACTTGCAATGTGCTTTATTTTTTATTTTATTTTTCTACTTTTATTTTCTTACAATTAGAAAAAAAAACTATTCAGCTTAAAACTAGCTAGGATTTACACTATCTCAACTTATCTACGTAATGTAAATATATTGATTAGTATATTTTACAAATTAGTACATAATTAGATTCCCTAACGTCATATGTATGCTGTACTTATGTAGAGAATTTGATTAGGTCATTTATAAAAGAAACAACTCAATTGCTTTGGGTCAAGCTTTCATGGTCGAAGTGGGTTTCTAAAAACCATAAAATCTTCTCGTATCTTCCATGATGGACCACAATCGAAGGTTGCTTTCTACTATATTTTTGATCACTTTCTAGCTGCTAGCTGAATTATTTACCCGGCTAGTAATTAATGATTAACGGTTCAATTGGTGTTTTACTCAACTAAACGTATAAAAATACGGTAAAGGCAGGAATCTGGAAGACAATAATATAAATACTTAGATGTGTAACTGACCCACATGATTTTTAATATGAAAAAGCTTTTTAATATACAAGATGAGTGTGTAATTAAGTAATCACCGTAGAAAATATGTACTAACTACAAAGTCACAAAGACACATATATTGACTAGACAAGTTCCTACGTAAGAATGATTAAAATTACTACTTATATGGAGAAAAAAAAAATGAAAACATTTGGCATCGAATTGAAGCAAACATTTTGTGGTGTTGAAGGGATCACTTAAATGGAACTACCTAATCATTATATAATGCATATTCTTCTGCTCCCTAATTTTCCATTTAACATAACCTACTAAAGCAGTTCAGATAAAAAAAGAAACCTAGAACAAAAGAATACTCATAATTAGTAGTAAATCCAAATAATATTTCGAACTATTTGAGATTTTCCAAAAATCGCCGTTAATTGCATAAATCGTCATAAATAGATTTCGAGTAACTTTAAACATTCCACATTTAAACCTATAGATGATTACCATAAATGTGGAATCTTCATTAATTTGTTTATTGATCAATATAAATATTAGATGCAAATATCCTTAGCCTCAGGGTGTAAAAGTAAACTTTTACTAAAATCAAATTCGTGCATCACGAAATTAATCTTAATAACCTTATGGTAATGGGCAAAGCCAAGAAAATATGTGGCCCATGAGGGCTATAATTGAATACAAGTTAATACAGTTTCCAGATCAAGAGCCTGTTGTTGGGACCCTCTAAGAAATGTATATATTATATTTGTGCGTTTTCATATTCTTTTGTGATAGACATGAAATTTCATGTGATTTTGTAAAATTCACATTTTAGGGTAAGCCTTTGATAGAAAAAGTAACACTCACATGATAATATGAGATCCTATGACAAGAACCAAAGTTGTGTTAGTCAGCATAGAGCCTTAGATCGGTACATTATTTGATTATTTTAACAACAACAACAAATAAAAACATTTGAGGTAATGAAATAGTTTTTGTTTCATGAAGTTATGAAATATATCTTATATTGAAGAAAATTGCTTGGAAAGAATAAAAATGATGTTAAGAAAAATGAGTACCAAAGTGATTTTGAAGCAAGTTGAAGTTTCAAGTGCTCCTGTTAAAGAAACATGGCAAAAACACATCTAGCTTTCAGATTCTGAAAGTGCAATTATAACCAAAATGCTGAGAATATATGCTTTGCAACTAGAATTTGGGACTAGCATGGCCGGTATATGGACGGTAGGTAACAAGAAACTAACTACTAAATTTTAACATTGCAAGAGCCATGTTTACATTTCGAATTTAGGGATCATAGATGGACTTTTGTAGTCATATAATCTTACACCAATTTTAGATTACAGCAGCAGATCTTGAGATTGAAAATCATAAATCTTAAAACAATTTTTTATACTACAATGAAAATGCAGTGTACATCTGTTTTTCCTTTTTCTTTGGTCAAACACTTCAGTAGTGTACATCAAGAAGACAAATTACAAAGTCAAATTCGGTTGCTTTGGGGGAAAACCAAACTAAACCGGAAGGAATATAAAAGAATCGTTTCTTTAAAGAATCACAATTGTGAACCGGATGATGAGCCGTCATGGCTGCTCAAATCCCAATTACGTTTCTTCTTGTGCTCGAAGTTCTGAAAGCATGTCAATGGCCTCATCTGAGAAAAGAAAAAAATAAACATGTAGAAGAAAAAACAGATCAGAGAGACAATCAAACAAAACACTGAGAGCCAACCAAACTCAATGATATGTGTGTTCTATACAAAGTTGAAGAAAGAAACAGACCCTCCATTGTCGCTTGTGACCCATGTGGTGAAGAATGGACTCTAGCCGTTTAATGATCTCTCTGAAAGTTGGTCGCTTTGCAGGTTTCTCATGCCAGCATTCTTCTATCAACCTAATGGATATTCAAAAATCAGATCGAGCTCAACAGGTTAATAACATGAACCAAACCAATCAATGATGCACAACTGTTCATTAGTATATACCGTTTCTTGGTGAAAGAGAGAAGAAAGACTCACGTTTTAAGACCATGTGGGTACTGCTTTGATGGAGCTTTAAACAATGGCCGCGCTTTGCTAGCATAAGCATCAGAAGCTTCACTGTCTTCCTTTTCAGCAAACGGCATACAGCCTTCGATCATCTAAATATTTGACATGTAAAGCAATCAATGACAGGAACAGGTAGAAAGCAAACCGGAGAGAAGAAAATTGAGAAGATTTGTGTATTCTACTGACCTCTTGAACAATCAATGCAAATGAGAAAACATCAGCTTTTGTATCGTATTCTTCACTAGTGAAAACCTCTGGAGCAATATATCGACCTATAATGTGTGGATAACACCGATAAATTTTTATCATAACTATCCAGTAATTGAAGATTCTTGACCAAGCAGATCAAGAATTAAAACTCCCAAATTTACAGTGACTAAGACAGGTGCTAAAAAAAAACTTACAAGAAGTGTCTTGACATGTGAAAGGCTTGTCTTCTTTAACAGTAACAAGCTTGCTTACTCCAAAGTCTGCAACTTTTAGATGCCCTGAATCATCCCGTAAAATGTTTCTGCAAATATATATAGTTTTACATTTGTCAGAGAATAAAAGAGCTTGTGATCAAGAAAAAACGCGCTGATATGGATAGTGAACTCACGAAGGTTCAAGATCGCGGTGGATTATAGGGTCTCCTTTGATCTCGTGAAGATAGCTCATTCCCCTAGATATTTTCAAACACATAAGCGTTACAACAGAATCTAACAGAACATTTATAAAATATGAAGAAGGCGCATCCATATATTGCTTTAAATCACATACCTTGCAATATCAAGGGCATATCTAACAGCATTAGCTGGTTTCAATTGTCCTTTTCTTTTAAGCAACTCACGCAAATCTCCCTGAAGTATAATATATAATGAGATCGTTTCGAGAAACTATAGAGAAAAAAGAAAACGATCTAAAATTCAGCAGAAAAAGTCAGTACCCTGGGCAAGTATTCAGTCACAATCATCATTGGATTACTTTGAGTTACAGCACCAAGAAACTGCACAATGTTTGGATGCCTAAGCCTTTGGAGCAATGCAAGCTCATCGTGAAATTTCCTCCTGCGCACACAATACACAACAAGATTGTGGTAAGCAATTGAAATCTACAACCTTATTATATACCCTCTTCAAAAGTCATTCACTTACACTTGATCATCATCGCTCAAAACTTCATCATCGAGCTTTTTCACCGCAACTTGAATGCCACGCCACATTGCCATACAGTAAGTTCCCTAAAACAAGAAGCTTCATACCATTAGACTCAAAGGAATTGGAACACACACACATCAATGAAAGATCCATCATAGACAAGGACATGTATATTATTACCTTTGTTATCTCTTTGCTTTGAGTGAAATCAAGCTCATTAGGATTGATTTCATACTCAGGAACTTCACGAGGAGTCCTCACGTGCATTGGAGCAACCTGAAACATACAAATGTGTCAACTATAATCAGAACAAAAAAAAAACAAAAACCCAATCTTCCAATGGCTATTATAGCGATAATTACAAACAAACATCATATTGAGCTAGATTCTTACCGGATGTTTAGCTCCATGTATCTCAAGAATCTTGATTACATCAATGTTCTTGTAAAATATCGCATCTGCAAGCGGCTGTTTCAAAAAATGTATTAGATAACATCATCATCTATCTCTATCCATCATTACTCAACAAAACCAGAGAGCAGAATCAACAAACAAAAAAAACAAAATCATCTTTCTTACAGTGCTTCCCCAACGATCTTTAGGATCAACATCAGCGTTCCGATCAAGAAGAAGCTCAACAACATCTTTCAAACCTTGACAAGACGCAACGTGAAGAGCAGTCCGATCATCAATGTCTCTGTAATTAGCATCGATACCTGAATCAAGAAGCTCCTTAATCCCTTCAATGTCACCTTCATTAGACAAGTACATTAGCCTCACACCACCGTCGATCTCATCTCCATCCTCTAACACCTCTTCTTCCGAGTGAACCGACGGCTCCGGAACCTTATCCGGCGCCATCGAAGATTGCCGACCAATCGTAAACCTCGGAACTAAGTACTCCTCTTCCATTTTACACAATAGCAAAACCCAGAAAAACCCAGAAAAACAAATTTGATCCTTAAACCCTTGGATTGGTATCCGAAAATCTCGGAGCGGGTCAATGAAAAATCAAACCTTTTTGATACCCTTTTGAGACACAAGACTAAACACGATTTACACAATCTGAGAAGAAATTGAACGAAGAAATCGAAAAAGGTTTGTGCTTTTTGGTGTGACTATACAAAGAATTAAACAAAGTGGCGAAATTTATAGGTGGGTGATGCCGTAATGCCGTAATGGAGAAGAGAAAGCTTTACAAGTCATTGGAGACGAAAAGGAGACGAACCTACAGCTTCTGTTTTGCGCGTGTTTGTCACGTGGTTAGAAGCGCGTTTATTGGAAAAGTTCTTTTTGTAAAAGGAGACGTCATGTCTGGCGCCACGGTAAGAATGCGTTGACGAAAAGTGGACAAAATAGATCTGAATCGTTGATTGTAACAGCGTCAGATAATAATTAACGGTGTGGATCAATCCGCACGTGTTTGGATTCGATTCGGTTAAAACGGCCGCGTTTTAACTTTCACCGACCGACGCTTTTTTTGTTTTGGCAAGTTTGTAACCAAGCTGGCTCGTGAATTAAAGTCATCATGTAATTTAGATAAGAATCATAAGATACATCAGTTCTATTTCCGTTTGAATTCTCAAAATGATTCACATTTTTTCCACTTGTTTAATACTATTTTATAAAATATATTATCAATTTACAGGCTACTTTAGTTGTTTCTTATTTTTATAGCCACTTTATTTGGCCAAGGGAAAAAAAAAAAAGAAACACTAATTGGATAAGGTTACATGCTAAGTATGTGATCCTATTTATTGATGTGTATATTTGAATAGGTAAAGATTGAGATGTTCATCCTCATCCTTTTTATTAGTCAAAATTTTCATTAATAGCACAAAAACTCGTTTAATTTACTATTGGACGTCACAACATGTGAATTTGTATGGTTTTAGCATCTTTTCTAGTTTTGTATTCCATTTTTTTGTTTGTCAACCTTTATGTTTATCTATTTTTCTAATATGTAACAGCAACTAACATGCAAGGTCAAGATTTTGACATTCTTATTTTAAGACATGGGTGTATATATAAACTATGAAAATAATCAATTTGTTGTCTTAAATGACAAGTTGTCTTAATTATAGCTCATATTTTCCTGCTGAAAACAGTTTTATATTTATTCTCTCTTGATTTCAATCAAACTTTTTGGGTTTTTTCTAAGTGATTTAGTAACAAATGTCAACCTATACATTCCTAAATGGTTCCTACTCTAATAGGGATATAATAAACCAATCATTTGATAATTAATTAAAATGAGAAAAGAGTATTCTCATTCGATACATATTAGATGTCATAGCATCATATTGACTAAAAGTTAGTTAGACATGTGAAAAAATTTAAACGACAATTTATAATGAAATGCAAAAATATTATATATGTATATAATAGTAGACTGGGAACAACTCCTTTAGGGATTACCAGCCAACTCTTACCGAGTCACTTGGTCCAAGTGTTTCTACGTGTACATGAAGAATTATTCACATATAAATTTTAAATATGTTAAAAATATGTACATGGCTATCAGAATTTTTAGTTTCAACGAATGACGAGTTGCTTAACTATAGCTATTACCTTCTCCTGGAATTATTTATAATAACTCTTATCTTTAGTTTCAATTCAAACTCTTTGAAACTTGTCCAAGTAATTTTAGTAACAAATGTCAACAAGACTCCAAACTGGTTCCTGATTGTGTTTTATTTCTTGAATCATCTTATTATGATATTATCAGTTTGATAAGATTCCAATAGTTTAAATCCTTGACTAGTTCACCCTTCTTTAAGATATATATGTATATAGACCAAACCACCACTAGTTAACTAGAAAACAAAAGGAATATTCCCACAAGATGCATATATTATGCTCATAGTAACATAGAATTAATAAATGTTATTTTATCACAAAACCTTTTCATAAACTAGAGGCAAACATACATTTATTTTAAACCATACCGAGCCGAACCAAGAAACATCATAAACCGATCCAGCTGATATAAACCGAAAATATAAACCATAACATTTATCTTTACTTTATTTTATTTAAGAAATTAGATTATGTTCGTCAATTTTCACCCAAGATCCAACGTCTGCATCGGTTATCCATAATGCAACTCGATTGATCCGAAGTTCAATCCATCGAGACTCGGATCAAGCGCGTAAGCTTTTTTTTTTTTTTTTTTCGGATAAATTAACTTAAAAGACTTCAAATCACAGAAGAGAAACGCAAACTTGTAGTTGTAGGTCATTTTTAATAGGAGACAACGACGAAACAAAAGACAATATAAAGACACATAAACTTGAGTCGCTGCGAACGACCACAGTAACCCGACGAGAGCTTCCCTCTCAGCACTTGACCTCCTTCAAACCCTGTGCGAAGTACAAAAATGTAGGGTTGGTGGCACCCTCCTTGTAGTAAGCAAAGACCAAAGAGCTGTCATCATGCATCCCCTCACCAACAAAGAATTGGAAGTCACCGAGCCTGGGGAGCAAATACTTGGTAGCTCCCTCAATACCCTTCTTGAAGACTGCTTGCTCCTCCTCGCTGAGCTTGGGTGTCAAAAGCTTGATGTATTTCTTAATGTAGGCGATGAATCCCTTCTTGTCATAAGTTGGTTGCTCCTGAAGTCTGAAGGTGTCGACAATGTCAACAACCTTAATTTGTGGCAGAGTCATCAACACCCTCATCCTCACCACCTTCTTCAGCAGATGGATTGGCACCAATGTTAACATCTACAGCTCCCAACACAACCCACTTTCCTTCAACTTCCCAAAGAATTCCTTTCTCAATCTCCTTGTAAGGGAAAGAGTCGGACTGAAGCTCATCACCAGTGAGAAGATCTTGGTACACCAACATGGTCGCTTATTGTTTTTTTTTTTTTTATCTCTCTCCGATCGATGTGACTAAAACGAATATTAAAGGTTGCGGGAGAGAGACGCAGCGACGCGCATAAGCTTTCTCTAACGCTTTCTTCTTCTCTCCTTCCGTTAGATCGCCGTAGAGTATACTCATATGTGGCACGTAAACTGCAACATCCCAACATTAGTTCACACACACGTAAACAGAGAGAGATATAATAAAACATGTTTCATGGTACTATTTAAAATCCGATCAATTAGAGATTGGAACATACATTTTCCAGTCATGGGTTTGAAGTGTGCCATGAAATGTCCGGCAGCATTCATTACCTGTAAACATAACACAAACAATGTTTTTGTTCTTATAGCTTTGATTTTTTTTTTCTAAAGTTCATGTCATAAAGTTTCTATTTCATTTATTTATGTTTTTGCATGTAAAATATACGATTTAAATGTTTTTATGACTTTACCTCTACGGTGTGCCGGAGAGACTAGTAAACACATTGAAAATAAGTTCCAGGGGAGACTTGGTCAACGGTGGCAGGATACACCTTAAGACCTTCACACGCCGCCTTGAACATCCGTTTAGCCTCGCTGGCCGTAAGTTTGTAAGGTAAAGGTCCAACAAGGGTTAAATGTGGATCAAACAGTGGACCACCGAACTCTGACCTAAGCCCTTCCATTACCCTCCGAAGCCGATCGTCAACCTCACCCTCCGGTACTGCCCAGACCGAATACATGGCCTTCTCCTCCTCCTCGTCATCCTCCTGCGTTTGTGGCGGTTGTAGTGGCGTTGCGCTTTCTTCCGTCATTGTACCTTTCCCTCCCCCAAGACTCGTCTCAATGTTGCTGTATGTATATATGATTAGAAATAGCTGCAACGATTAAGTAGATATGCATTATTCATAGCCGTAACAGCTTCTCCTAATCTGCCTTTTGGATTGACTTAAACAAAATGTCTTTTCGACTAATCAAGCAAAGCTTTAGGCGTTGACGCAAATGTTATAGAATTATTGAACACTTGAAAAAATACTTCTTCTTTTGGTTAAACACTTTAAAAAGACTTGAGATCTGTGTCTTTGGACTTTGCGCTAAATATGCAATCACCATGCGAGTTTTGTGGGAAGTTTTTCTGTAATACGTTGGGGAATTGTATTATAGGTAACATTATTCAATCTTTAATTAGAGACGATACATTCGCCAAAAGTAACTTTATTGAGACCTATTTATTACAGAGTCAGAACCAAACTCGTTTTCTTTCTTAAGGACTGAGATTGCATACAGCCACTCTCTCCCATGACTCTAGAGTCTTGTCTTCGGTATCCGTTTTGCATAGAGCGAGTCGGTTTATACGGAAACTCAGGCCATCGAGGGAGTTATCGAGTGTGTAAGCTTTCTCCTGCGCTTTCTTCTTCTCTTCTTCTGTTAACTCGGCGTAAAGCAGGCTCAAATGCGGCATGTAAGCTGCAAACATATGTAGACAAAGAAAGATCTTTCACATATATAGAAATCATGAATCAGTATGAAATATTATCCTCCAGATTACCGTCAATATAGACCCTGCAATAGTGTACATAGATTACATTCGATTTGGGATACCAATTTTCGTACTTAAACAAGTCCATTATGGTTTCTAAATGTTGATTTAGGCACACAAAAAGAAAATATACACTTGGCAGGCTACCCTGTACAATGTTGTAACAACACTAGCCTGACATTTCAAGTTAAACCTTGTTAAAAGGACTTAATCTTAGACCTCAGAGTTCTCAAACTCAAAGACTTAAAAATCATGTCAAAACAAAAGCTTTGAATCACAAGAACTAGTTTGTTTTAAAAGTCAAAAGAGCTTACGTGTGGCTGTGGAGCAATTGAAATGGTTCTTACAGTGTTCACCAGCTTTCATTACCTGTAATAAACAGAACAAAATCACATTAGGTTCCAAAACCATTATTAAAGCCACAAATCTTAAATACAAAAACAAACCTAATAAGTCAATATGTAATCTTACTCATCCCAGATGATAATTCTAGTCAAGACTCAAGACCCATGATTTTAGATTATGGTTTGATTAATATTTCACCCATAAAGATCGAATCTTAAAAGGAAAAGTCCGGAACTTTATGTACCTCTGGAGTGGACTGGAGAAGCAAGTAAACGCTTTGATAGAAAAAAGTTCCGGTGGAGACGCTATCTACGGTGGCTGTGTAAGCTTTAAGACCGTCGCAAGCTGATTCGAACATCTTCTTGGCTTCCTCTGCAGTCAGACTAGTGGCTCCGACGACGGTGACGTGAGGATCGAAACTTGGGCCAGTGAATTCAGATCTCAGAGCTTCCATAAGCTTTCTGAATCTCGGCTCCGATTCCTCATCCGGTAATGCCCACAACGAGTATACGTCCTTCTTCACCTCCGCCATGGATCGATTGGTAAATGCTCTTTGATCCCCAAATATGATGAGAAGTCATATTTATAATTTGCTAATCGGATTCAGGGAAAACGTTAAAAAGTTTATTCCAGTTTATTCCCATAGACGACGAAACGAAAGTGTTAGCACGACGACGTATTGAGGAAATATAGTAGCCTCGGCGTTCGGATATCGGATAGGATTCGGTTCAGATTTTTTGGATTTTGGATTTTTTGGATATTGATTCTAATATCCATTTGGGTATTTATAAAATTCGGATCGGTTTCAGTTCGGATAATTCAGATTTCGGATCGGTTCGAATATGATTATGATAAACAAAATTAAACCAAAAATTATTGGACAATGTTTTATTCGAATACTTTTTAATCTTATTGTACCCAAATAACCATGCTAATGGAGTATTAAAACAAAATAAAAAGATAGAAATTAAGTAAATGACAAAGTTCTCATAGAACCATATAAATACATAAAAGATATGAGACATATCTATCAGAATATCAAATTATTTTTTAGATGTTCGGATATATTCGGATATCTATTGGATATCGATTCGGATCGGATAATATCCAAAATAATGAAAACCAAAAACCGATCGGTTATTTTCTTAATATCGATTCGGTTTTAGTCCGTTTATTTCGGTTCGAATACGGTTCAGATTTTTGAATTTGGATTTTATGCCCAGACCTAAAATATACAACAATAGAGTAAATTCTGATGGGCCTTCAACAGAAAATTTACAAAGCCTTTTAGAAGTCTGATATTGAAAACGTACGACTTGTGTATTACTACTATCTTTTTCAAAAGAGTTTTTGATAGACATATGTGACTACTTCGGAATGATGACTAGATTACCGAAATATTCGTTCTTGCTGAGGAGTATGCGACATCATGCCACGTACGTGAACCACGTCAATATCTTAAGACTACACATAACATGTTTTCCCAATTACTAATGTGGCATTGATCAAGATACAAATAACTATGTTAAACAGTACTAGGTTTAGCCACTTTGTTTCTTAAACTTTGTTGATAACTTCGATTATACACATTACATTTATATATATAAGCTTCCTAACTTAAACGGTTAAACCTATGGTTTTGTAAACATAACAAAAACCATTTACGTTAGTCGGTTAATATGAAATCTGGCCCAACTCCATTTCTCTTTTCTTCCTTAACCAAAAGCCTTCTCACTTTTTTCTTCTACGATCTCTGTCACAACTTCATCACTTTCTTCTTTCAATATTCCTATTTACCAATTTGAAGATTAATCAAAGATTGAATTCCAACACTCCCTCTCACATCTTTCGATTAATCCTCAAATTTGAATTTAGGATTTTGCTTTTTGTCTCCCGTTGCTTGCCATGTCCATTCTCAATCCCATGGTCAAGTTTCTTCTTACGATGTCAGCGTAGCTCAGTGGTACACTGATTTTCTCCCTCATCACTTGTTTTCCTTCTTCTGTAGACTTCACCGATTGATCTTCTTTAATTCCATTCTCAGATTCCTTTTCTTTTGCTTTGATCTCTTTGAATTTATTTTCCTCTTTCTTGTGCATGTTTGCTTCACCTGGAGAAGCTTGAGTGAGTTTTCTTTTGCTTGTATCCCTTCCATTAGGATTCTGAGTCACCCCAAGTTTAAGTCAAAGTTCTTCAAACCGCATTGTTCCTAGAGGCTTTGTGAGTATATCTGCAGTTTGCTCTTCTCCGCTACAGTATCTCAATGTAATCGCTCCTTCTCTCTCTGCTTCTCTCACGACATGATACCGTATCTGAATGTGTTTTGTTCTCTTGTGTTGAACAGGATTTCTCCCAATTGCAATTGCTGAGGTGTTGTCACAATATATTGGAATTGCCTTGCTAGTGTCGATCCTCAGTTCTCCTAGTAGGCGCTTCAACCACACTGAGTGATTTGTAGCTGAGCTCAATGCCATATACTCTGCTTCTGCTGTTGATTGAGCGATAGTGTCTTGTTTTTGAGTTTGCCAAGTAAACATGGCACTGCCCATTGTAAAACACATTCCTGTGGTGCTTCTCATGTCTTCTTTACATCCTGCCCAATCTGAGTCAGAATAACCAACTAACTCCACCTGACTTATCTTTTTAAAATTCAACCCATAATCTTTGGTTCCTTGAATGTATCTCAACACTCTCTTTGCTTCTTGTAGGTGTTGCTCTCTTGGCTGTGACATGCTTCTAGATAGGTACGATGCGGCAAACGCAAGGTCTGGTCTTGTGGCAGCAAGATACAATAGTCCTCCCACCATACTCCGATATAGTTTGGGATTGGCAAGTTCTTCTCCTTCCTCTACATACTTTGTTTGCGGTAGCAGTGGTGTTGCAACACTCTTGCAATTTTTCATCCCAAATTTTTCCAACAGTTGTTGTGCATACTTCCTTTGGCTTAAGAACACTCCTTCTCCTGTGTAGGTGATCTCAAAACCTAGACAGTATCTGAGTCTTCCCAAATCGGTCATCTCAAAGGTTTGTTTCAACTTTTCTTTAAATTATTTGATCATGTCTTCATTGCTCCCAGTAATGATGAGATCATCTACATATAGACTGATCACCATAATCTCACCGTCACACTCCTGTGTGTACAGTGCAACATCACAGTCGCTCCTTTTACATCCTTGTGACATGAAGAAAGATTCAATTTTGCTGTACCAGGCCCCTGGAGCCTGCTTCAGGCCATACAAAGCCTTTTTCAGTTTGTACACCATGTTTTCTGCTCCCTCTATCTCATATCCAGGTGGTTGCTCCACATATACTTCTTCTGTGATTTCTCCATTCAAAAATGCCGACTTAACATCCATCTGATGCAAGTTCCAATTGTTTTGTGCAGCCAGTGATATAATAGTTATGATGGTGTCATGTCTTGACACAGGAGAAAAAGTTTCCCCATAATCTTCTCCATATGTTTGAGTAAATCCTCTAGCCACTAATCTTGCCTTTAGCTTCTGTATTTGGCCACACTCATCAGTTTTTGTCTTGTATATCCACTTGACAGAGATTATCTTCTTATTTGCAGGCCTCTCCACTAAATCCCATGTCTCATTTTTGTTGATAGTGTCAATCTCGTCATCCATTGCACTTCTCCAATCTTGGTCCACTATGGCTTCTTCAAAAAACGCAGGTTCTTGCCATGTAAGATAGTATGCCTCTTCAACTTGGTTTGCTTCATCTTCTTGTACTCTTGCTTCTCTGGTCTTGTTTCTAAGCTTCTTTCATTTCTCTCTTCCATTTCATTGCTAGGCCTTACAGTTGTACCATCAGTGTTAGGTTGAATCTCAGATTTCTCCTTAAATTCTTCTTGGGTTTTCCAATTCCAACTTTTGTTTTCTTCAAACACAACATCCCTCGATACTTCTATTTTCTTAGTGCTAAGCACAAAAACTCTGTACCCTTTACTAGCACTGCTGTAGCCCATAAATACAGCCTTTTACAGACCTATCATCAAGCTTTTTTCTTTTCACTGCAGGAATCAAAACATGACACATACACCCAAATACTCTAAGGTGACCAACTGACGGTTTGTGGCCACTCCATGCTTCCAAGGGTGTTTTCTGATTAATGGCTTTAGTGGGAAGTCTATTCTGGAGGTAGGCTGCGGTGAAGATCGCTTCAGCCCAAAACTCATCTGGTATTCCCTTATCTTTCAGCATGCACCTTGCCATATTCAGTAGAGTCCTATTTCTACGTTCCTGCAACTCCGTTTTGCTGTGGTGAGTATGCCACAGTAAATTGCTTTTCAATTCCATTATCTTCTAAAAACTTACAGAATTTATTTGACTTGAATTCACCTCCCCTATCAGATCTGATCCTCTTTATCTTTTTGCATGTTTGAGTTTCAACCAGAATCTTGAACTTCTTAAAGGTAGCAAATGTCTCTGCTTTTGTCTTCAGAAAGTATACCCATAACATGTGAGAGTAGTCATCTGTGAAGGTAAGTATGTAGGTGCTCCCACTACATGATGGTGTCTGCATTGGTCCACATACATCTGTGTGGATTAGATCTAGAACTCCTTCACTTTTTGTTTCTGATATTTTAGGGAATTCTTCTCTGCATTGTTTCCCTTTGACACATGCCCCACAGACCTCTTGAATGATTTTGAAATTTGGTAAGCCTTTGACCATCTGTTTTGCTTGTAAATTTTGTAGATTGTGTAGACCTGAATGTCCAAGCCTTTTGTGCCATAATTCAAACAATTTTTTCTTTCTTGCCATACTCACACTCTCCTCAGCGAGTTCCATTCGCAGCAGATAAGCATTCCTTACCATTTCTACTTCAGCAACTTTGTCTCCTTTTGGATTGTGAATGATGCACTTGCTCCCTACAAACAACACTTGATATCCATTCCTTGCCATTTGTGGTATACTTAATAGATTCTTATCTATCTCTAGGACCAAAAAAACATCTTTAATTACTCTTACCCCCTTCTTCGTCATTACTGTGATGCTTCCTTTCCCTGTGGTCATCAATCTGGTTCCATTTCCAATTCTAATGGGAACTTGAACTGACCTGTCTATGGTAGTGAATAGTTTTTCCTCTTTAGTCATATGGTTCGTTGCACCACTATCTATCAACCACATTTCATCACCATTTGCTTGTTCTCCATTGTGTGTGACATCGAATAACCCTCCTTAGCTTATTCTAGGTGAATTTGTGCTTGCCTCTCTTGGTGATGCTTAGTCCGACAATCTTTTGCAAAGTGTCCAGGTTTCCCGCAAGCAAAACGCCCTCTTCTTGGTCTGAATTGCTTGGAGGAGAACTGAGTTTCATACCGCATCATCAGGTAACACTTGTCTTCATAGTGATTGTACTTTTTGCATTTATTACACTGTCTTCTTCCTTCTCCCATCGGTCTTAACATTTTCTCCAGGTGAATCTTTGTACGTTTTATCAGATCTCATGAACACCAAGATCAAACAGCTCTGATACCATGTTGAGCAGTACTAGGTTTAGCCACTTTGTTTCTTAAAATTTCTTGATAACTTCGATTATACACATTACACTTATATATGTGAGCTACCTAACTTAAACCTATGGTTTTATAAACATAACAAAAACCATTTACGTTAGTGGGCTAATATGAAATCTGGCCCAACTCCAATTCTCTTTTCTTCTTTAACCAAAATCCTTAACCAAAAGCCTTCTCACTTGTCTCTTCTCCTTCTCTCGTTTCTTCTTCCCTCTTGCTACGATCTCTGTCACAACTTCATCACTTTCTTCTTTCAACATTCCTATTTACCAATTTGAAGATTAATCAAAAATTGAATTCCAACAAACTACACCAACGCAAATCTATTATGGCACGTTCAACTCGCAAAAAACAACGCTACAATCAGTATCTTATGTAGTCTTATTTGGGATTGTAAGTTGTTAGGTACAAGACCTATATAAAGAGCAATATAAAGCATACAAACTTGGATCTACTGTTATGGCATATAGTATTGAGTTTACGAACTTGTATAATGTCGGAGATTTCATTAAAAACATTAAACATGCACGCATAAAAAAGGTCACGGGAAGGGAGCTGTTCTCTTCATATCTGTCTCAACGACATCAAGTGCAAAGCCTTTCCGGAACCGAACCCAATAATCAGCAACCAGATTCTTCTTCTCCGGTCCAGAGATCCCATCTCTAGACGGCTTCAACGCTTCCGTCGAGATTCCATGTTCTTCATCTCTCTTTTTCACCATCTCCGGTTTTATTCTCCCAAGATTCACATCTTGTGGCGATACCATTAGTGATGGTACTCCTAGTGGTAATCTATCCCCTAAAACAAAACAAAACAAAAACCTAAGTTATTAAGCTCATATCTCATCATATTAATATACAAGGTTGGTTTTACCTAAATTTTACGAGATTAATTAGTTACCTCGGTCAATCTGCCATGTACACCAAAATTTTCCGTATGATTTGGCAAGATTTTTAAGCTCCGGCTTCGCAACCATCTCCGGGACCCTTGGAGTTACTAGAAGAGCCATTTGGATCTACACAAGTGAACACTTAATTTCTGTCATTTTCGATTCTTCCGTAATTTATATATAAAACATATACCGGAAATGTATTGAAATGAACCTCGTAGTCATGCGAGTGCCAGAGCTTCTGTTCCTCCGGTGAAAGACTTTCGAATAAATTCTCCGACACTATATATTCGATCCCTAGAAATTTAATACAATAACAAACAGAATTCGTAAGTCATAAAACAGTTTCAAACAAAAGCTTTATATTCAAGTTAACACATTCATCCTTATAATAGTCAATATATATATATATACGCAATATGCTTAAGCTTCACCACCGATTAACCGTATATATACGTACAAGTAGTGCATTCCAATAAAAGAAACCAATCAATTTTAAAATTCAAAGTTTTAAGCAACAAAATTGTGAAATATACAATTTCGAATTGTTTTTAAGGCAGTTTATACGGTGAAATAAGTATTAACTACAATAATAATAAAAGTTTAATTAAGAAGAATAAGTTATTTTTTTTGCTAAGCCGGTAAATATCATTAGTGAAATGAACGTTTAGGTGTTACAATGAGGAAGACCTCTACCATGATCCTTGCCAAAAAAAAAAAAAAAGATAAAAAAACAAGAGGACATTTAATACATATAAGTTAAGCTATGAACAGAGATGATCCATTAACCAAGCCAGAGGGGCATTAGTTCAGCTAAGAAGAATAAGTTCATTTGGAAAATATGAGATGAGGTGGAACTGTATGTACCGATGAGATGAGCCTTAGAGGAGTTGGAATCGTAGACAGCACACTGTAGGAAGTCCTGGTTTACACGATGGCCGTAGACATGAACTTCCATATGACGGCCAGGATCGTGGCTATAGCAAGCGAATGAACACACGTGGAGACTCATTTGCCTGATCGGTTTCATTGATTGCATCATAGCCGTTCCTTTGTCGAGAATCGTGGTGGTCGTCTTGGTCGGATCTCCCATCGGCTCCTTTCCATCACCGCTGCTAGCCGGACACGCCACCGGTATCTTATCACTCGACGCCATTAGCTAAACTACACCTCTCGTTTGAAACCCTTTTTTCTTCTCCTTTATATTGGTTTGTTTGTGTGTGGTTCGGTCTTATAAAAGAGGAATGATGTTTGCATGAGGAAAATATGACGTGAAATGATTTTGAAGTGTGACATGTCACTAGAGAATAGTGACGTGGCGGATTATAGAGATGCTAAGTTTAGTGTATTCCGGACAAAGTGATCGTGTCCGGTTTTAATGCTCTGGACAAAGTAATGCACACTTGGCAATGTTTGCGACACCGGACATTGTGCTTTGTTTGACGAGTTCGAAATAACAACTTTTGACGATTTTGCTTAAAGTGTCCATGAGATACAACAGTTGCACATAAATATGTAGATAGAATCTTTCGCATAAATAGAGAGATGACATAAATGTAGCATTTAATACAACCATATCCGTGATTAGGGCTGGTCAAACTCGTTATAGATCAGTTATATATATATTCGTCACATACCATAAATGTTTACCCTTTCTATGGTATAACTCGAAATTAAAAACATTTCATACCAAAATACTCAAATTATTACTTTAAACCTCCGACGACTAATTTTAACATAGCCATGTTTTTTTTTTCTTTTATTAACGAGAGCTACCGCTTCGCACGGTCTTTAAAAACGAACCGCTTTTGGTTATTTCTCGCAATGGTTTGTCGGTATATCTGACCGTGTTATAAACCCACGCACCCGAAACCGCACCAAGTATTGGTGAGACTATGTAGATCCAAAGTCCTTTGTAGCAACTATAAACCAGCGCAGGTCCTAAACTTCGTCCTGGATTCATTGATGCTCCTGATACCGGTCTGATAAAAATATATATACACAATATAGCATTTTTAGTTTTTTTTTCTAAAAAGAAAAAATGATAACAAATAGAAATGTTGTAAGTAATATATTACCCGGCAATAATCACGTTAAGTAGCACCGTTGATCCTACTGCTAGTCCGGCAAGTTCTCCGATCTGCTTATTATAAAAACATTTGAACTTAATGTTAAGTTTCTCATAAATTGAAAGACAAAAGAAAATATGTGCAAGGGAGCGTTATTGCGCTAATAACACTCAATCCGCAAAACGATAAAAACTATAAGGAAAAAAAAAACTTTGGTGACAAAAAATATAATATTAAAAATAATATTTGTTTCACTTGTAAACCAAATTTAAATATCAAATAGAAAACCATAAAGGAACGTATCTGGTCCATATTTCATGAAAAACAAACAACCTTAAAAAAGTGCATTATTTCCGTTACTAGCTAGATTGTTCAATAGATTATAAAGTATATAAAAATGAAAACACATTTGTTAAAAGTTAATGAGAACATGCTTAAAATAGTAAGAGTCCCCAACATATATAGCTCATCAAATTTGACAATATAATATCCGTGCAAGATAAGAAGAGCTTGAAATACTAACCGCTCTATTATCGGTGGCGACACCGGAAATGACGAACATTAGGTAGAAAGTGATGATAAACTCGATCACAAACGACTGCAGATTCGTTCCCGATGGTAATGTTCCAACGAACACATCGTGTTTTCCACTACAAACGTCTTGATCAAGTCCGAACAAGAGACGTAAAGTTGCTGCCGCGAGCGTCGACCCTATGACTTGTGATATCACATAAGCCGGGACCTAAAAAAAAATCAAAAAAGTATACATAAAAATAATTTTTAGTAACCAATTAATTAACTAGGGAGTAGGGACCCAATATTGGATGATTGTGAAATACTTTGAGTCTTTGACGTTTATATATATGACAATTTTGTTTGACTTTAAGAAGATTTAGTTTGTGGAGAAAAAAAATATATATACAGACAAAAGTTACCCGATAAATTAACACTTTTAAAAAGTTCAAAAACTGTTTTTTTTTCTAATAATTTGGGTTAAGAATAATTATATACCTAAGTATCCGCTGTAATCATATACCGTAGACGCGTACATTTAAGTTACCCACACTCAATCATCATTTACTCATATATACGCAAATCAGTACGCATTCATTAGCGAAAGATATATGGATTATGCATTATTCGTGAAAGGATATAAGAAAAGACTAAAGTAAAACTTTTTAAGAAAATGTAACTTCTAAAGAATCCAATAGAAAAATATAGTATAATTTATTTTATATGACTTACAGTTTCGTGCAAAACAATCTAACGACAGCTAAACTATTCCTATCAAACACAAAAACACAAATGTTCTTTAGTTTGTTCATCAAACTTAAAAAAATCACATAAAAACAAAAACTTGATCGATCATTATAAGTTATACGAGTTTTGGTATGTATTGACCTGTTTGAGAGGGAAACGTCCGCTAGAGGCAAAGGCGATTGTGACGGCCGGATTGAAATGAGCACCGGAGATGTGACCGAGAGAGTAAACGAGGACCATGACGGTGAGTCCCCAAACGATGGCTATCCCTGGAAGAGTCACGGCTTTGTCGTGTTGCGTGTTTACAGCCACCGCTGCACAACCGGCGAATATCAAGAAGTACGTTCCAAGAACCTCCGCCATCAGCTGACAAAACAGAGCAATTTAACAACAGGACAAAAAACAACAGAGTATTTCATTTTTGAAAATTATGGTAATTTGGTAACGAATTAGAGAGATTTGGTGAGTTTGATAGATCTTTGAGAGTTTAAGTATTGTGTTTATCTACCTTTTGTAAGAAAGGGACAGAGAAGGAGAGAAGAGAGTCTTGTTTCTTCAATGGTTGTTGTTGTTGTTGATGTTCGTCTTCTTCCTTGAGATTCACCACCACAGCTCCTTCTCTTGCATCGTTACCATTGCCATTTCCCGATATCTCCGCCATAACAGTTTTTTTTTTTTTTGTTTTTCTTACAAACTAAAGAAGATAAAAAAAAGATGAGTCTTGTTAAGACTTGTGTGAATGAGTTTGGTGAAGATGCGCGTCTCCAATTTATTGGCAAATGGTTAGAGAGAGAGAGAAATATTGGACTTCTTTGACGATTTTCAGTTTGACCATTTTAATATATATATATATATTTTAAAATCGATGATGTATTTAGGAAACTATTTCACATGATATATTTGACCATTACTTTGCTTTTTTAACAAGATAAGAACTTTAACATATCTCTCTCTTTTTTTTGTCAAAAAATAAAATAAAATAAAATATAACCGCTGTTTTATGTTTTATAACAGAATTTTGGGACAAAATATAAATTTTTTTTTAATTTCTATTTAACTAAAACATAGATTTTTATTCAATTCATGGATCGGAATTTTTTTTGAGAGATATACTTCCTTAAATAATTGCGATTATATAGTATCCTACTTAAGAAAGTATTCCCTAAATGATTTGTATGCATTGCACAATGCACATACAACACTCTCGATAATTCTGATCTTATCCGTTAAAAGTAGAATTATTTTATTTTTTTCACGTCATGTGGGTTATGTGATCGTCGTCATATCATTAATGTGGCGGTTATCCATGTTTTCCGGTAACATAACGTTATAAATTTATGAACACCCTAGTAAATCGAGTTTGAAGTATGATAGATACCATTGTACTTAGTTTTCGTATTCGTTTGAGAGACACCCAAATTTGTTTGTATCATATATATAGATGAAAGAATATAGTATCATGCAAACGTTATAGTAAATTATTAGTATCATTTATGATTAAAAACTGAAAAGTGTCACTTGATGGAATTGATGAAGAGCTCTTCAAGTCTTCAACAACCAACCGAAAATATGGACGCACTTTATTTATATACCTTTTTTAGTGTACAAGAAATTACTCTTGAATCTAGATGTCATTGTCGGGCCAGCGTAACTATCTCAGGTTTTACAAGTTTTGTTAGTTTCCGATCCATATCAACTTGTTAAATTTTACCTTAAGGTTTTTAGTTTCCATATATTTTGCTCGTATTTATTACGGTCTTTTCCATAATCCATCCTAACATAGTAGCGTCTAGCTATCTGGTTTATGACCATAAAGAAATCTCTATTGTAAGTAAATATATGTTAAACCATTCGCCGTGGTACCATTTGTGAAGACTAAAGAATAAAATTTTCTATTATGAATATGGTGTAGGTAAAACTTTTTTTCTCCTGTGCCTATACAGGAAGAGTTTGGTGCCTGCTAGTGGCTAAGCTCCTTGGCAATGACTTCACACTCGTGTGGAACCGCATCCAGACACTGCTTAACTAACAGCCATGGCTGTGGCAAACTTCAGCTATTCACCATAAGATATTGCTTCCAAACAGCAGTTATCATATCTGGCAAGAGCTAAACAAACGACGACACGGAGAGAACCCCATATTCCCACTGTTCAGCTTATTAAGCTCATTGACAAGAACATCCACAACAGATTCATCGCAATCTGAAATCAAGGAGACTACTCCTATGACCATAAGCAGCACAAAGAGTTATCGTTTCTTTGATGTAAATTTCTGTATTTTCATTCTGCAACAATCAACCGAAAGTCCACAGCTCTTGTACAACAGTCTTTTGAGTTTGAATTAGTTTTACATTTAATTCAAATAAAAAAATGGTAAAACACTATAACCTTCTATATGATAAAAAAAAAAAAAATTTGTGGTGCACATAGAACTGCCAGTTGTACATTCGTCCGTGCCATCCTTTTTACCATGAAAAACTACATGAGTTGGATTATGCTGATGATATGCTGATCATTTGTAATCGTGAAAACTATGCTGATCATATAAAGAAGAGAACAGTATTAAGGAAATATATGTAATTAGTAGTTAGCAAAACCCTATTGTTTGGGACTATATATATTGTACATTCTCTAATGATTAAGATAAGCAAGCTCGTTCTTAATAGGGTATCGAGCAGTAAAAATTTAAAAACCTAAACTTTTTTTTTTTTTCCAGCCGCCGCCGCTTTCTTCTTTTCTTCTTTCTCTACCTTGCTTCCTTTACCAGCCATGTCTGCAAGTTCTGAAGTTGTTGCACCCGCTGATGCAACCTCTCTCGTTAACGTGAACATGTCTAACGTTACGAAGCTCACCTCCACCAACTTTCTGATGTGGAAACGACAAGTTCATGCCTTGTGCAATGGGTATGATCTCGCCGGCTATCTTGATGGTACGACGACTACCCCCGCCGCTACTCTTACCAACGACGGCACCACCACTGACAATCCTGCTTATAAACACTGGCAAAGGCAGGATCAGCTTCTTCTTTCCAGTCTCCTCGGGGCTATTTCTCTTTCGGTGCAACCGCTACTCTCCAAGGCCAACACGTCGGCTGAGATCTGGAGCACTCTCACCAACACCTATGCTCAACCTAGTCGGGGTCACATACTTCAGATCCGTGAACAACTGAAACAGTGGAAGAAAGGTGATAAATCCATTGAAGACTACTTTATTGGACTCACCACACGCTTAGATCAATTATCGTTGTTGGCTAGTCCAATCCCTCATGAAGATCAAATCGACTATGTTCTTGGTGGTCTTCCTGATGAGTACCGACAGGTTATCGATCAGATTGCTGGTCGAGATACACCACCTTCACTCACGGTTCTTCATGAAAAACTCATCAATCAGGAGCTGAAAATTCAGACGTTGCTCACCGCTTCTTCGCCTCTTCCTGCCTCTGCCAATCTTGCATCTCACAGAGGAAGCAACAATCGGAGTCATCACCAGTCTCGTGGCAACAATACTATGTCTCAACCACGTCACCAGTCTAACTCTCGTAACAACTCGCGTGGTCGTGGTTATCAAGGTCGCTGTCAGATTTGCGGCATTCATGGGCATAGTGCAAGATGGTGTTCTCAGCTGCAGTCCTCCAGACGGGGCTACTCCAACTCTGGTAGTGGATACCCGAGTAACTCCGCACCACCGTGGCAACCGCAGGCTAACTTTGCGGCTTCTCCGTCTTACAATCCGACTCCATGGATTCTCGACAGTGGAGCTACACACCATTTGACCTCCGATCTCTCCAATTTATCTATACACCAACCGTATAATGGGGGCGAAGAAGTCAAGATTGCGGATGGTTCGGGTATTCCAATAACACAAATGGGTTCTGGTTTACTTCCTACTCCATCTCGCTCTCTTAAACTTCAAGATATCTTATATGTTCCTGATGTCTGTAAGAATCTCATTTCGGTGTACCGCTTATGTAATGCTAATCAAGTCTCTGTTCACTTCTATCTTGCGTATTTTCAGGTGAAGGATCTCAGCACGGGGGTCCAGTTACTCCAAGGCATGACTAGACATGAGTTATATGAGTGGCCGGTCACACGTACTACCATTTCTGCGTTCTCAGCATCTCCATCATCAAAGACCGACCTCTCTTCATGGCACTTCAGGCTTGGGCATCCTACCATATCGACTTTAAAAGCTATTATTTCAAATTTTTCTTTACCACTTTCAAACACTTCACAAGAACAATTGTCATGTTCCGACTGTTTGATCAATAAGAGCCACAAACTTCCTTTTTCGACAAACACAATCACTTCCTCAAAACCTCTTGAATATCTTTATTCTGATGTGTGGACATCTCCCATATACTCTATTGATCACTTCAAATACTATCTTGTTATTGTTGATCATTACACAAGATACACATGGTTATATCCCTTGAAACAAAAATCTCAGGTCAAGGAGGTTTTTATAGCTTTTAAAGCCTTGGTGGAAAACCGGTTTCAAAGTCGAATCCAAACGTTATACACGGATAATGGCGGTGAATTCATTGCATTACGGTCCTTCTTAGCGGATAGTGGTATATCTCATTTGACGTCGCCTCCACACACACCGGAACACAACGGCATCTCAGAACGTAAACATCGTCACGTTGTGGAGACAGGTCTGTCTCTCCTTTGCCATGCATCGGTTCCAAAGACATATTGGTCCTATGCATTTGCAGCTGCGACATACCTCATCAACCGCATGCCTACGGATATACTGAATGGCATGTCTCCATACGCTAAGCTGTTCAACCAATCACCCAATTACTTGAAGTTGCGTGTGTTTGGATGTACGTGTTTTCCATGGTTGCGCCCGTATCGAACAAATAAGCTTGATGATCGGTCTACGCCGTGCATTTTTCTTGGATACTCGTTAACCCAAAGTGCATATTTATGCATGGATTTATCCAGTGGTCGTGTGTATACATCTCGGCATGTTCAGTTCCAAGAGACGTCTTTTCCGTTTTGCTTGAAGTCTCAACCACCGCCGTCATCTGTCTCCGATGTCTCGCCTTTGATGCAAACACCGGTTAGTTACGTGCCCTCGTCACTCACTCATGTCTCGTCGCCTTCGTGCTCAGATTCTCACCCAATACCGTCCTCCACGCCCCCACGTGCTCCGGTGGTGCCTGCATCTCCGTCGTCTCCTCCAACACCGGTAAGTTCGCATAATACTTTAACGCTTGAGTTACAGCCGGGATCAACCACAGCAAGGGATCGACAATCCAATACAAACCCAAGTCCAACATCAAATGCAAGCCCAACTACCCCAGGCCCAAATATTTCTCACACCTCAAATCCAACCTCATCACCTTCATCTCCTCCAAGCCCAACTTCAAATACTCAAAGCCCAACTTCCACAAATCCATCGTCTTCCTCCTCACACCAACACTCGACAAACTCCTCCCATCGCAGTTCCACACCAGCTGTTCGATCTCCATCCCCTCAACCTCATGTCGTTCCTCAACCCTTACCTCCGCAAAATAGACATCCTATGCAAACAAGAGCCAAAAACAATATTACTAAACCAAAGCCGAAACTCAATCTGTTGGCTGCGAAAACTCCGACAATTCCAACCACTGTGGCTCAAGCGCTTAAAGATCAAAACTGGCGAAAGGCGATGGCTGAGGAGATCGACTCACAGATGCGGCATCAGACATGGGATCTCGATGAGCCTCATCCCTCGCAACGCGTTATACCGTGTAAGTGGATTTTCACATTAAAATATCGATCTGATGGTTCAATTGAAAGTACAAGGCGAGGCTCGTGGCAAGGGGTTTCAATCAACAGTACGGTATTGATTACTCGGAAACTTTTAGTCCGGTGATAAAATCAACAACCGTACGTCTTGTGCTTGAGGTTGCAGTTAAGAGAAATTGGCAGATACATCAAGTAGACATCAATCACGCGTTCCTCCAAGGCACACTTAATGAGGAGGTTTATGTCTCACAGCCGCCTGGATTTGTGGATCGTGATCGACCTCACCATGTTTGTCGACTCCGGAAGGCTTTGTACGGTCTGAAACAAGCTCCCCGAGCTTGGTATCAGGAGCTCCGTACTTTCCTGCTCAAACACGGCTTCACTAACTCCCTCTCTGACACATCATTGTTTACTTACAAACATGGTCGCGAGTTTCTCTACGTGTTGGTATACGTCGACGATATTATCATTGCTGGTCCTTCGTCTCTGGTTCAACCTTTCAATGCGATGCTTGCCTCTCGGTTTTCTCTGAAAGATCTTGGACCACTAAGCTATTTTCTGGGTATTGAAGCGACACGTTATGCACAAGGGCTACATTTGATGCAGCGCAAATATGTAACTGACCTGTTAGCTCGCACAAACATGCTAAATGCAAAACTGGTTGCGACACCGATGTCCCAATCACCACTGGCGTTACACTCGGGAACACCTCTTCCTGACGCTACCACCTATCGCATGGTTATTGGGAGTCTCCAGTACTTAGCCTTTACCCGACCAGACATAGCCTTTGCCGTAAATCGCCTCTCTCAATATATGCACAAACCAACAACGGATCACTGGCAGGCTGCAAAGAGGATTTTGCGTTATCTCGTCGGTACAAAGTCTCATGGTATTTTCCTCCGTTCAGATTGCCCTCTTACGGTTCATGCGTTTTCTGGTGCTGATTGGGGAGGTGATAGAGGAGACTGTATATCAACAAATGCGTATATCGTATACTTTGGCGGGAGTCCGGTCTCATGGTCATCCAAGAAACAAAGGAGTGTCGCACGGTCCTCTACCGAGGCCGAGTATCGTGCCGTGGCGAATACAGCCTCCGAGCTTCAATGGATTTGTTCTCTTTTGTCTGAACTGGGTATCGTTTTACCAATAGCACCGGTGCTATACTGTGACAACATGGGAGCTACATATCTTTGCTCTAATCCGGTTTTCCATTCTAGGATGAAACATATCGCAATCGATTATCATTTTGTGCGTGGCTATATTCAATCTGGTGCCTTGCGTGTCTCACATATCTCAACACATGATCAGTTGGCTGATGCTTTGACAAAACCTCTATCCAGACCACGTTTTCAAGATCTAATTTACAAGATTGGAGTCAAACAACTGCCTCCATCTTGAGGGGGTGTATAAAGGAGAGAACAGTATTAAGGAAATATATGTAATTAGTAGTTAGCAAAACCCTATTGTTTGGGACTATATATATTGTACATTCTCTAATGAATAAGATAAGCAAGCTCATTTTTAATAGATCATCTGTAATCGTGAAACTATGCTGATCATTTGTAATATGATAGAAAAACCTAAAATATTTTCAAATGGTATGTAAAACTATAATTGATTCGATAAATTTTTTTTTTTTTTTTTGTATGTTCCCAAATGAAACACTTCGGATATACATTGAATGTTGAATCGTATTGTCTTCCCATCAGAAGCGAAGATGTCTTAGAATACAAACTTGCTACATATCAATGGTCATGGGCCACAGATCACGGGAAATCATTTTGATATTATCGGTTTGATTAAAATTTCGATCACATGTTTTGATAACCAAAAATAAAGAGATATTCTAAATCTCGTTATTTTAAAACTTTGGGACTAAAAGCTAAAATAAATTAAATACCATTGTCAAACAATCAAAATACGTTTTTTTATTAAAAATACTTCGAGACTGAATTTACACTGTAAAATAAAACTGTCAATTCCTTCTTTCGAGAAAATCTTCTATTCTTTTGACTTTTAAAAAAACGGAATTTAATTATTTTATCATATGATCAAATAATAAGTAAATTAGTTGATTAAATATATACAAACTATTTAGTTATATAGAAATTATTGATTGGCATATTTCTAGAAACAAATTCATAAAGCTGATGCGAGAGAATGTCGTCAGATCAACGTAATCACAAGCGAAGAAAATTAGAGAGAGAAAAAAATGCAACTAATGAATGCACAATATCGTGTTGAATTCATAATAATTATGTCACAGAAATTTCAATACAAAAAAATGCATCTGCTCGGACAAATAACGTTATTGGTCGAGTACATAATTTAACAATATTGTTATTGACAAGATGCACAAGTTTCTTTTAAACAGAGACTTTGACTAATACGTCCATCGAATTTGAACGTTTCAATTAAATAAGATGAAAAACATAAACAATAATTAAAGACTTTTTGGTTAGAACTTAGAATCATGAATGTAATGATGCACAATAACTATAATTTGTACTTTCATTCAAGAAGTGACTTGAGTGGTTACATCATTTTTTCCTAATGCGCATGCAGATTCTCTAACCTCCCACTATTTACATTTACATTCTACATAGATCCCATTCCCACGTGACTTTTACAAATGATTATTAGAAATTAATGGACTCTTTTGAAAATCAGTGTGTTTTTAGTTAAATTGATTTAATTAGTAATTCATCACATAAAAGTATGAAATCGAATTATTTACATGCTACCAAGAACGAGTTTACATATATTTGCATGCTTGCGTAGATCATTTTCTTCCTTTGAAGGTTAAATAGTATTGTTTGTTTATTACATTTACTATATTAGTATGTATTTGATTAAACAAAAACGACTTCACTTAAAAAGATACGATATATTTAAAGTTCGTAACAATACCAAATCGGGATTTTGTAACGATCTTAGGCTTTTGACTCTTTACGTCCTAAAGATAGAAGAATTAGTTGTTAATTAAGATTTCATAAGTTTTGTGGCAGACAAAGACTTTAATTACTAGACATTGCTGTACGTGTTCTTTTTTTTTTTTCCTGTGTTGAAATTAATCACCTACTGTCGTAAAAGTCGCTAGTATAACCGTCAACTAATCACGGTTCCCAAATTTATACGTCGAGCTCTTCCACAATCAAGTTTATGTGTGCCCCTACGCTCTAGCCTCTAGTTGAATGCATGAAGGCATGAAGCGAGTCTTTATTGTTCTTATGTTTTTTTTCTGTAATACATTGGTTTAGTAAATAGCGTTTTTCAATATACTAAAATGAGTTTATTAGTTTGATAAATAAACGTATAGTAACTAGTGAACAGCACAATATAATTCTTCTATATAAAGCACAACAATTGGAAATACATAAATGTGAACGTATATATAAACTTACAGATTCTTGATGAGTTGAAAAAAGGCTTCGAAATTCAACATTGTATAAGGTCACACACTCACACGATTACCATAATCATAGGAGATAAAAACAAACCTAAAGATAAGAAGAAAAGAAACTGCAAAATTTGGTATCAGTGTGGTCGAATCCAACGACCATCACGGGCTTCAAAGAAACAAGTGATCCCTGCGGGTCTTTTCAAGATCGCTTGCTTCCATATTTGCGAGAGACATCAGCGTCCAATAGTGTATCCCAAACCTGAAAACGTAAACAAGATTAGTTAAAATTTTATGATAAGCTGATATGTTCAAACTACATGATTAATCTTCTTGCATCTTATTTCCACTCACATGTAGCTCTCCCTTTGAGCCACCAATAGCAAGCAAGAAAGGGTTGTCCACCGCAAAGGAAATGGAAAACACAGCTCCCTAATTACAAAAATCAGAATGGTTAGGGATAAAGCAGTAGAGATACTAATGGGGAAGGAGGCAAAAGATTAATGTTGATTGGTTCTTACAGCTTTTGGTTTGTGTAAAGCAAGGCACGAAGGTTCATTGTTTGTAAGATCCCAAAGCTTTACCGTTTTATCCACAGACCCCGTAGCCAAAAGCTGTTAATTACAGCTCATAAATGGTGAGAACTGTTTACAAAAAAAAAAAAGAAAACGAAATGCCATAAGGACATAGAAGATAGGGAGAAATTTACATTGGGAGCAGAAATGTTGTATGAGATGGAGGAGACTCCTTTGTCTTGGTCATGTGCTTGGATAGTGAAACTTGGTTTTAAATCAGAATCTGAACCTGACTGTGCGGTACGTATATCAAAACCTTTCACGGTTCCATCTTCAAGACTTACCTTAAGAGGGTAAAGAAACAACAAACGATCTATTGAGAAAAGTCTTGAAACCACTGATTTGTCTATCAGAAGAAAAAGGGAAGTGTCATGTACCACAAAGGAGTGTTCACTATGAGGATCCCAGGCTAAGCTCTCGACATCAGACATGACAGACCATTTGAAACCTGAGTGTGAAGGTTGTCTTCCGTCTTTCTGCAACATCATATACATAGAGATATTAATGATCATTGTTAAGGGAATAGTCCGGAACACACGAAAATAAAACCATGGAATAAAATAGTTACCAAGACAACAGTTTGATCAAACGACCCACTGAGAAGCACCTCAGGAGCATAATGGTTCCAAGCAACCGCTTGAACCTGTGATCATACGAACAGTAAAACATGAGAATACCATATAACTAAGAAATTTAACGCTCTACGAATCTCGTTCTTACCTCCTTTGTGTGATGCTCCATCGTAATCTTACATACTCCAGTAGCCACATCCCAGACCTTAACTTTTTTATCGGCACTAGCACTAGCAAGTATGTTCCTTTTATCCAAACAAATCATAAGAAAATCAGACACGCTTAAGGAGCAAAACCAGAATAAACTTTCAAATTATGGGCAGTAGTAAGCTTAGACATACCTAAACTCCTTGTTCCAAGCAAGACCAAGTACTGAATCAGTATGGCTACCTTCTTTGTATTTCTATAAAGAAAAAGACAGAGACCACAAAGTTACATCAATAAAGACATAAGTACTTGCCATTAAATAAAATTTAAAAGGTCTAGAAACAGAAAAGTTTGATGCACCCACCTGTTTCTTACTCTTCTCTTTCTTACTCTTATCTTTCTTACTCTTCTTTTTCTTAGTCACTAACATCTCCTCTTTTCCTCCTAGTTGTATACAAGGTAGCACCTCGTCTCTCTAAAGCATTATAATAACCTTATCAGTAGACTCATAATCGATAAAGGCAAACATAAATACAAAGTCAGTTATATTTACATACAACGTCAAGGTCCCATATCTCGATTGTCGGTGATTCTTTTGAACCAATAGCTACAAAATTCCCTGCCAGTACCAAGGCAAAAAAAAGAAGTAAGAATGATATTTAATCCATAGTAAGAAGGAAAAAAACAGACTCATATAAATTCCAAAAGCGTACACCAACCTTTTTCCCCTCCTTTAAGAGGACAATCAATCCATGCAGTACACAATGGAAACTCCGGTATAATTATGTGATGATGAACATACATATTTGGTGAGCCAGATGATTCCTCGTATACATAAACCTGGTCGTATATATACATAGCTTTCAAATGAGCCCCAATGTTTTAACATATAATATACAGAGCAAGAAGGATTGTCCATACCTCTAGATGGCTGACTTCATCTTCATTCCTGGCGCAGATAATCACTGAATCGGTAGGCTTGATTGTCGTGTCATCAATATCCTCTTCATCATCCTCATCCTAAAAGACCAAACATTTATGTTACATAAAAAAGGAATTTAACCACTATAAGTTTCAATGTAGATTAAAAAAGTTAATTGGCTTACTTCAACATCCTTCAGATATGGATCCATCTCATTACTTGGATAATAAAGATCCCCAATTCCAGAACTGAAAAGTTCAATTCCTGAGTCCAACACAACCCGAAAAAAAGAGGTAACTTTACATATGAAAAACACACCAAATTTGCTGTTCTAATCAAAATGATCACTTGCACAATTGCAGAACAAACACCAAAGAAAAGCCAACAAGAAACTGAATGAGCTAAAAAACGTACCATCATCCTCTTCATCATAATTATCCATGTCAAGTTCTTTCAATCCTTCAGCTACCTCATCAACCTCCATCGAAGAAGAAGCAATCTTGGTTTTAGAAGATTGACCAAAAGCTTCAGCTACAGCCTTGGCATGATCAACTTCACTAATCTCTTCTCCATCCTCTTCAATCTCTTCTTCATCCTCATCACTACCATCCACACTATACATTACAAAACCAAAACATCATTATCACAATCTCCTCATTCTATAAAATTAAAGAAACAAGAACAATATTATCAAGTAAAAATAAAATAAAAATCTCACCTTCTAGCAAAAGCTCCACTCTCAATGAGCTCTTTGAGTTCTTCCTTTGAAGGAGGCTCAGCAACATCAGGAACAGCTTTTAGATTCCCTTTTGGGATCCATGACACTGCAGTTATCATTCTGCAAAATACGCAAAACCAATGAAATGAAAAACGAATTCAAATACGGTATAAACCCCTCCCCAACTCTTATTTCGAATTGAACAGAGAGAGAGAATCATCAAATCGGTGAATACTCTCAAAAGGTAATTTCTTGGGTACAGGGCAGCTTGAAATTAGGGTTTTTCGTCATTTGATCAAACCCAGCACAACGATTTCATAACTGAGTCTGAGTTACAAGTTTTGATTAACTTTTCTTAAGCTCTAAGAGGAATCAAAGAGAACTTACGTTTACAAAGGGGACCTAACGCGGCGTAGAACGATGATGAGCAACAAACAAAAAGGTTCTTTATTTTGTAGGTTCAGGGTTTAACAATTGAAGACTTGTTGCTTCTCTGAGAAATTTTTTTCCGTGAGAGTGAGATATAGCGGCGCTAAGCGGCGAAGAAGAAGAAGAAGAAACAAATTAAAGGAAATATACTTTAAAGCCCCAAAACTAAATATTTTTTTTTTACCTAAAGACCTTAAACTTCAAAATATGCATAGAAAGCCCTGAAACTGTTAAAGATGCAAATTAAGTAATTTGTTCATAATTTTTTTTTTTTTTTCTTTATGAACTAGAAGAATTGTAGAGGAATAAATTTTCACATATCAAAATAATCCTAACTGAACACCCCCTAGCTAACCACATGCATATACTTGTAAAATAAGTAAATAAAATATAAAAATATTGAGCTTCTTCTGATAAATAAATGGGAAATTTACATCCACACCTACTTTCTCCCACTTTAATGACAAACACACCTACTTTGTGCTTTTCCTATAACTTTTTTTTTTTCAAAATTACATATTACTCCCTCACTAAACTAAACACATTTCACCTCTCTCTCTATATATTCTCCTTTTTTCTCTGCTTTATTTGTTGGTTTTCCTTCATTTTTATACAATATATTATGTTTATATTTTTCTACATTTTAAGATGTATATTGTTTATATATTTTTTTGAATTAGTATATTATAGACTGTCTATTTTTTGTTGAACATTTGTTCACTAATAAATATATGACCGGTTATAGTAAATTATGTTTAATAGTAACTGGTCATCCACTTATTAGTGATGACCATATGGATATATATGGATTTGAACATCTTGATTATATATCGACATGGTCATGTTTAGGTGGATATGTTTGGATGCATGGTTCATAAAACAAATATCCCTTATTTTCCTTTGTTCTGTGTAATTAAAAACTTTTTTTAAAAAAATATCATTGTATCTAGAATGATCATTTGATTTTGACATATATAATTGTACAGATATATATATATGTACGAGGAAAGGTACAAACTGTTATATTAGCATGCATGGTGCTAAAACTGAAGGTGCAAATTATTAATGAAGGCAGCGTTAATAATATTCAAGAAGAAAAATAATAATAACAAGAAATTTAATCAAATTGGGTGCATGGTACAAAACTCAAAAGTGTCGAGACGTGTATGGCAAAAACTAGCTTTTGATTGGTAACCGGTGGAATGGCAGATTAACTTTATTAAGGCGAGTGAAAATATATAAATGAGAATTTCTGAACCAAGTTTGATCAGCTCTATCTATATGACTACCAGAACTGGGTTTATATGACTTTTTACTAAAGTGAATAGTGCATTATTTTATTAGACATGTCTGTCCAAAAATGAATGATGTTAATATGAAGATCTATATATTTGTATAGTTATTGCTTACTTCTTAAAATGAATGAAACAAAGTTGCTACTTGTTAGATTGATGATATTTGTGTTATCAATTGTTTGGATAAGTTCATGGGGTTGAAATACGATTTTGGAGCTCACTAGCACTCGACAACTGTGAATTACTGCTAAGCTCTAGTCGTAGTAAAATTTTATACCCGACCTTTTTGTTTCCGTTTTTTGATTTGGTAGTAATAGTCCCAAAAAGGTTGTCTTTACGCTACAAGATATCAGATTGAACAAACATTTTCCTTAATATGGTAATGATATAAGATTTTCACATTATTTATTTTGTAATATGAAATAAAAAAACTAAAGTCAAGACCATTGGGTAAGGACAGGGATAAGCTGAAGCGGAGTTTTCTTAGGACTAACAAGTCCATATGATTCTTCAAGATCAACATCTTTTACCTCCATTCCTTCTGGAAGCTTCCAATCGAAACGGTAGAGAAGATTGATGAGAGTCACATGTACCAAAGCCATACCCATTCCTAAACCTGGGCACATTCTCCTTCCGCTACCAAATGGCAAGAGCTCAAAGTTTAGACCTTTATAGTCAATCTCGCTATCCATAAACCTCTCCGGGATGAAAGCTTCTGGATCTTTCCAAACATTGGGATTCCTAAGAACAGCCCATATGTTGACATAGATCCATGTTTTCTTTGGAATGTCATAACCTCCGATCTTTATATCTTTTGAAGCCTCTCTTGGTATTAGAAGTGGCACAAGTGGGTTTATCCTTAGTGTTTCTTTGATCACCATTTTCAAATACTCGAGTCGTTCTATATCTTCTTCTGTGATAGTGTCTTTGTTTTTGATCACTTCTCTGACCTCAGCTTGCGCTTTCTTTAGAACTCTTGGGTTTGTAATTAAATGTGTCATCGCCCATGTCACAGTGTGGCCAGAAGTGTCTACTCCAGCAATAAGAAGGTTCTGAAATAATTAAAGACACAAAATTTTAATTTTTTTGCAACATGTGAAAAAAAAGTTTATTGAAAGAGAGGTTAACATTACTTACCAACAAAATCCCTTTGGTGTTGTCTCGGGTAAGTTGATATTCTCCAAGTCCAGTCTCTCCCCGTTCCATCTTAAGGAGCAAATCAATGATATCATCTTTAATACTAGGATCCTCTAAGTGATGTTGTATGGATTGATCAAAAAATGAATCCATTGCCTTAAAAACCTTCTCACATTTGCTGTGTAACCCTGTGATCCTATCAATGATTTTACCAACAACTGGGAAATAATCCGCTGCTGCGAAGCTCCCTAGCACCTCCATGGTTCCTTGAATGACTTCCTCATAAGCATTCTCAAGTTTGCTTCCTTCTAGACATATCCCAAATCCAACTTTACAAATCACACTCCCAGAGAGTTTTACTAACTTGCGATTCAAGTTGACCGGTCTCTCCAATGAAGCAGATTGTATCATGAACTGGACAAAAGAGGCAACTTCTTCTTGTCTTATATGTTGAAATGATTTTACCCTTTTTGCTGTGTAGAGTTCAACAACCGTCATCTTTCGTACTTCTCTCCAATATTTGCTATAGAAAGAAAATGCAAGATCTTTTAAATTGTATGTAATTCTTGCAGGATAGGTCATGTAAGGTCTCGAACAACACTCAGCATCAAACGTTTTTAAGACATCTTTCACTGTATTGGGAGTTGACGCCACAACAGCAGAGACATATCCAAACTTTAGAGACATTAGAGACCCATATTTTTCAGATAATTTGAACATCGAACGATGAGGTTTCGTTCCCAACTGGTACAAGTTACCAATTATAGGAAGTCTAGGTGGTCCGGGAGGCAGATTGTTCTTTGTCTTTTTCGTGCTCTTTGCAATGAGTGATGCAAAGAATACGAATGCAACAATGATATACCACAAACTCATTTTGTTTCCTATACAAAAAGGGATAGTTTATATAAAATTCAATATTTGATAACCTTAAGATAAATATAAAGAGCATAGCATGTCAAGTGGACGATTAACCACACAACAGAAAAACAAGATAAATGGATTGAAAATATAGAACCGCACTACCTAAAATCACCAAAGCACCCTAACTACTAATCAAGGCAATACAAGTAAAAGAAGAGTCCTTTTATATTTTGCCTAGCACTACTTTTTAGTTTCACATAATATTTTGATATTAGAGTGTATCTGTAACAATGAAGAGTACTCACTCTGTAAGCTTAGAGAAGAATATATACACTCCTAAATTGAATGATTATAAAAAAACAGCTACAAATAAATAAAATAATATTTGTATATATATGAGAATATTATCAAAAACATCTAGAGAAAGACAGAGCGAGAGAGATCCACAAATTACCTTAAACTTGATGTTTGTGGCGGAAGAGTTTACACTGAGGGGCGGGGAGAAGAAGAAGTGAAATTAGTAATGTATATATAGATATATATATATATATTAATTTATTTTTGGATTGTGATCATTGATAAGAGACGACGTATATAGGAGATGTGGCTGCGTGATTTGCTTCCATGTATGTGGTTGCCTGGAATGCATTGCAGATAAGTTTCTTTTGAAATAAATGTTCACACATAAATCTTTTTTACTCGCACAACAGTCCACTCAAGATCTCGTTGTAATTTTCTACAAAAAAAATTGTATATATACATAAATTTATTTTTTGGATTGTGATCATTGATAAGAGATAACGTATATAGGAGATGTGGCTGCGTGGTTTGCTTCCATGTATGTGGCTTCGTGGAATGCATTGCAGATAAATTTCTTCTGAAATAAATGTCCACACACAAATTTCTTTTACTCGCACAAAAGTCCACTAAATTTTTGTTGTAATTTTCTACGAAAATATTATATATATATATATATATATATATATATATATTAATTTATTTTTAGATTGTGATCATTGATAATAGACGACATATATAGGAGATGTGGCTGCGTGGTTTGCTTCCATGTTTGTGGCTTCGTGGAATGCATTGCGGATAAGTTTCTTTTGAAATAAATGTCCACACTCAAATCTTTTTTACTCGCACAAAAGTCCACTCAATTCTTATTGTAATTTTTCTATGAAAAGATTGTATATATACATATATATATATATATATTTGGATTGTGATCATTGATAAGAGATGACATATATATGAGATGTGGCTGCATGGTTTTCTTCCATGTATGTGGCTTCGTGGAATGCATTGTAGATAAATTTCTTTTGGAATAAATGTCCACACACAAATTTTTTTTACTCGCACAAAAGTCCACTAAATTCTTGTTGTAATTTTCTACGAAAAGATAGTATAGATATATGTATTAATTTATTTTTGGATTGTGAACATTGATGATAGACGATGTATATAGGAGATGTGGCTGCGTGGTTTGCTTCCATGTATGTGGCTTCGTGGATGCATTGCAGATAAGTTTCTTTTGAAATAAATGTCCACACACAAATCTTTTTTACTCGCACAAAAGTCCACTCAATTCTTGTTGTAATTTTCTACGAAAAGATTGCATTATTGTCACTTGTAACATTACTTTTTACGTTTTTTTCTGATTGGTTAGTAGTGCTATGATATAGTTGAATACATCATTATAATCTTAAAAGAAATTTGCATCCACACCTACTTTGTGCTACTCTAATACTTTTCCCCTTCAAAATTACATATTACTCCCTCACGAAACTAAACACATCTCACATCTCTCTCTCTCTCTTCTCCTTTTAAAGAGGCTCTTTTTTTTATTCTTTTATTTTTGTAACACTTTTAGCTAGTTATTATAAAAAAATTAGAGCAATATTAGTAGATGACTATAGATTTAAAAAGAATAAAGAGAATAACCTTGTGTCAAAAAGTTTAGGTAAATAACGTTTTCTGAAATAGGTTAAATACTAAAACATCCCTTTTATATCCTGGTTTTTACAAAATGAACCGGAGAGAGAAAATAATAAGTTGTAAAGAAACTATGCGGTGATTATGAAGATGACGGTGGTGAATATGAAAGACATGGAGGAGGTTACAGATCTGATGCGGTGAACCGATGAACCAGTAAGAAAGAAAATAGTAAGCTTTAGAGAAACTGTTTTGGTGGTTGCGAAGTTGACGGTGATGGTTACGAAGGTGGTAGTGGTGAATACAAAAAACATGGAGGAGGTTAGAGATCTGATGGATATGGTGGATATCACTGTCGTAGTAGTGGGCAATGGTGGTGGTGTTGATAAAAAATCGTTGATGGTGATAGTGGCTACAATGTTTTTGTTGACTGTGTATAGTTGTTGGAAAATCATGTAATTCTATAAAATAGCAAGATATATAACATGAAAATCATGTAATTTTATATAATAGCAAGATATTTTCGAAATAAATAATGGTAATTTGCAAAATGACATATATCAAATAAAAGTAACTTGCCATCTAGAAGAACAACTTAAAATTTGTAAAAAATCTAACGTCCTTTTGAACAGAAAAGCATGTTGACATAAACAATAGCATGACATATTTCAAAATAGAGTGCTAATCAAAAAAGCAGCAAGTAAAAACAAAAGGTATTGCTGCATCATAAAATATTACATGAAGGAAATCAAAACTTACAGAAAATGGATATTCTGTGGTAGAAACTGAGATCCGACATGAGCGAGAAGAGAACCAATGAAAGAAAATTTTGGGCTTTGGAGAAACAGAGAGATTCCCATAATTGGGAACAAGATCGGTTGTAGAGATCCAGTGAGAGGGAGCGGTAGAAACTAATGTGGATCATGCAAAAATTGAAATTGAGGGTTGGCTAACCTAGAAAGAAAAAATGGGTTTCAGTAGCTGAGAAGAGAGAGAAAGGAGAACCAAAGAAAAAAAGATTTGCGGGCGAGAAAAGAGAACAAAGAAGGAGGAAAGAAGAAGAAAGTGAAAGGGTATAATGGACCGAAATTTACTAAAAATCATGTAGTAAATAGACAGTGTTTGGTCAAACGTTATTTTGTTAAATACCTTTCAGTCTTGAGTTATTTCTTATATATATATTATATTTGGATTGTGATCATTGATAAGACGACGTATATAGGAGATGTGGCTTCGTGGAATACATTGCGACTCTTTGAAATAAATGTCCACACACAAATTTTTACTCACAAAAAGTCCACTCAATTCTTGTTATATTTTTCTACGAAAATATTATATATATATATATATATATATTTAGATAATGATCATTGATAAGAGACGACGTATATAGGAGATATGGCTGCGTGGTTTGCTTCCATGTATGTAGTTTTGTGGAATGCATTGCGGATAAGTTTCTTTTGAAATAAATGTCCACACAAAAAAATTTTACTCGCACAAAAATCCACTCTATTCTTGTTGTAATTTTCTACGAAAGATTGCATTATCACACTTGAACACTACTCTTTACGACTCTTTCTCTCTCTCTCTCTCTCTGCTCTCTCTCTTCTCTCTCTCTCTCTCTCTCTCTCTCTCTCTCTCTCTCTCTCTCTCTCTCTCTCTCTCTCTCTCTCTCTCTCTCTCTCTCTCTCTCTCTCTCTCTCTCTCTCTTCTCCTTTTAAGAGACTATTTATTCTTTTATTTTTGTAACACTTTTAGCTAGTAATTATAAAAAATTATCTGATCATTTTTATACAATATATTATGATTATATTTTTCTACATTTTAAGATGTATATTTTGCTATATATTTTTTTGAATTAGTATATTATACACTGTCTATTTTTAGTAAAACATTTGTTCATAATTAGATGACCAATTACATTAAACACAACTGTCCATTTTTAGTTGAACATTTGTTCACTAATAAGTGGATGATCACATAGATATATATGGACTTGAACACCTTGATAATATATCCATTTGGTCATATTTTGGTGGATATGCTTGGATGTTCATCAAAAATAAAAACAAAATGTTTTGATGCAAACAATAGTAAAATTCATTGAGTGGTATTATTCAAGTATTTCTACATTTTGTAATGGACAAAACTTATTTCATCAAAAAAATTCAACTAAAAAGTTGAACATTTGTTCATTAATAAGTGGATATGACTTACATTAAACATAAACACAACTTTGCTGAATGGTCATTCACTTATTACTGAGCAAATATTCAACTAAAATGGACAGATGTGAATATACTAATTAAAAAATATATATAACAATATACATCTTAAAATGTAGAAAATATATAATCATAATATATAAAAATGAACAAATAATTTTTTGATAATAAGTTAATAACTAGCTAAATAAGTATCCATAAACTATACCAAAATTTACTATCCACTAGTCAATGAACAATGTTTGGCTAAAAATAGATATTATATAACTTATTCACCTAAAATATAACAAAATGCATCTTAAAAGCAGAAAAAAAGTAATCATAATTTATTGTAAATATATATAACTTTTTAATCATAATTACACAAATGACTAGAAAGATAAAAGAAAGAGGGAAAAGAAAGAGAGAGAGGAGAATACAATAGAATTTTTTTTAAAAGTAAAAACATGTTAGTTACTGTCCACAATTATGAAGTATACTAGAAAGGTAATGCAAGAGTATACCAATAGCAAAAGTAGGTTTAGATGAAAGATTTTTCACCTTAGTGTGGGTGCCATAAACTCTAAATATATGGGCTTTTGTTATGATTAAACATTGACCAAGAAATTATAATAGCCATTATTATTACACAAGAAAAATAAAAATACAAATAAATTAACCTTAATGAAAAAGGCGATAATTGGCTCAGTGGTTGGTCTAGGGTTCATTAATACTTACACCAAGAGGTCTAGGGTTCAAACCCCGATAATGCGATTTATTAATTGTGGATTAATGGAGGAAAATTTACGATGATCTCCAAAGTGATGCGCAATTATCGCCGTTCATCGTGATTCTACATACAACTGAAGGTGAACATAGAGAATGAGGTATCCATCAGGAGCATGGATCAGAAGAGAGTATGGAGTAAGAAGGAGAATATATGTAGTGAATCTAATAGGGTCTGAAGGAATTGTCCATGGTAGAATCATATGTAATAGTTCTCATAATTTGCAATCAATAATAAATCCAGACGACAAAAGAAAAAAAAAAACCTTAATGAAAAAAAGGAAACTACTACAAAATTTTGGTTAAAGACTTAAAGTGTGTTCGAATGTGACGACCAATCATAGCTTAGCTGGACGTTCACGGTCGGACAGGTCTGGTTCTGTATCTATTGGAGACATTAGTGTCCGAAAGTGTATCCCAAACTTTTAACGTCCCCTTTACGCCACCCATAGCGAGTAAGAATGGATTGTCGACATAGAAGGCAATGGAAAATAAACTTCCCTGTGAGATTTCAAATTTTTGAGCCAATACATACAATGGAAAACAATGTCTTTTCTTAAAAAATGTTTGATTGTTGGTTCTTACAGCATTTGGTTTGTGTGTGGCAATGCATGAAGGCTCATTGTTTTTCAAAGATCCCAAAGCTTTACTGTTTTGTCCATGGATGCCGTTGCCAAAAGCTGCTCCAAAATGGCGAGAACAAGTAAGACACACATAATAAATAACAAGTATAAGACTTAAGGGACGAGGATATATATATACTGCTTTATCATGTCCATTGAGAGTCTGTCAATTCTCCATGAGCAGAAAAGAGGAAAATAGTTACTAGCTCAAGAAAGGATTCTACTTTCTTGTTTTAGTAGTTGTGGTTTTAGAGAATTTGTTAGAAATGTTTTTTTGGGATACCTTTTTTCAAAAATTCCTTTTTTTGAACATTTTCATTTTTGCCCTTGTTTACACAATTACACTATATTAAATTAATTTTTAAAATTATTTTTTTTAGGTTTGGGTTCCCAATTTATATTTAGGGTATAGTTTAGTATTTGGGGTTTAGGGTTTATAATTTTGTCATTTTATATATTAAAAAGGGGTATTTTTGAAAATGGACACCAAAAAGGTATTTTTGAAAAGTGACATAGAAAAAGATGTATTTTTGAAAATCCCTTTGTATTAATCTTAAGTTCTTAACCAATATTAATTTTGTAGTATTTTTTTTGTTCCACACAAAATAGTAGTTAGTCATATTTTTCGAGTGGAAACAAATAGGGGAAAGAGTCGCTTACATTAGGCGCTGAAATGTTGTATGAGACGGAAGTGGCTGCTTTATCATGTCCATTGAGAGTGAAACTCGGGTTTGAATTAGAGGCTGAATTTGAGGCTTGGCGTACATCAAAACCCGTTACAGTTCCATTTTCGTGACTTACCTATATATAAAGAAGGGAAACAAAAGAAAAATATGTCTTATAACCGCCACATTGTATAAATTAACTAATTAAAGATTTAAAGTGCAACGCACCACAAAGGAGTGTTCACTATGAGGATCCCAGGCTAAACTTTCGACATCGGACATGACAGACCATTTGACACCCGGATGTGAAGGTTGTCTTCCGTCTTTCTACAGTTACCAATGTTAATGATCATTGTGTAAAGCAAAAGACAGGGGGAAAACACACGAAAATAAACCATCGAACAAAAAACAGTTACCAATACAACAGTTTGATCAAAGGACCCACTGAGAAGCACTTCTGGGGCATAATGTTTTCACGCAACCGCTTGAACCTGCGAACCATACGAACAACAAACCATGATATTTAATACCGTTTGACTAAGGAATATAACCGAGTGTATGTAGATGACTGAATTTGGAGCTTTTTAAAAGAGATTGATCCTCAGTATATCACAAGCTTGAGTCTACGGAGATGAATGAATTCATATGAGTTGGTTCTCAACAAAGAGTTAGGAAATGATATTTATTATTGTCTATACCTTATCTGTGTGATGATCCATTGTAATCTTGCATGTTCTGGTAGCGACATCCCAAACTTTGACTATTGTGTCGGCACTAGCACTAGCAAGTATATTCCTGTTTATTTATTTGGAGTAAAATAAATAAAATCAGATCCACATCTAAAAAAGCATTTTGGAAGAAATAGATTCAGACCTGGACATACCGAAACTCCTTATTCCAAGCAAGACCAAGAACTGGTTCAGTATGTGGCTACCTTCTTTGTAGTTCTAAGACAAAAGACGGGAAAAAAATAACGGTTACATTTGATACATTTTTTGTTGCACCTCAACCAAATTGAATATAGTATTCACCACTGTTGCTACGATAAAATGTACATATATATACACTCACCCCTTCCTCGTTTTGTCCTCCTAGTTGTACACAAGGTAGCACCTCGAACATCTGGAGCATTATATATATCATCAATTTAAATAGAATATAGTCTCTCATCATATGAAAGATAATGCAAAAAGACAGTTTACATACAACGTCAAGATCCCATATCTTTATTATTGGCGTATCATCCGAACCAACAGCTACGAAATTCCCTATCAATAAGAAACACAAAAGATTCATATAATGTAAAAAAAAAAAAAAAGGGTTCATATACTGTGTAACACATGTATATAGCAAGAATGAAGAATCCGATAGGGATATTATTAAAAAAACTTTTAGTGATACATATCACTAACCTTTTTCTCCTCCTTTAAGTGGACAATCAAGCCAAGCAGCAGTACACAATGGAATTCCTGGTACGATTATGTTTTGATGACTATACATATTTGGAGAACCAACGGATGTTTCCTCGAATACATAAACCTAGTCATGCATTCATATAAGTTTCATGCGGATCTGCGCAGTAAAATAAATAAATAGAATGTTGAAATAAATTCGTGACAAAAAAAAAAAAAAAAAAAATGTTGAAATAAATTGACTAACGTCAATACAGTTGGTTTCTTTGTTGTCGCTGTCGCTCCTAGCGCAGACAATCATTAAATCGGTTGGTAAGATTTTTGAGTCATCATCCGAATCATCCTCCGAGTCATCATCATGATCCTAGAAAAACATAGATGTTAGTGACTTAAGTCTGTGCAAAATATACGTACACAAGACGTTAATTTTCCATGGAAAAGAGATAGTTATATACATTGTTTCTCTTGAGATATGGATCCAACTCGTTACTCTTATAGTAAAGATCCCCAAGCCCGGAACTAAAAATTTCAATTCCTGTGTTCAAAACACAAAATAAAAAAATAAAAAAATTACAAAATGAATTAATGAAAACGAAAACTGAGATCTGAAAATATAATAAGCTTAACTTACCATCATCCTCTTCATCGTAAATTCGTAATTATCCATATCGAGTTCTTTCAAACCATCATCAACCTCCATCGAAGAAGAAGCACTCTTGCTTTTCGATGACTTCCCAAACTCTTTTGCCACGGCTTTCGCATGAGCAACTTCACCATTCTCTTCTTCTTCTTCTTTATTGAAAATTTTACAACTCTCTTTGAGCTTTTCGATTTCTTCCTTAGAAGGAAGCTTAGCACGATGAGGTATAGCCTTTGCAGCCCCTTTTGGTATCCATGACAATGCAGTTATCATATTGCAAAACATACAAATAAAAACAACCCAAACTAAATTTACAAACAGGGAATAAAGAAGTACATATACCCTTTTTTACTCATAGAAACCGTAACGGAAATTTCATCTAACACGACGACAAATCTTTCGTAGCCACTCAGACAAGAATTCGCAAATAGTTACAAAAAAGAACAAAAAATTCAACAAACAGAAAATCATAACAAAACGCCTCGAATAAAATATATACCAATTTTCAAAATCCAAGGTCGAGAATCAAGAGGAATTAGAAAGGTAACATAATGATATAAGAGTCGGGTTAAAGACGTACACATCTACCAAAAGATAATAATTAACATCTTGAACTATTAAAGATCATGAGAAGCTTTGGAGGGATATATGAACAATCTATAGACAAATGAATCGTTCCCGCGATGGAAAACCCTAAATAGGCGACGAAGACGGCGACCCTAGTTATATTAATCTCCTCTTTACTTGAATGAATCTACTTTGAGATTGAATGGAAAAGGAATTAAACTATAAAAGAGAACTTACGTTACAAACGATTCTACACTCAACTCTTGCTCTGGAGGAGTCTGGAGGTATCTCTATCGAAATTTCGAAAGAGACAACTTATAAAGGGTTCGGTCCCGTTTGTTAATTAACCCGTTTTCTACGTACTTTGTAATAATATCATCTGTACAAATGGGCCAAAATCTTTAGGCAGTTAAGAAACTGAACATGTAAATTGGATTTACTAAGCAATCTACCGACAATATGTTCGTGCAACTGCGAGCGAATTGTCTAAACTCTAAATGGAATCCATATGACCGACCATATTGTGGCGTTTTACGTGCGTTAATTAAAAACATCAATCACATGTATAGTGGTGATTGTTCGTTGACTTTTCACTTTTTTCTATTGGGTTACGTACGACTTCTTTCGGCATATCTCCGGTCTTTCAACGTAATCCACTTTTCTTTATCTTACTGACTTCAACGATAAATACACAATTTCAACGATAGATTTACTGATATTTTTTCTCACGTTCACAATGGTTGAAAGTCCAATTTGGCTTCATTGTTTTATATGAAGCCGATTATAATAATAACATCACTAATCTCAAATCGAATGTCCACTAATAATTAAACCAAAAAAAACTTGGAAAGATAAAATAGATTCTAACTACAACTTTAGTCAAAAGCCAACAAAAAAAAAGAGAGGTAAAAACAGAGCTCAAAATGTCCTTTTTTTCTCTCTCTCTCTCTCTTTTCTTATCTCTCTTTTCTTTTTCCCCCTTTCAATCACCTTTCAACATCACACTTAAAAAAACCAGACAAAAAA